>OLMO02000252.1:135099-175592 GCA_900291935.2 Cassiopea xamachana | reverse complement strand
ATATATATATTCTATATAATTATTAACATGATTTTTTATATATATTATGAATAGTTATTAACAAATCTTTTTGTTTGAAAGATTTTATGGTGTCAAAAGTGCTTTTATGGCTTTCCAAAATTTGCTTTTTTAATTGCATACATTGGATAAATTGTTGAAGATCATGATAACTTCAGTTATTGGCTTACTTTCCCTAAACTGTTGCTTTAGCACCCAAGATAACTGATTGCTGTGGCTAATGAGAAACAAAAAGTTTGGGCAGCCACTTTCACTTTGTGAAGTGGCCTCCTAGCTTGCTTGAGATGTGCCTAGATACTTTCCTTACATTTTGGGGGCATCATACCCTCCCATTTGCATATCACTGCACAGCACAACTGCTTCATTTATGTGATTTCTGAAATGCCTATATCCTCAAAAGCATTCCTTGCTAACTTTAGCCAGGCAGATATGAAGAATATGATACTCACTAAATATAAACAAATTATATACCATACGATACCCCCTCCTTCTATACGTTCTGAATATGCAACAAAATTCAAAGTTTTCCTTAGGGAAGGGATGTCAAAACAGAAAAAACTAAACAAAATCCTTGTATTGGCCTTGTATGTACATGCCTTTGTCATCAAATAATCACCCAGTAATCTTCAATATGACCGAACAATAAAGCTCTATCAACATATTCCCCCTCTACCTTGATTTCTTCAACCTTGTATGAGTTAGGCACTAACTGGTGCAATGAGACAAAAGTATGGATTTCAGCTGTTCCTGGTGTTGCCGGATATCTACGTGTATAATTGTACGCAGCGCAAGAGGTTAATTTTACGGAGGTAATTATCTATTTCCAATATACATTCCCATTAATCATATTTCAAACGTTTGTTAAACTTTTGCAATGCAAACGCAGTTTCCGTGTGATCTTTTGCCTAACTACGCTACCATTTTGAACTTACTTTGTTGACCACTATCACGTGACCTAGCGAGCTCTCTAGTCCTTCTATCTCTATGGGTACCAAGTGCAGCACTTGTTGAGCCCATTAAAACGATCACAATTAGACTCACAATAGGAGAAACCCAGGAAGGCATCAAACACATAAATACCATCAGAAACTATAGTTGATGCTACATATTTCTAAGCCCATTGTAATAATCGTCTCGCAAACTACACAAAATTTTAATTCGTCAACCAATCCTCACGATATTTCCGATTGGAAGTTGGTTAACTAAATCTTGTGCATGGAACAAACAAATGGAATTTGAAATTAACTAAAATCCCACAGCAGAATTGACTACTTACCTATAATGCCTTGTGTGGATTAAAGTTAAGTTTATGATGAAATAAATGATTTCAATTCGTCTTGATCATCATGGCAGTAGCGACGTTCCTTGGTTCAATCCACTGTATTTCCGCATCTGTTTTTTGTAACATACAAAACCCACCAGACTTGACAGTCTGTCACTATAAGGTTACTCGCACTCAAAACATCGTGCTTCTCTGACCTACACGTGACCCACACGTGAAAACAATCACAAAAAGTAAACCAGGTTTACTGGCAAACTGGCTTAACCTAGGGCGAAACAAGTTATGTCCAAATGTGCATCTGGTACTGTTAGGTGTGGGCAAAAACTTGGGGCAACCGTTAATTTTCGCGTGCGCAGTAAGCGTTTTAACATCCTTGATCTTCCCATGGTGCAATATCTTCTCCTGCCTAATATTTTTTGCTGACCTTTCCTGCCTTTTCCAGAAAATTAGTACTTAAGTGGTAAGTTAAAATAAAAGCTGGCTTGCTTGTTTTGCATGGACGTGCATGCAATGTGTAGTGTTGTTTATTGGATGAAAAAGTTCCTGACTTTTTCGTGACTTTCCTCGAGTTTCAAAAAATTTTCTTAACTTTCTTAATTTTTCTCAAGAACAGTTTTCCCCTGATTTACTGTTTATGTAAAACTTGGCTTGGAATACCATGCACACAAGCACGCAACTAGGGGAGTTGTTCTGGGGGCTAAAACTCCCGCCCTTTTCAGCACAGAAACAAAAGTGCCCTTTTGGTAATGCCCTCTTTAAAAAGGGCGTTTTCCAAACATGGAAAAGTGTTATTCCATAAATTTTCCTTTCTCTGCCGTAATAAGAAATAGCAATAAGAATCACTGGCCTTCAGAGGAACGATATCAATGAACCTCTCACTCTTTTATGATCTTACTTTCTATTCTCAAAGAAAATTTTAATTCTGATAGGAAGATGCGAAATGACAACCTGTTTATGAGTGTGTGAAATTCACACGCCAAACATATTTATCAGCTTTGGTTGTACATGGTACGTATCAAACCAAAAAGTCGAGGAGATAGTATCTTTCCTTCAGAATCTTCGCTTATTCTCCAAAGCTACTTCTGTGCCTACAGAACACTTCATTATGATTTCAATTCTAGATTCAAAGTAGATGAAACCTCTCCGGATATGGTCATGAATTGAGTGGTTTCAGCCATCCATTCAACTTCAACATAAACAATGCTGTTTAATATCATCCATACAAACAGTTGTGGGACTCAAAATCTGTAATAAACAATCCAGCATAATGATCAGAGTTTGTAAATAAAAGCACAAAGAAATATCCTCAATAATTCTATTGATATTCTCGATGAAATCTTTGTTCCTATGGAAACCACAAGCCATACACTCTGGCCAGCGGTCTTTACTGCTGTATTTAAGTTCAAAAAAGCTGGAGATAGTTCGATCACTTCCACGAGATGATGATGAAAACGATGCAATCTCCAGCAAAACATTTCCATATCTGGGTGTCGTTTTGGCTGCTTTTTTCTGGCTGCTACGCTTGGCCAGTGATAGGTAAGTATGATAAATGCTTAACCAGCAATGTGTTGCAATTCAACTTTATCAAGAAATTTCCATCGCATCCCTTGCCATTAATTTCATCGAATTCCAGACATAAAATACATTGAATATGCTATCTTGAAAATGAAGAGAAATCAATTGCGTAATTCAAATTCCTCATCAAAAAGGAGTACAAGGACTTTTTATGAGAAACTTGTCTATAAGAAACATGAGGCGGAAATTAGGTAAAAATTAAGAAGCATTTAAGAAGCAAAGGCAGGCTGAGTTGCAAATAATAACTTGCAAAAACTGCTTTTGTTTGTAAAGTTTTGATCAAACTAGTAAGAAAATATAATGAACATCCATTGCATGCCTCAAAAAATATGGACATCCTTTTTCTTGCATCATAATTTCCTAATCTGGGTTGTTATTGCCATTGGAAGTCTTCAAATTTAAGTAACATTTAAAGCTAGATTTGACGAAATATTAAGAAACATCCAGGTTCAAGCCAGAGGGTGAGTTTCTTATAAAAAAAACTTGTATAGCAAAAGCGGTTCTCTTCGAAGACCGAATCGTTCGAAATGCGAGATGTTCGAGGTCTGAGAATCCATTTTATACCATTTGTGCAATCTGATTAAGATCACGTAGCAAGAAGGATTTCATCTTCTGCCTGCATGAGAAACATTCTTTGCAAGGGTGGAGGAATGAACAACATTTCCTGATTTTAGAGCATAGTATAAATAACTACATCTGGAAACGGTCAATTGGCTCATCCAAACCAATGGGGAGCAATCAATAGCTTCATCCATCAGATTTCCCATCAATGAGCAGCGGCGGCAAAATTGTTCACGTGATCAAAGCGCATTGAAGAGGGAATGCATAGAATGATAAACAAGAATTGATATCTTAAGCCATCAAATTAGTCAAAGGATTTCTTGCTGGGAGATGGCGTGTGCTTAAATGTTTTCCTTTTTCTTTGTGATGTCTTTTCTTTAACCACGAATTGCTTTCTGCTTTGGGAATATGCCGAATTCTAATATGTTTTCTGCTCATGCAAAACATTGAACAGAGCTGATTCTGCAAAGTTGAGTCTGCAAAGTTGAATCTGTAAAGTTGAGTTTGCAAAGTTGAGTCTCCAATCTTTAACTTTTTGAATCCACAAATCAAAATCTCTCATATTAATAACAAATGTATCCTCTCGCTAATTGATAAATCTTCTCTGTTTCCATCTTCAAAGTCTACGAGTTTTCATATTGACAACCAACAATAGTTTTTCGTACATCTTAACAAAGTCTTTTTTACATAAGTTCCAACAGTCTTTTTTAATAAATCCCAGCAGTCATTTTTACATCAAATTTTTCACTCGGTGCTAAACGCTCTCCAATTGAAAAGACCTATTATGGATACCACCTCATCCACAGAATACTCTTGAAACTGCATGCTAAAGGGATTTGCTTGCTGGTGATAGTGAATCACATTCGAAATTTTTTTGTTTCGGAGGTGGAACGAAATTCGCATACACGTTTTTTTATAAGAAAAAAGTTTATAAGAAAATGAGGCTCAAATCGTCAGAATCTTAAGAAAATCACGAGGCTCAATTTCCGACATTATGTGTTTTTATAGGCCAAAAATCGGTATTTCGTCGTTATTGCCTTCAAAATGTTAAAGATGGAATTCAAATTCATGTATACAATATTAATAATGAAATTGTAAACCACTGTAGCCAGTTTATTTCAGTAAAAGTTAAGAAAAATTTAAGAAAATCTCAGTCTCAATTTCGGGAAATGTTAAGAAAATTGAGGCTCAGGCAAAATAATGAGTCCACCAAAGGCAAAAGCAATTGAATTGAATTGAATTGAATTGAATTGAATTAATAGAATTGAACAGTTTCATGGTGCAAGGCAGTAAAAGAAGGGTATAGACTGAAACAGCATTCGCAAACTGAAGAGAGGCAAAAAGGAAAGAACGTCAGAAACCAGATACCATAAGTTCTAAGCAAAGGGATTCTTCAGGACAATATCAAATGTTGAGCCATTATGGTTGAATTGAGTTCATTCATGCCTTCCACTCCCATGTGCCTACCTTACTTACTATTAATCATGCAATTCAAGTAGGAATAGGTATGCATTTAGATCACGTTTGAAGTCAAATGTGCCACTGAAAATGAAGTTGAGAATTTAAAGGAAATTTTGTCATTCTTTCGTCCAAGTCATCTGAAAATGACAACTCTACCTAAATACACAAGTGTCAACAGCGATCTGGGAGGATCTACTTATAGTCCGAGAAATTCCTATTTTATATCTTTCACAGCATGCAACGGCTCAATGCTCATTTAATATTCGAAATAAGGATTTGACTTCGCACTGATCAACCAAGTATATTTACTATATGTTACTATATTTACAAGTGCCTGCATACATGCTCCCACCTAGTCAGGATATCTTGCTAAGCCGGGATTTTAAATTTGTGTTTACATGAGAGCTTTATCCTGTCCCGTCTTACCGGGACATGTTCACCTCGCCTCAGCAAGGCGTGATATCCAGTCTTGCTGGGACAATTTCCTACATGTATACAGGAACAGGCGGCATAAACGTTTTGCCTCACTGTAATTGGCGTGTTACTGCGCATGTGTACTGTTACTGAGCAGCAATAAAGTTCTCACTTTCATCAAAAACATTAAAAGCTGTTCTGGTGAAGTTTGCAATTGTAGTATCTGCAATTGTAGTATTTGCAATTGTAGTATATGCAATTGTAGTATTTGCAATTGTAGTATTTGTATATGATTTTGTAACATTATTTAGCTGTTAAAATATTTTTTGTTAGTTGGGATCTATTAGTTTTACTCATCAGTACAAACTATCACGACATCCAACTGTATTACCTTACAACGCAAAATGGACGATAAGAAATAATTTGTACACGAGAACATTGGTCGCGAGCAATTTAGGGCAGAACGTCTTATGTAATGGCAAATAAAAAACTTTCCATCTAGAAGCATTTATACAGGTCCTAAGTTTAACTTGTAGAAACAACCAAAGATGACCTTATTGGGGATGAGATGAAAGTTGAGTTTGAAAGAGAAGTAAACAACGTAGACGACATGAATCCCTTTGATCGACTTGAAAGAGTAAATCAAGGTTTGTTATTATTTTATTTTCTCATAAAAAGTTCTGAAAATGGGTTAATATGCATGACGTCTGAAGGGGGACAAAATGGAAAGTATTAATGAATGAACAAGTAAACATCACGTGATTTAGCGATTTAGAAAACAGAAGAGTGGATGAAACCATAGAGTTACAAGCAGTCTTTGGGACTACGATATCACGTGATATTCCATATTTGGCAAACAACCTCGGCTTTTAAGTTGTATGAATCACGTTTGATTTCGTTTGATATTTGTCCTAATATTTTGAAAGTAAACGAATTCATGCTGCTTTGAACAAGTGAAGTAAATAAAAGGTTATTAACTTCTCAACTAATGAAAAATGAATAATCACGTTTACAATGTTCAAAAAATATGAACATTTGACTTTATCTTAAATATATAATCCACTATCTCTGATTGTTTTCACTCATTAACAAAGGCAGACAGCAAAAGTCAATTTTTTACACATATTCCAAAGTCAATAAAGTTTGGCGACTTGTGATAACAAAATACTTTTCATGGAATATCACGAACAGCACTTATCAAGTACAGAACTTTGTTTGAAGTTCATGTGAAAAGCACGGCTTTTATGGAATATTCTGTGAAAGAGTGTTTAATAACAACTTGCCAAGTACGTCTAGGTTTGAAAAAGCCCGTAGGTAGCTATGAAAATAATTTCAAATCTTTAGGTAGCAGTCAGTCCTTCAACAAAGCGAGATTTACTGTTTAGGAAATGAACCTTTTCCAGAGATGCGATGCATTTACCCACACTCAATACACCTGAATAAGCATGAAAACAAAATTTAATTGAAGGTTTTGGGATTTGAAATGGATAAACTTCATCAAAGAAACATTGCATTATATCATAGAGCTAAACTGAGATAATTTTAGGGAAAAGCTGCACGATTAAGCTCATTAACTTGAAGTGGTTCACTGTTCAATGACAGGATTACTTTCTTTCTATCTAGAGAAAGATGTAACGGACTTATATCAAGGAGATATTAAGAAAATGGCAGATGCCGTAAATGAAAAAAGGAATGCTGTGAATGATAAGACAAAACTTTGGATAGGAAAAGTTGTGCCATACACAATTGACTCACAATTTGCTGGTAAGCTTCAAGATATTCATTTAGCCGAATTCAATAAGAGATGTGTCGAAGTAGAGGGAAGGTTGGGCAGTATCACACCCCTCAAGAAAAGATCGATAGCTTGTAATGTCGATAACTTTTGATCTGTGAAGATATAAAAATTGCTCCTTCTGGGAATGTGAAATGAAGTCTTCTGAACATGCTTGCAAAAATTTTTCAATTATTCAAAACTATGTGTTATCAGCTTTTTCGCAAAGAAAGTATACTTTTTACCACCAAAACACGCTCTCGATGCTTTTCGAACGAATTCTCGCAAATTATTGGCAGGAATCCTTCGATAGTGATACCTTTGTTAGCCAATCAAGATTTGACGCCTATGCCATTGGCAGGAATCCTTTGATGGTGATTCCTTTGTTAGCCAATCAAGATTTGACGCCTATGCTATTGGCAGGAATCCTTCGATGGTGATTCCTTTGTTAGCCAATCAAGATTTGACGCCTATGCTCCCTGTCATATACCATCGATAAAAAGACCATCAGCGTTTTCATTGCTTGTTCGACAATGCAAAATAATAACCTAAATTTTCATTGGGTTACAACAACATTGTGCAATTATATGCAATATTCTAATTTGAATCGATTAATTTAATTTTAAAATAACTTTAATATTGTCCACTGATGATTGCAATTTGAATTTCAAGGTGATGTGAAATCAGTCATTGAATCAGCACTGGAAGAAATACGTAAAGTTAGCTGTCTCACGTTCAAACAGCGTCAAAATGAGAATCACTTCCTCAGCTTTATCAAAGACAATGGGTAAATGCAAAAACATTTTGTAGCTTCTTAACGACAAAATTATAAATATAAACTCATAAAATTTCTCACAACCAAACATTCAAGAAAATATAGCGGGCATTCTAGTTTAATCTGTAAGCCATTCAAGCGTGAGAGACTCACTATTTCAAAAAAGGCAGTTTATTGTTGGTATTAAAGTTGACATGTGCTAAGTTAAAAAATGTTCAGGGTTTTCAATAATAAGATAATCTGACCTATTGAAAATGACAATAATGAAACACTGGTTTAAAAATCACGAAATGCCAAGTGGTCATGAGTTCAGTTGAATGGAGCAGTGTGAAGCAACTTCAAGAGCCATAAACACGCTCCTTTAGATATAAATAAAGGATCGATGCCATCGATGCCAAAGAGGTGAATATTGACATGGTGTATGACTTGCAAAAAATTCTTCGATATTCCATTCAGCTATTATGACATAGACAGGGACGAAACTTAAGGGGGTATGGGGGAGTCACCCATCACCTTCAAAATTTGCCAGTTCTCAGGGCAAAAACCCCAGTGCAATGTATTTTTGCAGGGCAACTTATTGGACCAAGGACCATTGGACCAAGGACCGAGGACCCTTTGATCGCATACTAAGAAAAGGTTACAGACAAAATTTTCGCCGGTCAGCCCTCTATCACGCCCCCCAAAATATGTTGAGCTTATGCCCCTGGATACAGAAAAAGAGACAGTTGATGCATGCACGAGCTCTTGTAGGGGTGTAGAAAAGGGGGATGTCCTTAGGCATTAGTCTATAGATAAAAAAGTTTGTTATCAGCTGGTTATAACCCCCGTCTTGTACATTTTGAAGATGTTGGTCATATGTTGGGAGATATCTAAATGGAGTTAATAAAATATCAATTGGAAATGGTTGTGAATACAAAGGGATCGTAATACATGAAGTACTTCATGCTCTTGGATTCTGGCACGAACAGTCACGTGCAGACAGAGGAAAGCACATTGAAATAAATTGGGAGAACATCCAACAAGGTAAAAACAGCTAAAATTAATTGTCGCTTTTCACAATTATTTTGAATCCGGGATTCAGAAACATCTTTAATTTCATTATGCATTGAGGATTTCTGAATGACGAAAACGAGAATAAGAGTACTGGAGAATAGAAATACCTTCTTGAATGAAAGCAAGATTCTACTGGCAGCCAACAGATGCATTTCTTAAAAAAAGAGGTAGTTGTATTAGAATATTTGCTATTTTCAGGGGTGGAATACAACTTTCAAAAGAATACAGAGCACGAAAGATTGACTGTTTATGACTATGACAGCATAATGCATTATGGGCCATATGCATTCACAGCCAATGGCAAAAAAACCATTGTACCGATCAAAGATCCAACTCTAACGATAGGGCAGAGAAATGGCCTAAGTGCAATGGATATTACTGAGTTGAATGTTCTCTACGATTGTCAAAGTAAGTATAGCCTTTATTGTTTCCACCATTCGAAATCTTTTTGCCACTACCTTATTGGGCAATGAGAAAGTTAATTCAGAAACCGATTAAAGCATTGTACCTGTGCTTACTACTTATCATAGTTGCGTGACATGAAGGCATCTCATTACATCTAATATATGTCAATCAAATGCAACCAACTTCAACTAAATCATCGGATCACATAAGATCCACTCTCAAATCAGTACATGAAAATATTTGCCTCTGACGATTTAGGGAAAGAACGTACACATTGAAATCTGCTATCTACACCTTTGTTAGAAAAAAGATGTTCCTTCTAGCTTGGAACTGTTACAATTTAGGCCTATTAAAAAGTTTCCACATAGCATACAACTCTGAATGTAATGTGCGCTTGCGCAAGATATATGGTTTTAAATGAAAAAACTGACAATACTTCAAGGATTTAGGTATGAGAGAAATAATGAAAACAAAAAGTTTCTAAAATGAATTTCAAATCAAGGAACAGAATGAAAATTGTTGTTTAGGGGCAAACTTCTTCGCGACATGACACATTTTCATATATGCTTCTCCTCCGCAAGGCAATTCAACTGATTTCTACAGCACGTGGGGAAATTGGCAGCCATGTGATTCATATTGCTACAAAAGCCGACAGAGATTCTGCAGTCATACTGACCTCACTAAATGTCCGTTGGTGGATCAAAATGGTGTTGAAACTCAAACTGCGCCTTGCAGCCATGCTGAGTGTTATCGTAAGCATTGACTTCAGTTTTGAATAAAAGAAGTATAAAAACTTTCAAGGACATAGGATTTCCCTTACCTTTAGTAAAGCCTCTTTCAGGTGGTCAAAAGTGCATTTATTACAAGAACGAGGCTATGAACAAGGACTAGGTATGGGTATACTTTCTCTTGCTATTGATTAGAAATAGCTTCTTAGATTAATAATAAAAAGCTGGAACATTTCTAGGGACTGGTGACTAGGTGGTGGCATAGTTGCTTTGCATACATGAATTCTATAAAGTGCCTAAAAGTGTTGCAAAAGCCTGAGAAAAATGATCTCTCACTTTGTGTTCTATCAAATTACACTCTTCATTTTGCTCTTCATTTTGCTCTTCATGCTTATCTTCATTTTGCTCTTCATGCTTATCTTCATTTTGCTCTTCATGCTTGTCTTCATTTTTCAAGCCAAAATCGATGGCCACTGGGGAAAATGGTCAGCATGGAGCACGTGTACAAAGACATGTGGTGATGGTATGTCAACACGGAGCCGCACTTGCAACAATCCGTTACCCCAAAATGGCGGAAATCCATGCGTCGGAGCAGCTACAGATACTTCTTCATGTAAGGCCAAATCGTGCTTCTTGGGGCCCAGTGATTGCGAATTTGAAACAGGGTTTTGCGCATGGACAAATGAAACTAGTGCTGATCAGTTAAACTGGATCCTTCGCAGTGGTTCAACGCCAAGCGTAGGAACAGGTCCAACTGGGGATCATACGTCATTTGGAAAGGGTAAAATTATCACCTTCATTCACTTGTAGTTCATAACTAAATGCTTTCTACAAATATCCTCTCACTGTCTTAAATAACACGCGAATTTATTAGAGCTTTGTAGCTGAAATCTTTATCTAGAATCGCCAATCAATAAATTTGATCCGTTGTGCAGCCCTATCGTCTATTGTCACTGCTTGGAATAGCCAATGGTCTTCCTACGCGTAGCTAGCTTCTGTTTCATTGGGTATTAGAGTGTACATCTTGACTGCATCTTATCTCAGATGAATAGATGAATTCAATAGCGTCTACTTTTTGAGACAACCTGTAGAACTGGACTGATAATTTGGGTGAGCGGCAGGGACAGCTGACCTGGGCTCTGACAAAGGACGCCAAACTCACCCATGCAGGAATATTTACCTTATAACATTAAATTAATGCGATACAGCAAATAGCAAGCATGAAAATTACCTGGATCAAATTAACAGGAATTGGCTAAAATCCATGTTTCATCAAGACAAAATCGCACTAATTAATGCATCGATTTAATTTCATGTAACAAGGTAGCGACAGCATGATACAAAATGACAAAACGAGAATGTTGAGGTCGTTGATCAAATAATAATGTGTTGCAAGTGAAAAATTGATAACTGTTATCTTTTTGAAATAGGTACGTACATTTACATGGAAGCGTCATCTCCAGCAATGATGGGACAAGTGGCCGTACTTAACAGCAAGACATTAAAAAAGTCAACCATTGGGACAAAATGCCTGAAGTTCTGGTATCACATGTATGGACTAAATATGGGGTCATTGACGGTGGTTCAAAAAGACATTCTAACCATGGCTGAGACCGAATTGGTGAAGTTGCTTGGCAACAAAGGTAATCAATGGAATCAGCAGAAAATCGATGTTGTTGCTGCGAATGACTTTCAGGTTTGATTCAATAATTTCCTTCGATGGCTTACGCCGCTGCTTAGCAAAAACATGGATACAACTTGTTCGGGTCATGTTTCCATGGACACTGTAGAAACTTTTCAGCGTCCCTACGCTGACTATCTGCTGGTTCAGGGATTTCGTTGTTAAAGTGCCAAGAGAACTCTCAGAGAGCCACCAATTTGTATCCAGTTACTCTTCATGAAAATATTTCTCTAAAGCTGTCTACTTGAAGCCAACGTTACCATTTCTCTCTCTAAAATTGTCTCTCTCTTGATTCCTATCCAATCTAATTTGTTTTCTCTATCTATTCCAATCTCTCTTTTCTCCTCTCCTTTTACCCTCAATCTTCACTCTCTCTTTTTTATAGGTAACTTATACAGAATCTATAAATTACTACCAATGAAAATTGAGAATAACAGGATACGGAATTTACGTAAATATGGTTAAAAAACAACTTGGAAAAGCAACTCTTAAACGTAAACATGACTAATGTAAGGCTATACTTGAATGAAACATATAGTAAACAACGATATTAGTGCATATCACAACCACTACTCATACATGATGTGCGCCAGCTGTGTGTGAATAGTCAGTGAATGAAGGAAAGAAGAAAGAGCGCTGCGAAGACGTCCGCAAAGCATGCAACGTATATGGAAAACCCCGACAAACACTGGAACTATAGTAAGGCAGGAGGGGCAGAAGTTTGGAAAAGGGCACTTGTACCAATTATGACGTCATAATGACACCAAAATTGGAACTGAAGGGTCACGTGTCACAACCACATGCTCCTAACCATTGTTGCATTTCGTGGCAAGTCATGAAGTCATGGATAAAAGGAGGTCGAGCCTGAGAGAAGAGCGAATGGAAGAAGAAAATGTGAAAAAATAAATCAGTAGACAGCAAAAGAAGTGAACAACTCCCCCCTTGCCCCCACTCCTCGATGGTAGGGAGAGCACTGCCCCCTCCTTCGTCCCCGTACTCCGGCGTACCTGCATCTCAAGTTAAACAATAACATAGCAGGGAAAGTATCACTTTGTCTTCACTTGATTCTCAAGATACATAGTTCATAGGAGATCAGAGATCTTTCCGGCACAAGTCTCAACTTCACACGTCAATATCATGACATCTGATCCATAGACGAATTTCTTATTTTTCATATGGTTCTCAACAAAGTTGTTTAAAAAACGAATGATAATAACAATAACGAAAATTTATTTAGCGAAATTAATTGGATCCAAAATTATCCGCTATTTTGAAAGTCGTGGCAAACAAGTAATGAGTGCTAGAGGAAAGGGAAACACTATCCCAGTGGTTCCCAACATTTTTATATCGCGGCACACTATGGAGCTCTTTAAATATTTGCGGCACACCTATCATACAACATGAACAATTTCTACTCGATATACTAACTTTCGATATGCTAACTTTCAACTGTCTATTGGAAATTGGAATCACTGGAAATAAATTCGAAGAGATTCCAATTTCCAAAAGTGACTATTCCCTCTAAATGTCATGCTCTAAATGTCATGCTCTTGCTGTCGATGTTGTCTGAGGAACAAGCTATTATGCTTGGTTCTATCTATTTCAGATAAAACTGAAGGCAGAGAGAGGCAGCTCATATGAGAGTGACATTGCAGTTGATGACATTTATTTAACAGATGGATCATGTAAGCATTTAAAATCAGGTTTACTTATACTTTGAGTAAAGCAAGTTCAAGTTGGGCCCAGATTTCTAAAATTATATTATACAGGAACATTTTATTAGAATTAATTTGCACGCTTGGGTTTTTCATTGATGATACGCAATGAAGTATGTAGGGACAAAATTCCGAAAGTTTTTTGCAAATTAGGATAACGATTAATTAGGATAATAATATGCAAACTTAAGCTATTTCAGACAATTTTATTTTCAAGATTTTCAGATATTGCATAAATATTTTAATTCATCAGGTAACCCCATAAATAATCCTCTTGGGATGGAAGACAAAAGAATTAAAGATTATCAGATCTCATCATCATCTGACTGGGACTCCTACCACAGACCACAATTTGCTCGACTGAACAATCCTGCTCAGGATCAATGGTGTGCTCATTGGCAAAAGCATGGCACAGATCAATTTGTTAGGGTATGTAAACACCAAATTTTAGTTCATTGATAGTAGCGATGATTACTCTTGCATTATTTTACTTGAAAAGTAAATATCACATGGCCTAAAGATTTTCCAATGTCTCTAGGCGAGTTTAAGATAAAACGCCGCATATTAATGATGCAGTTTATTTAGAAGATTACGCGACCACACTAAAGAAGCTGGACAAGAAGCCATTTTGTGGAATTCATTTGACATCTAGCCGTTAAATAGCTTATTCGTAATATGGAAATTGAAAAACATTATTCTCAACTACAAACAACAAACTAATGACTAACATAACACTCTAGAAGAGTACTTTGTGTAAAATTCTGTGAAATTCATGTGAAATTAGGTCGATTTTGACAAAAGACAGCTGATGTATGGAGTCTCAGTTCAAGGTCAGGCAAGTTTTGATAATTGGGTTACGTCTTACAAAGTCAACTATACAGAAGACGGATATATATGGAAAACATACATGGAAAACGGAATTGACAAGGTTTGTTCCAACTCTAGAATAACAAGTTGCCCTCTTTCCTCTCCCAGTGTTAAAGCCTCGTTTAACTTCTAATGACATTAAAAAACATTTTCTCTTTCTTGCTTCAAATTAGTCTCAATTGCTTGTCTTCAGCATCCTTTTTTCCCTGTGGCATACAGCGAACAAAAAGCACTAAATAAAAGAAACTTATGTAACATAACTACAGCTGCGTTTATAAAACTGTGCTCCCCCCTGGACTGCATGATTTTATCATCAAGCCTATAACTTGATAACGTGGTACACTATAACTTGATCACATGGATACACTATAACTTGATCACATGGATACACTATAACTTGATCACATGGATACACTATAACTTGATAACGTGGATACACTATAACTTGATCACGTGGATACACTATAACTTGATCACATGGATACACTATAACTTGATCACGTTATGCACTATCTATTTCAATTGTTGCTAAAAGTAAGTAAACATGAACCCAAATGAACTCAACCATATTTATCTATTTTTCTATACCAGATTTTCACAGGCCCCACATCACGAAATACGCCGGTCAAGCATAACTTTGCATCACCAATTCATGGATTTGGCCTTCTAGTAAATCCACAAAGTTTTCATGGCAATGATATCTGTTTAAGAATGGAAATATATGGCAATGGTACTTTCGCTTTTATTTCACTTTAACAACAACGGGCACTTTTCAATTTCATATTTCAATAATTTGCACTTTGTTACACACAGAAATTGTGCTATAACAAATGACATAAAATAAAAAACATTTTCTCAAGAAATGAAAACATTTAAATGTTCATCTGCTTAGAGAAATATTACAGAATTAGAGAAACACCATCATCTAGCGAAAGGAGCTGACATATTATTCGCCTAGTTATGTTACTTGGAGCAAAAACATTAAAGTTTATGAAAATAAATGACGAGAATGTTGGCAATAGAGAAGAAAGATGAGACGGAGGGCACGCATTTTGAGGCAGAGAGCTATGGGCATAAAAAATTGCTACTATAAGGCTCACTCCTTCGCATTTTTACAGTGCAAACTGCAAACTTAAGTAGAAAAAGTTTTATGATGGAAATATATATTCCGATGCTTTTGATTGGATAACATATGGTAACGGATGAGGCTCTCTCTTCTAATCTGCTTTTTGCTCAATAAACTTCGTCTGCGTCGTTTGATAATCGTTACTATCATAAATAACATCATAAACATAACAATTTATACAATTTTATCATCGACATACCTTCTAAGCATTTATTTATCAAATCGTTTGTTCATTGCAGAAGATCCTTCTCAGCCAGCGATACCAGCAGGTAAATTTTCATTAAAATAATCATCTTTTATGTCCTTTAAAAGAATCACGATAAATCAATCTGATCATTTGAATCAAAATTCAATTGATTGAAGTGATTACTTGCTATCAAACGAGCGATTATTCTATCTCAGGAAGCAAATAACAACGATTTTCAGGCCAATTCAAGACCGAATACGTGGAATGAAGATGAATGAACGTTACAGGGAATCCAATCCAGGATGATTTTTTTAAAAAAATAAGCTTACAAAAGGACTTGAAAAATGGATTGAAAAGTGACTTGGAATGAAAAAGCAATTTTTTGGATGAACATCCATAAGAATTACAATCTCACATGAAGTTCTGGGTGACATCATTGTGATCATGAAAACAACTATTCCATGCTTAATATCAATTGATCAAACGTAGAAATCAAATTTTCCTGACTATTCCTAAACGCCTAAGATGACAATATAAATAAAAAAAATCTCAAATGTATTTCTGAACATATTAAGGTGAGAAAATCCAAATCGTTTATTGTATTTAGTGAGTTAAGTTTGGTAGTGACGATGAAATGCTAAGCTCACACTTTCCGATTGTTAATTTATTTGAAGGATGCAGTGCAGTGGTTGCCCCACTTGGCATGGCGTCAGGAAAAATAGCAGATTCTCAGATAACAGCAACATCAATCTGGGACTCAAATCATCAGGCCTACAACGCAAGGTTGAATGGTTATAAAGTATGGTGTTCATCATATAGTGTCAGTGCCTTTGAACACATACAGGTAATCATAAGTAGTAAAGCTGATGTGGCTAGTACAAATTCCTAATATATAATACTATATATCCTTATCAAATACTGTGTTTTGCTGCTGGTTGTGCTGTTCTTCGTCCTTCCATTGAAATACACTTTGTTTATAGCACTACGTTCCCCAACGACACTTTGTTTATAGCACTACGTTCCACAACGACACTTTGTTTATAGCACTACGTTCCACAACGACACTTTGTTTATAGCACTACGTTCCACAACGACACTTTGTTTATAGCACTACGTTCCCCAACGACACTTTGTTTATAGCACTACGTTCCCCAACGACCATAACAGAAACATTGATGAGTTTCTACTAAGAGTTCAAAGTGTTCACCAGGGGCGTAAATAGCCAATTTCCAGTTAGCTGAGGAGATGAGAATTTAGCAACGGAAAATATACTTGCCATTTAACGAAGATCTTCCCATTTACCGAGCGCCAATCAAAATAGCCGGTTGCCCACGCCCAACAACCCCAGAAATTATGTCCCCCATAGACAAACCAAACCAACTTATTCATGTTAAGTCGTTCACACTACAATCTTTTTTATTGAAATGAGGAACTGGACATTCAATCACTGCTTACAGTATCATTTATTTGAATATGATAGATCGATGTGGGAAAAGTGAAGATGATACATGGTATTGCCACCCAAGGCCACCCAACATGGGACAATTACGTCACAAGTTACGAGGTCGCATACAGTGAAAATGGAAATTTGTTCTATGATGTTCTTGGAGATATGACGTCATTCACAAAACGCGTATGCTACATTTTATTAATACAAGTTATAAAATGTTCACTTTGATCATTCATTAGAATGATTTAATTTCTACGTTCCTCATGATAGATTATTTGATTTCTGAATATTGAATTGCATTCTTCTTGGGATTAGGATTGCAAAAATGGGAACAAATGCCATCAATGGTCACATTGTTTGGCAGTAATCAGAGAAATGTACTACGTCATAAGTAATATATACTACGTCATAAGGTAAAATAATATTGAGAATAAATTTAACATTGCTAAAAAGATCCAGCCAGTTTTATGCATGCTTATTTGAAAAAGGCTTAAATACCAAACATGGCACTTGAAATGCATCAATTCTACACAATATTGACTGCATATCACACGAAACCGAAGCACTTTTCAGCCCACTAGACAATCCGCTCCGATTATATTCTTTTATACGCAATTGTGAACCCCAACATGCCATATATTGAATTGCATTAATTGATGAAACTAAATATTGAATTGCATTATATTTAAATTAGATATTCACTGGCAATATGGATCGTCACAGCATAGTAAAGCACAAGTTTGATCCTCCGCTAAAAGCAAGATTCATCCGGATTGTACCCAAAGCCTACATCGGAAATGACATCTGCCTAAGGGCTGAGCTGTATGGATGTGAATGAGCTATAAATAGCTGTAATTATAAATAGCTGTACTACTCGGATTGTGAAGCTTAATCAACGGTTTATTAAGACTTATGTATAACGCTAATTTTGGAATGCATTTAGTAACACGATTGCTAAAAAGTTGAATGAAACTAATGAAATTATGACTATTACGCAAACATCTCTCTTTCTATTGGTGACTTAAATATTTCTACTAGATTCATTCTATTGGTGATGATATCAACCAATTCTGGCAAACTTTGATTTTAATTGGAATTATTTGCAATTGCAGAGAAGCTTCAAATCAGGAGGTTGCATCAATGTGACCTTATGACCTATGGCCATCATGAGGTTACATCAGTATGACTGGTATGGCCTTTGACGTTCATGAGGCTGTATCCATATAACCTATGACCTATGATGTTCACGAGGTTCCATTCATATGACCTTATGGCTCAATTCCCAAATGGTCATTCATAATGGGTTATGGACTTGAAAAAATCCCGAAAAATGACAGAAATTCATTGATAGTGTTGGCACACTAACAGGTTTAGGGAGAGATGAATAAAAAAAACATGAATTGGCAGCAAATTGATGCAAATACAGAATGAACATTTAAAAGCTACAAAATGTTAATTTCAAAACATGATAAGAATTGGCAAAAGAGAACTATTGATGAAAGGAAGTCAGAACAAATATAAATTCTGTTTGTACTTTAAATCTTTAAAAACAATCATTATATTTTCCTCAACCCGTAAAAATGCAAATTTATCACTCTCACATGTTTCGTAAACAGAACATATCAGCAGATAAGAAAATGAAACAGAAAGACAAAAACAAAAAACAGAATAATAGTAAATTTAACTATTCTGATCTTTGAAACTCTTTCTTAATGTCCTTAATTTCACTTCTTTCAACATAGCAGAATCAATTTTATTGTATAAACTCTGCAAGGTGTCCTTCAAAACTTTTTGCAATTTCACTTTTGAAACGGGCAACTTCTCCACTTTATCTTTCCCAACGTTTTCGTTTTGACTTCTTTTAGCTTTTACTTTATTACTCTCAGTTTGCTTATTCTTTACCTTTCGCTTCTTTTTCTTTTTCTCTTTCCTCTTCGTGTAATCATTTCCATCAATTTTCGACACTGATATCTGAACATCACTAAGTCCATTCGTATCTTCAACCGTCACATCAATCCCTTTTTCAGAAGCATGATATGATTTTCCTTTCTTGCTTTTCTTTTTGCCATTTCCTTCTTCAATAACCTCAGATGGCAAAACTGGTCCAGAGAAATCTTTTCCTTCGCCATTCCTAACCTCAGCTGATTTTTCACCAGTAATCACACCTAACTCTTTCACTCTCTTCAAATTATCTGCATTTTCAGTTAAGGCATTCGGAAGTTTTGATTGATCAACATTTCCTTTAAATGATGGGAATTTGAAATCTTCCATGGTTCCCTGTTTTGCTTCCTTAATTGACGTAAATTCGGGGTTCTTCAAAGTCACATCTGCTGTCCCCCCACTTTTCATTGTCTCAAAATTAAGCCCCTCTTCTTTGGCACTTATTGATACATTAACAACCATGTCCCCTAGTGCACCAATGTCATTCTTGACATCATTTTTTTCGATCTTTGGCGTCTCCCTGTCATCAACTGCTTGACTTTCTCCTTTTATATCAGCTTTATCTGTTCCTGATGCATTTGTCGTCTTCTCTTTGTTTTCCATTGAACTTCCAATTGCTAACTTTGGATTGATCTTTAAAACTTTTTTCAGCTTCTTTTGCTTTCTCTGCTTAACTTTTTTGTAATTTTTCTTCCCTTTAGTTAGATCTTTCAGTAACCCCTTCTTTATCTCTTTATCAAGCTCTTTGTTAATAGAATCCAAAATCTTTTTAGTGTCGTTGCTTCCTCGGTCACCTTTGCTTCCTTTCCCAGTCCTTTTTATTGGCCTAACTTTACGGCCCATGGAAGCTTTGTCTTCACTGTCAACAGAAACAATCTTCTCCTTCACAGGGAACTGAAATGATATGTGATTTACGAGAGCAACCACAGGGGATTCCGTTATACCACACATATTGTTGTCCATAGCAACACGTATATAACCATGCTCTCCCCATGAATCTGACCATGAATTTTTTATGAGCCAATATTCCTTTCCATTTTTGATTTTGCCATAGCCGACAACCAATGCCGAATGTCGTGTTCGATTCGACCCTGAAAGAGGAAATGCAGCAACATCAACAACATACTCTCTTTACAACAGCTGAGTAAAAATGATACAAGAAAGTGAGTTCTTCATCTCTATATGCGCATGCGCATGGAATGAATGACCCTTACGTGGGGAGAAGGATCGTAGGGAAGAGGGAGATTTCATGAGGTTCACAATGCGCTCATGATTGAGAGAACCTTCAGCCCAATTCTCTACTATTGCTGCACCACGAAATCCAACAGAGCTGTACAGAAATTATAGCTTGCCTATCCCGGAATGGCCCGTCGTATCATTTACTGTTTCTTACCCTCAAAATTCATAAGGAGGCATGAACTGACGACGAGGCAGGCAATAAATTTTACTATGCGGCTCGCTTTTTGACCGATCAGTCCATCCCGACTACAAAGACAAATGTCGACAATCTTATTTTGGTAGCCTTGAAGTAGCTTCATTCAAAAATAGAAGTCTTATTTTGGCAGTCTTGAATTAGCTTCATTTACAAATAGACAAAGGGGCAGCGCCAGCCATCGCAGATTGGGGGGTTTGGGCACCACGGCCTTAAATTATGACGCAATTTGGTTACCAGGCCCATTTTGAAATCTTGCTCGAGTTCCCTCACCCCAACACTAACATTTTGTTATTGAATTTGGACAAATTAGAAAATTGATCTTGGCGAGAAGTGGGGGGGGGGAGGGACAAACACCCATTCCCCTTCGTGAAGCCGGCACTGAACAGACAGATACAAACACAAATCCAACTAAACTATCAGCTTTCCCAGAAAACAACTAGGACTATGAAACATCTATTAAGTCGACCAAATGCATTCTAATAACCACGAATTGTCTCTTGTGAACAGAAAAAAGCAGCTAATGCTACATAAATAATGTGTCTTCCACATGGAAACAAGACACATAAAAAAGACAACAAATTGACAAGGAAAATACATACAACAATCATGATCATAGTAGACGCCATGGCTGTAAAACTTGAAAGACAAAGGACTGACATTAATTGAAACAGCCGCTGGGCCAAACTTAGCAACTGCATGCTTCAATGCGGTGTTGTTGTAGCTTGGTACGTAAGCAAAAGCATCGATCTTTGAGGCAAGTAGCGTATCATTAAAGTGGCAAACGCCTTCCTAAAATAAAACAATGGATTGGAGCAATTAATGAGTTTTTCAGTTTAATGGAACTCAGCTGACAAATAATGATGATAATGGTGATGATGATGATGATGATGATGATGATGATGATGATGATGATGATGATGATGATGATGATGATGATGATGAAGATGATGATGAAGATGATAATGATGATGATGATGATGAAGATGATGATGATGAAGATGATGATGAAGATGATAATGATAATGATGATGATGATGAAGATGATGATGATGATGATGAAGATGATAATGATGAAGATGGCTATCTCATATTAGAAGACCTCCTCTTGGGAAAGCCTATGGTTGGAAACTTCCTCGTGGTGGCAAACAGGCACAGAGAGACAACTATCCTTACGTCAGCGTTTCTCAAAAAGGCGGGCGCGACCCTCAAGGGGGGCACGATGCAAATGTAGAGTGGGCGCCTATGACCCAGGATAGCACGCATACATATGCAGTTATTATAGATAATGGTCTTATTTATAGCGATTGAGGTTTGTGAAGTAGTTTCTCTTTCCATAGGGGGGCCTGCAAAAAATAATTGAGAAGAACTACTTTAGCTTGTTGGCTTTTTATTGTCTCATTGAATTATGTTAAGAATGAACGGTCAATATTGTAGATAAGAGTATGGAATAGTGCCACGCAACTTTCCAGCCGAGATTGGGATTATAAACGAAAGGAGTTGGTTGCGGAGTACAGGTATTACTTTTATGAGTTTCCACACCGATGCTTCAATTTGACGTGTTTACAGGCTACCTGTTTGGTGTTGCTTATTTAATTAGCCTGTAGTGTACTGCCTGCTAAGGAACTAGATTACAATGTTAGAGTTAATGGGTTGCTTGAGTCTTACAACTGAGTAACCTAGAAATTGATTCATTCTGCTCTTATCTCCATCGTAGAAGATGGGAGTTCATCTTCGAAAATAATAGACTTTTGCTTTTTTCTTTAGAGCAGAAAGTGAAAGGTGTAGGAACATTAGAAAAAATTACTTTCTATCAGATTCCTAGAGAATTTGATGAAGGTACTTTTCGATGGAAACTGGTTATTCATCGTGAAAGGACTCATTTGTTAGTTGTAAAAGCAGTTATTCAAGACTGAGTAGTGAAACTATGCAAAATCTATTTTGATTAGTGGATATTATCTGGTCTTATACATAAAAATAACAAAACCTTGCAAAAAATAATCGAGATTCATTTCGCAGAGATTCAGAATTGGGGTAGATGTTGATGACCTGTGGCAAACCTTCCAACCATGCCCAATTAGCACAAAGCAGGTTCTGCGTTTGAAATTGCAGCTATGCCCAGTACCTGCTGGAGTAACTGAGTGAGTGAATTGGGTGTAGCTGACTCATTCATTTCTTTTAAACAAATGATAGGCGATTAACTCATCCCAGAGTCAGTCCTAGGTTACATTAAGGGAGCAGTGGGGAAGAAGGAGAAGGAATTGATAGTTTAGATAAAAATAAACTAGAAATTACAATAGACGATGATAAAAATTGAAAAAATTGACAATGAAAGTAGAGACAATTAAGGTGGTAACCAATGCATATATTGTATATTTCATAAGCAAGTTAAAAAGTTTGGCAACTCAAACGAACTGATGTGAACCTGCTGTAACTAAACGCTTAAGAAAAATAGTAATAACTTTACATCATAAAAGATTAAGTTTGAAATTTTTAATATTAACCTAACAATATTTCAAATCTTTTTCTTTTTTAAACATCCAGTTACATATATTACATATCTTTCTTCCCAAAAGTAAAGTCGTTTATTGTCTGCCTCACACTTTTTAATCCTGTTTTGAAAATTTGCGTATTTTCAACATCCTTAATTTTGTCTGGAATAGAATTCTAAATAAAAGTGGCCTACCTGCGCTAGATATTTTCCATAGCTTTCTAATGTTGCAGCCCCATGCAAATAAAGAAAGCTCAAGGCAGCTGCATAATGACCACCTTTGCAGCCATGGTTACCAGAACCCCATGAGCAATCGAGAATCTGTTGTGAAGAGATCGGTACGAGGTTCCCAGTCTAGAAATACAGAAAGAGGCCTATTAGAAATGGGTGCTTATCTTTACATAATTTACAATGAGTCTGGCAATAAATCTAATGGAAATCAACCTTTGGCGAACAGCCGACGAGACAGCAAATCACTGATTTTGCAAAACCCTAGAGTTAAATAAAAAGATAAATTGAGTTTTCGACAGATTTCAACTCATGTATTGACGTTTATGATTCTTTCTGAATTCATGCAATGAAACAACACTGAAATGTCAGATCGAATGAGGCAGAGGATAAATGTTGCCAAACTGCTGCTTTACACAAAAATAAATGTTGATCAACTAATCGCTGTTCTACAACTACAAATATTGTCGCAATTTACTACAATCACCCAACACCTAAGTGACGCAATTTACTATGCAATTCACCTTTAAAAAATGTGCACCTTCAGCAGCACCTGCTGCAGAAAATGTGTAACAAGATCCGCAGATTCCTTGTCCTTTAACCGGCGTGACAGCGCCTATCAAAGAAACCAACAGACTGCGAAATACTGCAAGCAAATGAATATTTTCAGATTCATCAACTTGAATATAAAATCCAAACGAAATGGTGAGATTCTGTCTCAATGATAATTGAAGAATTTGCCAAAACTATTTTCAAGTGTGAAACTGAAGACATCTGCATGAATATTTTTTGAATGAAGCAAATGGGCAAGCAAATCTTATTTTATCAAAAAATTATGTCTTCCACTACTGATATTATTATTGCTGTTGTCATATAAGAAATTCAAAACATCTAAGCCCATAGCCGCCGCCGGCGTATTTTCCCTTGTTGTGAAAGACTTCAAGCTTACAATCAAACTTATACGGGCCATTTACGACTTTTTAGGTCTGAAATCTCACCATAATCCCTCCAGTCTAGCTCCTCCGGCACGTCTAGTGGCTTAGGGGCACTTCCAACATAAACTGGGTTGTGCTTGTGTAACTGTTTTACCCCGGCATGATTACGAGGATCAAACTTAGTCATTGAACCCACATGACTGTCCACTTCGTCATGTGACATGTCTGCAAAATGATTGGTCTTCAATTTGAAGTGTTTATTTTTCCGATTCATCGAGTGGATGTATCTGATCATAAAAAATTAAGGGAATTAAATATGGATAAACAAGAAAGGTTGACAACAAAAACCAATTTATACAAAGAATTAGAACTCTCAAGCCGATAAAAGAAGAAGTTGAATTCTATCTGATGATACAATTGTCTATACCTTATGTTATTTTGGAAAATATTTTTCCTTTTTCTATGTTCAAACTCATCATCGTAGTTTTTTCCATGATTTTCCTTAAAATCGTGGAACATTTTATCCATGTCAACCAAATGCTCAGCTGAAAATTTTGTAAATTCTTGCATAGGATTGGCGATGAGGCTAGCTTCCAAAGTTAACGACCAATTAAAACAAGGTACATCTGAAAAAGAAGAAACTTATAGTGGAAAATGGATGCATGTATTTGATGGTAACCAGTATTTTTATCAACAGACCCCCAGGCCCCTTAGGTTACGGGCCTGATGATGTGGTACATTGAAACACGGTTTGGCAGCAAATAATGTTCATTCCTTGTCATTTTCATTTGTTGTCATTTTCATATAGTTTACGGAGGGTGGTCCTTCAGCATAGTGCTAGTTTTCAATGGGCCCTCCATTTACTTTACAATCAGTTTGGTACTTAAAAACATATAACATATAAAGTTAAAACAAATAATGAATAAAAAACACCGAAATACAAAAGTTATTAACAATTTAATAACGAAGAAAAAAATATATATATAAAATAAAAAGAGAGACGAAAAGAAAAGAAAGCCTTATTTCAGCTTTGCTTTAAAAACCATTAGGGCAGATGCCTAAAGGTTTTTAAAGCCTTTTGCCTTTAAAGCCTTTAATGCCTTTTAGCTTTATCAATGCAACGCTCATAGCGAATCAAACTTCTCAGTTCAGTGACGTCGTTTATGGCAAGAGCCTGTCTGGTAAAACTGCATGCAAAGAACTACTTTAGTTAACCCGTCACCCGTCACCAATCTACTCCGTATTTCAAGCTTTTGAGAGCAGAATTCCTTGAAACCAATCTCAGCACGGTCTATCGATAGCAAAACTAATTCACTGTTGAAAATACGAGATATAAAATGAAGAAAAGCATAATGCTGTGGTTTCACTTCATTTTCCTATAAAAATTCTTTACGGAGGTCAACAAAAACCGCAATGTACCAGAATCAGGAAAATGGTACACAAGCATAACAATTTATTATCAAATAAATATACAAATCCCAAGGAATTGTCTGCTTTATTGTTAATGACAGTCTTCATATTCGATACGATACAATGACATATGCTAAATAACATACAGCATTCCTACCATGTTCTACCTATGGTACACCATGCATTACAAAAACTACTAAAGTAAAGTGATGTTGGATTTCAAATTTTCAGCATAATGAAAAATTGATTATCTCTTCTACGCAAAACTATTATCTAGAAAGACAGCAAAAATTACCCCTGGGTATTTCAAAGCGCTTCATTTGAGGCCTCCATTCCTCAAAAGAAACATACTCCAAAACATAATGATCATAATATGATCCCAGCATGGAATCATATCCCTTCATCTCGTATCTGATTGGTCGATGTGGTTTGGATTTTGTAACCCATACATTCTGAGAATTGAGCAAACCATAAGCCCAATACTCATAATGCCATTTGGTTGTAAGCACTCCTGTGTATACTTCGGTTTTGACGTACTAAAAACATGAAAAAGTTACTTCCATTAACAAAAGGTCGCCTCATTAGTCCTGTAAAAACGCGCTGAGACAAACATGTAGCGCGCTAGGGAAGTGTGCTCAGTTCTCTGATGAGCTGCAAAAATACCCAGTGGTAGAAATTTCTTTGCAGTGAATACAACAGTTAGAGAATTCCTACTACTGTGACTGACGAAGAAGAGGACTCACGATTGAAGGGCTAGCAGAAAATTTTGGTTCTTGCATTTCATGGCTAATTTTTTAAATGCTAATCATCAATGCTAATGGTGCAGCAACAAATTCCACGAATTCATCCAGAAATATACCAAGACATTGAGCTGTTTGCTACATATTGGGGGGGGGGGGTATATATGTTGCATTAGAATCCATCTGAGGCATATCTACTTGAATTACCTTGAACCATGTAATGTTTGGTATTATCGTTTGTGCAAATATTGGCCATTTTTCTCTTCCTGTAATAGTCCAGCATCCCTCAAAGTTACCTTGTTTATCGTTATACATAGGCACAATTTTGTAGTACTTTCCATATGTGGGCTCATCGCCACGTTGAAAGGTCTTGTCCAAGCCTATTGCAAGAAAAGAAAACTTCTTGAAGAGTTTTGATACAAAACTATTGTGATTCATAGGAAAATAATTAGGTCCCTTGACTGTTTGACTGTTATGTTAAGACCGTTTGAACTGTTTGACCGAATCAACATCTTCATTCACGTCCTTCTATGCATATCAGTAGAAAATGAATATAATAGTTCTGGGTCGCCTTATGATAATCATATCTTCATCTAGCACGATAATCATAATAAAATTCTATTATTGAACATGGATGAGTTACAAAATGGTGAATTAACTTACAAACAAATAGACAATGAATTGGATTTTGACTTACCATAATAGTAATCAATACGACTGGCACCCAAAGTATTTGAATACCAAATCTCAAATGGTTCAGCAATCGAACTATGTGGCAAAATTAACAATCCGGTAGCGTGATAATCCTCTGGAAATACAGGGAATGGCTCCTTGTGTGATTCTCCTCTGCCTCCAGTATCTCCGTCGAGAACCTCCTCCGCACTTCTGGTGCTCCGACGGGACACAATCCCAGTCTCCCGATCATCACTATACCGCAGCGTTGAAGCGACAAGAAATATCCCAATTATAATGCAGAGAAGAGCTGTGAGCAACAGTCCAAGGCAAAATCTGTTGGAATTTATTGCCATAACTAATCCGTTTCAGAAGACTCTACATGTGAGAATTTGAAGCAGAACTACTTGACTATCAGTCAACCAACTGAATCAGGTTACACAACGTTAAGCTTAAAATTCTGAAGAAAATCCGTCAAGACGATCAGAAGTTCCCACGTTTTGTAGTTTGTGATGTGCAAGCTACGGAGGAGGCAAAAATCTCCAAATGGCAACAACTCTGCAAACTATTTATATACAACAATAAATCAATCACCAGAAGAAGCACTTTGAGATAATGCTTCTCCAAAATAAGTCTCTGTCTTTAAATTTGCAAGCAAAATCATCTCCAAACTTCCTTCGGTAGATGGACTTCTTGTGGGCTTATTCGACAACTAGGTTAGTAATGATAGAGTCTTGCATGGTATTCTGCTCAAACTCTGATTCCGTTGCCCACTGATCTACGCATACAGCAAGTAGCGAAACAAATCCGGCTGTGCATACATGATACGTTAACTAGAAGTTTTGACGCTCTGCAAACATCAAATTCTACTTCCTTGAAAGCACAATTGATTTAAGTTAACCGTGCAGCTGGAGGCCATAGGGTGATGGAGCAGCATATGCAAATACTTTAGTATAACATTTGAAAAGTAATGGTTTTTCGGAAAATTGCAGTTACGATATTCAGCTTGGTTTGCAGAAAGTAGTTAACGCATGACTGATCCAATTGCAGGTGCGCTTCTTGTGATTGGACAAAGAGATAAACCTGCTTGATCGTTGTAAGTTGCCCCCCTCCGTGTCAGGGTAAAATCATACTGCAAACCTCGAATTTAATTCTTCAATCTTCCAGCCCAAAGTTAAGTACTGTATCGGAGCAGAACGTTCTGCTTTTGCTAGTCAAACAAAATTCCCGTGCCACAAGAACACAGAAACAAGAAAGAGCATACTTTAAATATATCATAATATCTGATAATCATTTTTCCCACGAGAATCAATGGCTCATTCAAGACTTACTAGGGTTTAGCAATAGTCTTTACCTATTTGCACAAAGAACCACAGAAGGGAAAGAAAAGATGGACATATCTGCACAAAATCAGTTTAAATTAAAAAATTTTTTAAAATATTACAATTCAAAAATCTTTAAAAACCTCTCAGTTCAAAAATCTTTAAGAATGAACTTAGACTAAAGGTTTCTTACAAAACGATATAGGAGACTTTATGGATTGTTACTAAAAGTAAATTTTAAAAAATTAGATCAAAATAATTATCCTAAGCAACCAATTTGTCTCTGTCGTAGTTTATGAAAATCTTATGCTAATTTATGAAAATCTTATACTAATTTATGAAAATCTTATGCTAATTTATGAAAATCTTATGCTAATTTATGAAAATCTTATACTAATTTGAGCTCAGACTTTGCGATAAGGTATACTTACCTACATGTACTTACACATGCCTACATTTATCAAATTTATAGAACAATTATCTACACTTAACCAATGTATATCTAATATTTCCTGTGCTCATCTGTCATATCATACTTTTATCATGTAATTCAGAACGCTTTCAACATTCACTCGTAAACATGAACATATACATTAATAGGTAGAAGTTTTTTGACATAAAGTTATTAAAATCCTATTACAGTGTTCATGATAATAGTTCGCTCAGAGCAGGTCTCCATAGCCACCTAACTGGAATCCAACCTGTACTAAAAAGATTTGCAAAGAAATGGCCTAAAATGTTCAACTGGTGTTTTTATGACCAATTCACATGTGATCAGTTGGCAGGGCAACATCAAAGAGCATCCAATCACAACGCAATGCTCCGATTGAATGAAAGACAGCGTGAGGACGCAACATACAGTTTGGTTGTAAACAAAGATGGCAAGAAACATTAGTAAAAGCATCGAATGAACATGATTAAAAGAAAAGAGAACGGTTGAATTTGACCAAGTCTCTTATGTTTAAACAGAAGGAAATCAAGTGGAAAGAAAATGAATGCAGATATCAAATTAAAAGACAAGGAAGATGGATAGGAAATCAAAAATTGACCTTTGGTATTTCAACCTTGGCAGGTTCGTTTCAAAATTTTTCGTACTATAAATTCTCCTTTTAATGCTTTTTATTCCATGACATGATACTTTGCGTAAGAATTCTTAAACTACAAGAGAATGATTAACAGAAGCAAAAACCAGTGTGAATTAATGAAATTTTTCTTCAACTAAAAAGAATTATTTTTTAGCTGAAAGGCCTTAAAAGCCAAAAAATTGCCTCATGACTACTTTTACCATTCTTGCCAAAAAGCGAAAGCAAATATAGCCAATTTCCAAAACTCAAAATGCTGACCGATAGAACGGAAATTGACCGCAAACACAACAGATTTTGCTATCTTACTATTTCTAATTACGATAAAAGTGAAATTGAAGTAATCTCAAAAGATTACAGCAATTAATAACGACAAACTAAATATTCAGATTTTCACAATGTTACATTCGAAATTCTTGATATCTCCCTTAATGGCATCAGGTCATCAAGTTCTTTAAGCTAAATGCAACATTTGAGAGCTTTCGCTTAAAGAAACAAAACTGTACTTCCAAAAATCAATTCCTATCGAATGACAAGGCCAAAGGGTATCGAAATGTTTTCATGAAAAAGTAAACGCATGGCTACGCACTAGGCCGTCATAATTTGCGAGACGACAATATGTTTATGCGGGAAACAAGAAAGTCAATTTATCTCATGCATGAACTGCTTCACATCCAATAAACTAGTTACGACAAGCTTGATTAACTTCTCTGCAGAAAATTTAGGGGACTTGGTAGGCTACCTATCAACGTGCCTGAATGAAATGGGAATGGTTAGCTGCAAAATTTCAAAACCATGATTTAATTTCTTAGTATGGTTGAAAGAATATTCAACTGCCATCTTTTAGCTTGGTGCAATTTAGCACTTATGAATGGATGATTCCTTGTACCAAAAACAATAAACTGAGGTTTACTATTCATAAAACTTATACGAGTCCTGATAAGAACATTGAATACAAACGCTAGTATTGTTGTGTAAACAACATTCTGGTAACATTATTATATCCAGTGAGTATTGTAACATTCTACTGGTAGCTATGACAGTATTCTGTAAGTAAAATTGAACAACGCATCTTTGATGCAAAAGATACAAATGAATGTTAAATCTCATAAGGAAGTATTAAGCTGATAATCAGATACAATATACTTTCTTAACCTTTTAGTTTCAGCAGAACCTTGATTGCCTTGTATTCATTAAACACTAAAGGCAAACAGACTATCAGAATTTCTCAACCATTATAAGTAACTGCTGAAAATTCACAAGCCATGATTCAGGAGCTTACAATGCATCAGCAATGCATTGATAAGCGATTGTGATCAGCAATCTATTGATAAGTGATTGTAATCAACAATGCATTGATAAGCGATTGTGATCAGCAACGTATTGATAAGCGATTGTGATCAGCAACGTATTGATAAGCGATTGTGATCAGCCACGTATTGATAAGCGATTGTGATCAGCAACGTATTGATAAGCGATTGTGATCAGCAACGTATTGATAAGCGATTGTGATCAGCCACGTATTGATAAGCGATTGTGATCAGCCACGTATTGATAAGCGATTGTGATCAGCCACGTATTGATAAGCGATTGTGATCAGGAACGTATTGATAAGCGATTGTGATCAGCCACGTATTGATAAGCGATTGTGATCAGCAACGTATTGATAAGCGATTGTGATCAGCAACGTATTGTTAAGCAATTGTTATCAGCCACGTATTGATAAGCGATTGTGATAAGGTATGCAATACTCACATTTTTTTATTGCAGCATTGTTTCTGGTTTACCACGTGACCATGGGTAGCATCAAAGAACGCATATCAAATCCGCATCGTCGCTTGAGGAGAGACCTGGGAAAAAAAGGAATGGAAGCGTCATTTCCTGATAATTATCATGCAATTGGAGTACTACAGTTGCCATATGGGAACATCACAGAACCGTTTGAAGTTTGGTATTCCGGGAAAAACAAAATGAGCAGAATTGACTATTATGGAGGTACGCTGTACATAACTATAAATAATTACATTATACACATGTGATAAATTATTTTTTCATTACATACAAAAACAAAATTAGCTACAAAAAATAGGATAGCTCAAAATAATTTTTCAAACACTTCACTTCAAGCTTTAAGCTAATTGTTGAAATGAAACGAAAATAAATTAATATCTCATCAGGAATGGATGTAATCTATCACCGTAGATTAGAGTAAAAGTAGGATACGAAAATAAATTAATATCTCATCAGGAATGGATGTAATCTATCACCGTAGATTAATATCTCATCAGGAATGGATGTAATCTATCACCGTGGCGATATCGGCGAATATGGGTTTGCTGCGAAAATCGTTCCTGAATTTTCAGAAAAAGAACAGAAGACCTTTCGTGGCTGCTTGCATAAAGTTGGATCCAAAACTTTCCCGATTAGAATTCAAAGCATCGTCCCTAATATGAAGTTTTTCAAGGTTTGTGTTGCCCTTAATCAAATCTATCCTTTACAATATAAATTAGAAATGAAACATGAGATGAAATAATTATAACACTTTTCATCTGTTAATTATAATGTTATTCAAACTATCGCATACTGAAAATGTGAAAAAAATAAAAAACATGGATAAAGATGAATTCTAATAAGATAGAAATTGACACCAAAGATTTAATGAATTATAAACAAATAAACACAGAAGTAACAAGAAAAGAATGAAAGAGAGAATAATTATTATGCATCACTATTAATGTAAATAATTTATCGTTTTCACGAATTGAATATGAGACGTTGCTTTTCAGTTTGTTGGCAATAGCACCATAAATGGGACAAAATGCGAAGTTTGGTACCATTCATTTAACATAATGAACAAAAGAAACAAATATACCCTGTATACAACACGAACGCGTCCTCGTATTCCACTTAAGTACGAAATGATGGGATATGACACGCTACTGACGTCATACTATGACCACTACATACTGGACTACACGCTATTTGAACCTTGGAAATTCGATTTCACAAAATTTGAAATTCCAACAGGTTAAAACTTTACTTCATTGCTTAACATTTCATCACTTCTCAATATTTTCTCAGCAACATGATAAAAATATCTGTAATTCCTATACCTGTTCTTTTTATGCTCATAAATGAATTTGATAACGTTTCGTCGTATTGTAACAAATTCCCACACACCTCGCAATTTCAGCCTTATTCAGGATATTACTTATAAAGCCACAATTCATAACTCCCCGCCCCCCCCCATGAATTGTTGATACAACTCAGGCCTGCGATGTAGTTTGGAAATATGAACTATCAACTATGAAATGTGAACTATGAGATATGAACCATGAACTATGATTTAAAGCTATGAAAAAGCAGCTAGATTTACCAACAAAAGCAACTAGATTTACGCAGGGTGAATGAGGCATTGTGAAGGCATAAATGTAATCTATGAAAACGAGGTAGGAAAATATCTTAATCGTTATTGAAGGCAAAAGTTGCAAAGCAAAAACTTGAAATGAAATTTCAAATTCATTCAAAACGTAAGCAGAGAAAGCCATTCTGTTGATGGCAATCAAACTTCCTTCCCTTTTTAGAACTGAAATGCTTTGACTTTCCACATCGCGGATCGGTTCCAGAATCAATTGCCTCTTTCTCACCCATGGCTGAATTCATACCAAGCAGCTATGATGAAGAGACATCAGAAGCGACGCAAGGACGGATCCATGAGGCATCAGAAGCGATGCAAGGACGGATCCATGTGGATAAAATTACTTCGAATGGGAACCGATTAACAACAACAGCAGTAAACAAAAATAAAAAGATGGATAAAATAATGCATTATGAACGCGTTGTAGATGAACTATTTTCATCGTTTCGTGATTCATTTGAAAAGAATTATAAGTCAAGCAACGAGCACGAGAAACGCAAAGATATATTCAGACATAATATGAGGTTCTAATTTACCACTCAATCACAACAAATCCTTACAATACATCAGACATATACACATATATAAAAATATACATGTATGTATGCATGTATGTTTATATATATATATATATATATATATATATATATATAGTTAAATATATATATAAACATATACATATATATATATGTATATACATATACACACATAGATATATGTACTTATATATATATGTATATATATAGATATATATATATATTATATATATATGTATATATATGTATATATATATATGTATGTATATATATATATATATATATATATATATATATATATATATATATAGGCATGTATGTATGCACATTCGTATGTCTGTTATGATAATTATCTCTGTGTTCATTTGCAATACAAACTTTATCATATGTACATAAAAAACTACATTACAGCTACCATTTTATTATAATTCTGCATTGTTCCACTTCATAAATAGATCATAGTTCATAGATATATATCTATATATATACATATATAAATATATATTAATCCCTGACAGAAAAATTAATCCTAAATATGAAATTGTTGATGGAGCATTCTTCAATTATTTCAGATTCATCAACTCACACAATAGGAAACACCTTGGATACAATCTGAAGCTGAATAAATTTGCAGACATGACGGAGAAGGAAGTAGGCCAATACAAAGGACTTCTGGATGAGCCAGAAGGCACCTATAACGGAGGGAAAAAATTCAAGATCCCCCACATAGATTTTGCAAATACACCAATGCCAAAAAGTTTGGATTGGAGGGAATACGGTAAGAAAATAAAATTAATAAAATTACGTTCTTTAAATAGAAGCTTTGTTTTCAATAACACAACTTATGTAAAATAACTTATTTGATTAGCCAAATTATCAAACAGCAAAAGGTATGAATCATTTTTTCAAGCACTCGTGTAGAACGGTTCGAAGTCGCAAAATGACGACTGTAAGTTGCTGTTTCTATTTTCATAAAAATTTTGATAAGCGCGTAGCAGTTAACAGAAAAACCATCATTATCGTTCCTTCATACGTAACATCAAATTGCTTGTTAACGCATGGTCTACCTTCTGCAACATCCAATCTATTTCAAATCTTTTACTTGAATATTTATGACATTCAGAGGTTCTTCATCTGTCTATCTTCATGTCAAAATGCAAAATGATTAGAATGAACAAGACAGTATTTTGACCAAATGCGTGCAGCAACAACAACGACGAGTGAAACGACGGCACATGGAGTGGTACAATTCCAATTCCATTATCGAATTTGAAAGAGTATTGCAAAGATATTGAAAGAATATTGCAAAGATACTGAGAGTATTGCAATAAACTTGTTTAATGCAAGTTTCTATCACGATAAAAGTTGAAATAAATAATAGAAGTGAATATTTCACGCAGGCGCAGTGAGCAAGATAAGGAGTCAAGGAATCTGTGGTTCATGTTATGCGTATGCTGTAACGAGCGCAATGGAGAGTGCCTACTATCTAAAGGTAGAATCACATTAGCTCAGATGATGCATTCATCGTTGAAATAATAAAGTCATAAATAATGCAATAAACTAAAATTAAAGATAAAAAGTAACAAAATAATCGTATAAACATCTGCTTCCAGTGCAGTAGAGGGTAATGATAAAAAGCATGCTGGGATGTCATGAATTAGAACTTCCTATTACGCAGGATTTCGTTTCATAGTATGTATTTCATTTACCAAATATCATAATTTATAAAGACAGGAACTCAGATCGAACTGTCTCAGCAACAAATAGTCGATTGCACGTGGGGCTATGGCAACCGTGGCTGCAAAGGAGGCTATCCATATAGAGCCTTGCAGTGGATCATGAAACATGGCGGATTGGCAACAGATGATAGTTATGGGCGATATCTTGCACAGGTACCCAAGGAATGTTAAATGATTGTCTTTCAAATACTTTAATGGTTTTGCTTCAATTAGAAATACGGTAAAGGAGAATCGTTGCTTTTTAAATCAATTGTTATCTACAAACTAGAAGGCTATATTTCAATTTTTATTTTGATAAAATTCTTAAGAATTATCACTCAAGAGTAAGTGCTAACTCGGCAATAGCTCCAATGTTGCATAAGACAATAGCTTAATTCTGGGAAGGATATTGCTATTCTAGGAAGGATATTGCCATTTCAAGAATGTATCGATTGGCGCAGGAGTAGAAAGTTACATGAACATTACATCAGGAAATAAGACGGAATTGAAGCTTGCTCTTGCAATGTATGGTCCAGTGACAATTCTAATAAACACAAGACCAAAGACATTCAAATTCTACAGTTCAGGCGTCTATTTTGACGGCTCTTGTGGTATGTATCATCACTAATTTAAACTTTTGCAAAGTTACAATATTGAAAATTCATTTTTCTCAACACTGCAACATACTCCATGTGTAAACCTCAGTTTCATGTTAAACAGCACGGACCTGGTTTTATAAATAGATAAAACTACCCTATATACATTAAATACACATGCAATACTGTCATAGCACTGAAGGAGGCCGGTATTAGGCAACATTTCTGAAATCGTGGGAAAATACTGTGTTTTGAAATAAGCAAGCTTCTTTCCATAGATGACAAAGTTGACCATGCGGCAGTAGCAGTTGGGTACGGTGAAGATAACGGTAAAGAGTATTGGCTGATAAAAAATTCATGGTCAACTTCATGGGGAAGAGATGGCTTTATGAAAATATGGACTAAAAATGACAACTGCGGAGTAACAAAAAAAGCCGTTGTAGTTAAAATAAGAGAGTAAATGGTAAAATTTAGTGAAAATAAGAGAGTAAATGGTAAAATTTAATGAAGCATAGCTTCTAATTTCGTAAATTGAAAAGGGTTGGAATTTTGGAAGGCAAACATGCAAATGATTTAATTAAATGCTACAAAAAATGCTGACATCACATGATGACACTTAAAAATAAAAAATACTGCAAAGTTTTCAAAAAAGACTAAAAACACTGAGCGACGATCAACATAAAAATATGATCTTATAAACTTATGATATATAACATGGACAATATAACAATAATAATATGGACATCCTTCAACAATACTGAAGCTAGTAGAAATTCTGGAACTATCAGAAATTCTGGAACTATCAGAAATTCTGGAACTAGCAGAGACTGGTAGACACTTGAGGCAGTTTAGGATTGGTGTGACGATATTTTCGCCATAAGGCAACCATTTTCAACAGACTGAATAGCAAGTGACTACTCCTTCCCCCAGTAAACGTAAAAGTGTCTGCGAATGATCTGGGGTACCTTTAATCCATAGAAATATATTTTCAATCATTTTCTATTCATCCATACATGCTTTTTTAATAAGAAACCTAGCTCAAGGCCTGGTTCTAAAAGTGTCCTTATTTTGGACCTCTTTCTATTAAATAGTTCCTTATTAGTTTCTTAATTTTCACGGCACACATGGTGCCATAAATGTGGTACAGACACAGAGAAACATAAAAATTCTGAAGGAAAGAATGTTATAAATGTATCTACGCGAGTTCGGTTATAAATAAATGGAACTGGTTTCCAAATTCTTGATTATTTGCAGCTATAAAAAAGCTTAAAATTGAAAAGTTTCTAAGCTTTCTTTCTGCTAGTAATATACGTTCCTTAAATATGTCGGCCATCCAACAGCATGTTCTTTATAAAGTGGTTCCATATACAATAAGCGCATATACGGATCGTAATGGACACATGAAATACAAGCATACGTATACAATCAGCTCTTTAAGAAGTATGACATGTATTATTGAGTTCGATAGATCAAGGATATGGTCTTTCGCTGCTTTTCTGTCATGTATCATTCTACTGTGCTTCCGTTAAATTGATAAAACATAGAAACGCATGAGTCCAATTCATGCTACAGTGAAGCGTCATATCTAGAAGGGAGAAATTAACCCAGGTTTTCACATCAAAATTATGGAATAAAAAGAGATGAGATTGGTAATTCAGTTCCGCCTATACTATTAAGTCATGAAACATTTAATGAACTCTCCCTTTGCATGATGACTTAATTGAGATTGTTTGAATCTCATTTAGTCAATCCAAAACAAGCCCACGAAATGAGCATGGCGGGTGTAATAAAATTGCGGAGAATACACCAGTCCTAACAAGACAAGGTTAGCCCTGACTGTTGTGCCGACACAATCGCATGACGAAAAGTTTTATTCAAAAAATTTGGTTTCGGTAGGAAATAGAGTACCGAAGTGTGACGTCATGAATATTCCATTTTTAGAATATTTTAATTTTGGCCTTAAATTCTGAAAAAGCTGTTTGAAATAGCTATTAGTGACAAATTTCAGCTCCAGTTGAGAAATAATGACCGAAATATAGGCAATTGAACACGGGCACAGTTCCTATCAAATCACTGTATTTTAAGCCTGGATCTGAACGTTAAGATCCAGGCCGAAAATACAGTGGTTTGTATGGCAAGTCTTCTGTCATTAAATGGCCATATTTCATCCCATTTTGACACAATTCAATTAAAATTATCAACACATGCCTATTTTCTGCTGCTCTTTCACTCCATGTGGTCCAAAACTGAAAATTTTAAAAATAGATTTTTATGACATCATCACCCGGTACTCTATTGGTTCGTATAATAATCCGGATAAATGGAAGTGTTTTCCACGAATAAATCTCTGCTCCTTCGCAATGGGCTTTTGAATAGCTTTGCCTTGAAAAATACGGACCAACCAAGATAGTCATGGCAATCTGGTGTGAACCCATTTACTTCAATTAATTCATTTACTTCAATTAATTCATTTTCTTCATTTACTTCAATTAATTCATTTACTTCAATTAATTCATTTTCTTCATTTACTTCAATTAATTCATTTACTTCATGTATTTCATTTACTTTATGTATTTCATACAATACCGATAAGTCTTTGTGGTTTAATTAATTAGGTATTAAGTTTAAAAACTTCTGCTTCAATTTCAAAAATGCAAAGCTTCTGTCTGCAGGAAAAGTTTACAGAATACAAAATTGTGTATTTTGAAATCTCTGTGAATGGATGCGGAGACAGGTAGCATGACCTTGCCTGAAGATTCCATTGTTGATCTATTGACCCGTTTCAGTTGTTTCTAGGCAACAATCAGGCAACGTTAACTATCATCTGTAATCTTAAAACATCAAAAGAAGATAACTGCAACGACCCTACGGAATGCCTCCATGCTGCCAAGACTGAAATAGCTAGTATTGAACTGCAAAGGGCAACAGTTTGGTTGTAGGGTTATTGGTATTGACATGCGCAAGTGCTGTTTGAAAGAACCATATTGGAAAAGTGTACATGAATGGATGAATGGAGACTAAGTAATAAAAAGAGAATTAGAATACGAAGTAGGAATGTCATGGAAGAATACCTTTCAAATAAAACGACTGCCATTTCATCAAGAACTTTGCGTTACTTCCATGAACAGAAAAACATGTGCAGCTACTGATGCCAATTGCATTAAAAGAATCCACTGTTATCACGAGATGCCAATCTCAGATAACGTACATACGCATCTCAAGATAGTGGTAGTTGGAAAATTGTGCTCATTGATCTAAAGAACAGGGAACTATTTATGAATGAAAAGTGTTAAAAGATCGAAATATAAAAGCAACCATCTATTCAATGGCCTTTGAATTTATGATAAATATCGAAAACTTCAACTGAATTTAATGAAAGCAGTCAATTTTGAGTAGCACAAGAGTAAAATATAAAATTGGTAACACTTGAAAGCACAAATCACCTGGATGTCTTATGCTACAGCAAAATACATGCTTCCTATCCGTTGTTTTGCCCTTTTTTTCATTCCACTGCTTGCTATGATAAACGTACAAAGCAGCAATGACTTTGAAAGAACTGTTGTGGTAAATCGTTCAATTTCTGAGCTGAAATTTCCGTCCATCTATCATGTATATGGTACAATCAGAATACCATCAGCAAGCATTAATGAGCCATTTCAGGCGTGGTATGCTGGAAAATACAACAGAAGTCGCATTGATTACTATCAAGGTTAGTAGCATGATGAAGCTATTCATGGAATTAAAGTATATAGGAACATGATGGTGTAAAACTTGTTAATCAAATAAAATCGATTTAGCTCACTAATAAACACAATCTTTTTTTACTGACAATAGCATGGCTAACCAATAATCCGTGTAGATATCTGTGTAGTGAATGAGTGAGTGAATAAGTGAGTGATTGAGTGAAGGAGTGAATGATTGACTGATTGAGAGAATAACTGAGTGGTTGAGCGAATGATTGTGTGAATGAGTGAATGATTGAGTAAATTAGTGTACCAATTCGATCACCTCCAAAAGCAGATGATTGCCCCGCTGTCTTAACAGAGCTTTTTTACAACTAAAGAAACAAGCTATGATTTTAAGAATAAAGAATATCCTCCGGATACCGAAAGTAAAAACATCATCAATGGACAAAGCTTCCTATCGTTTAGAGGTAGCATTCTTTGAAACACTCTGCCACACAACATAAAATCGCCTCAATATATAAAAAGGATTCAAATCAATAATAAAAACTGGAAGGGAGAAAGTTGTTCATTTCTTATATGTAAGTAGAAACAATTGAAATTAAATAGTTGGTTTGTATTTGTTTCCTTTAAACTACGCTTTTCTACCAAATGTAGATAAGTTAGTTACCCTTTAGTTAGTTACCCTTTAATCTCGCATAAAGGCGCCGGTGCTTCATCTTTAGCCCTGTTTTTTAAAGATTCTATAAAGTAAGCAAATAATTTACTGTTTTGGAGTTCGTAACAACGTAAGAAACCTCACAGACGAAAAGGTTCGCTGCGACTATCTATTAAAGTCCATAAACGTTTGCGTGACAACATAAGAAACCTCACAGACTAAAAGGTTCGCTGCGACTATCTATTAAAGTCCATAAACGTTTGCGTAACAACATAAGAAACCTCACAGACGAAAAGGTTCGCTGCGACTATCTATTAAAGTCCATAAACGTTTGCGTAACAACATAAGAAACCTCACAGACAAAAAGGTTCGCTGCGACTATCTATTAAAGTCCATAAACGTTTGCGTGACAACGTAAGAAACCTCACAGACAAAAAGGTTCGCTGCGNGACTATCTATTAAAGTCCATAAACGTTTGCGTGACAACGTAAGAAACCTCACAGACTAAAAGGTTCGCTGCGACTATCTATTAAAGTCCATAAACGTTTGCGTGACAACATAA
>OLMO02000252.1:101245-121679 GCA_900291935.2 Cassiopea xamachana | reverse complement strand
ATATATATATATATATATATATATATATATATATATATATATATATATATATATATAATTGTTGTATACTATTTATGCCATCTGTTGGATTACACAAAAATCTTATCAACATGATAATGTGCAACAGTTTTGAAAAATACTCCCTATTCTCAACAAAATTATTTATCTTTGCTATATATTTATGCTATACTTTTCAACATTGTATGTTTGACTAGAGGTGGATCAAGAAAAGAGAACCGGATAAGGTTATTTTGGCTTTAAAAGAGGTGCATGGCTCACAGAAATTTCTTTAGGTCACAGCCCCACTGTGTTTTGGGGAAATTGCGAGGAGCTCAATTTTTGATGCAGAACTATAATTTCTGCATTCAGGAGCCAGTTCTTTAGATCTGTCCCTATTACATATGTTCTATAGATCTGTCCCTATTACATATGAATAAAAAACAGCTCTGTAGGTAAAATTTTGCCATGAGGAGAGGAGAACATCTGAGGGTTATGTCTCTAGAAATGCTTTAGCCACCATGCCTTTTAATTTGGCTTACAATGCATCTCCCAGGAGATTAATGGTACTGTGAGCTACAAAGAAAGCAGGATGTGTGCCGTGGGGAGTAGATGAAAATTAAGGACTTTTCACAGAGTTTTTAAGGACCAAAAACGATGTTTAAGGAGTATTTTTTATCCATTTCCACGAAAAAATGCAAACCATTTCCCAAATAAATCTACTATTGAAAACCATGTCCCACCAAAAATTGAGTAGGAATAAGGACTTTTTAAAGAGTTGTCACAAAAATGCGTATAAGGAGTTTTACAGCTCCTTTAAAAGCGTAGATCAAATCTAAGGAACTTTTAAGGATCCTTTAGAATGTTCATAGTAAGTTGCAGTTCTGTACAAAACCAGGGGCTTGAGAAAAGTGTAATTATCAGACTTCCCTCAAATTGACTTCATATTGATTTTCCTTCAAACTCTCCTTTATTGACAAATATACGTATGGAAAAAGGCTACCTTGTAGCATTTCAATGTAAACCAACGACTGTAATAGCTAATCATTGTATTAACTATGCTGCTAAAATGATTATGAATGCGTCAAAATTACTTATAGTACTATTTTTTGCATCTTGAAATCTTTCTGTTTGGGAGGGCATGGAACCCCCCGGCCCCTTCGAGATCCGCCACTGTATCAGGTAACCTTATAATAATGGATAGTCTGCTGTAAAATACACTTACCCATTGAAAAGTAGCGACTGGTATGAGCAATCAAAATGTGACAGTTGGGATATTCTACTTCTAGCTCTCGTTCCTAAAATGCTCTCATAGCAGCACTTAATGCTACTTCTCTAGAAGCAGCCTGCCCATACAGTTCTATTATCTCTATGAGCCTTCCTTCCGTTCAAATCGTTCCATCCTAGCCTCGATTTCATATTTTCGCGCTCTTTAGTACCCTAACAATTTCACCACCCATTTAGACTTGCCCCTAAACAAAGAATTGCCTATAGAATCCAACCATATAATTTTATTCATACCCCATCCCACCCACACATTTCGAAGTTGTAAAGAGGATACTTCGATGAAATGCACATGGACACAAATGAATATACACGATTTTTTTATAAGAAAAAAGTTTGTAAGAAAATGAGGTTCAAATTGCCAAAATCTTAAGAAAATCTTATGAAATCACGAGGCTCAATTTCCAAAAGTTAGAGCTGTTATTGGCCAAAAGTCGAAATTTCGTCGTTATTAAATTCAAAGGAATTCAAATTCAAGTATACAATATTGATGTCGAGGGTTCTGCAGAGAGAGTCTTGGAAAAGTAGTACACACCAATTGTCTTCTAGTCTTGTCTATTTCTTACGCTATCTCTACTCTAAATATGCCCTACCAAATCGTCATATTAGTATGCATTGTTGCTAAGGGACCTGTCATCAAGTTGTATTATTTCACAATAGTATATATGACAATGTCCAGGCACTACATTGATAACGAAAGTGTAACCCAATTTAGTCAGTTTATTTCAGTAAAAGTTAAGGTAAAATTTAAGAAAATCTCAAGCTCAATATCGGGACAAGTTTAGAAAATTGAGGCTCTGGCAAAATTATGGTTTTCTTATAAACAAAACGTGAAAAAAAATCCGTGAAAAAATAGTTAAAGTACAAGGACGTACTTTTTGGCGCTTTAAAGAATTAAGTAGGTTTATCTTAAAACTTTTAGCAAAATCAAGAAGGACATATGTATACTTGCACTATTTATGTGAATGTAATTTACAAGATGATCAGTACTCGACTGCTTAAAACGCCAAGAATGCTCAGTACTGGAATTCTGAGACCTAACAAAGTTTAAAGTGTGATGTGTTTGAAATTTGACTAATCTGTGTGTAAAATGTTATGTTGGCTCCAGGTGTCGGCTGCTCTCCATCATTTAGACTTCTTTTATTTACTAAGATTTTCCATAATTTTACTAATATTGGGTACCAAAAGAGTACTTGATGACTGTTCAAGAGCGAGAGATCTCAATATGATTGTTCGGCAGTAAAGCAGTGATGGCGCCAGAAAATAATTGCGGGGGGGGCTAACCGACTGTGCATGGATAGTCATGTGTCGATGGGGGCCAGCAAAATTTTTGGAGGGGCTACATCCCCCAAGCTCCCCACTGGCGCCATCTCTGCAGTAAAGTAGCTGATAATTTAATAAATAACACAACCAAACGTAAAAACGAGAATACTTTATGATACTGATAAAGGAAAGGCGCTTTATGCACTCCTGTAAAGAGATGAAACTTTGACAATTCGGAAGAGAAATTTGCATAAACAAATGGTGGAAAAATATAAGACGATTAACCACTTTAATCCTCCATCTATGTGTCATCTACTCACCAAGAATTGGTGGAATATGATTCTAGAATTAAGATACATTGAGAGCTTCCACCTGCCAGATCACAGAGATTTCGTACAAATTCATTGAAATTTAAAGGCAGTCTACTTTGGAATAGCCTCGCTGATGAAATAAAAACTGCACAGAGATTAGCGATATTCAAACGAAAAGTCAAATCCTAGAATGGAACTCATTGCACGTGCAACACTACAGAAGCTAATTATTGGGGCATTTGCTTAAGTTTACTTTTACGTCATTCTATTCAGTATAAATTAAATGGCTCATTATAATATGTTGGTATTAATTAGTTGATAAAACTAATGTATATTTATACTAAAATTAAATAATTTTATTTTGTTTGCCATATTTATAAAACGACTGGCTTCTGTTTCCATGCTTCCTTCTAGCTTAGCTGCTTACGGCCTTCGATATTTTGACAGCAATAAAACATTGTGTCCATTAATGTAAGAAAGCATTTACTGACATGTTTGCAAATTAATATCCATGAATACTTAATGAAATACTAACTCATGCAGCTTAAAGGATATAATGACTTTTAATTTCTCATAGCTAACTGTTTTTATCTAACAAACATGAAGTTCATAGTTATGAATTTTCATGGCATTTCATAAAAGCTACTTTGAAACAATTTGAGCAAATAAAAACTAAAAACTGAGGGCATTTGGGTCGAAATCGATTTCTACCAAACACTGAAGTCGTTTGAGCTTTTTCATACAGGTATCTTGATACAGGTATGTTGATACTGGAATTTTGATACTGGTATTTTGAAATTAAGAAATAACAATAGATGCCAAACCTATTTCCAAGAAACGTACAAAATATACAAGGTCTTGAAACTGCCGGTACATTCTATCATGAGATGCCTAATAAATTCTACACTTGTGTCTTATCCAATCGTACTAATCATATGAAAAATAAGTTATTATCATTACCAAAAATACCTCCATAATAACATCTTAAATATATAAACATTCATAATTATATCTACAACTTCTAGAAATGAGAAATGAGATGAAGATTAATTTTTTGCGCAACCAATGTTCTTGTAGACACTGTAATTCCCTGATTGACAACTACTTGCCAAGGCCCTTTCCTGCCCCTAAATTACTGAAATTCAAGCAAAGTTCTACAACATTAAATGATTGATGCATTACTGTTGCTTTACTTTCATGCTTTTGCAAGTCAAAAAATGGACTTACATCTTTCTCATTCTAATTGGAAAGCCTCTGCAAATGTTACACGTCCTTCCTTATTGAATTTTCAAATATTGACCTGAACGATACATTGGTTTATACCATGTGGTAGCTATCCTAACTCTATAGTTTTTGCAACGACACGAAATGTGAAGGTCAAAAATGTCATGCCCATTCTGCCACTTGCCCCGCCCACTGAATGTAGTCAATAGAATTAGTCATAGTCCATGATCGCAATTAATGCAAAACATATTTTCTAAATGTAAATTTAATTCCCTAATTTATTGAAACCTTGATCAAATTCATCACTTCTGGGATGGGCGGGGGGGGGGTTGGCCCCCAGGAAAACCCTTTACAGCCACCACCAACTATTCATACGAACCAATGATAAAATTTTAATTTGTTGTCAACTCTCTTCATAATTTAACAACTCAAAATGAAAGCAGTAAAATACAGAGTGAACAGGATTCTATGACCTCTTCAAAGAGACGTCTGGCCTCCAATTTTGCTTTACATATCTAACAACCTTCGTTTGGTGCAAAGTATTCAAACTTACTGAGTAATCAGTCCGCAGTGAGTCAAAACCATTTTTGTCAATGATGCTCTCCAATAGCCTACCATCTACATGGTTGTTTATACAAAATTCAGCTAAACTACTCAAATTTATTTCATTCATACGGTCACGCACTTCTGCAGTTGTCCATTGACCACAATTACTAACATCTGATTCATTTATATCGCTCTGATTCACCCTTTCCACGTAGTCTACTACTTTGATTGCTTGAAACGTATTCAGCCCAAGTGATTGAAGTGTCTCTATATCCAGGCCAACCAAGAGTGATCCATTTATCTGCTCACTTTTGAAAATCTCTTTGAATTCACTTAACTGAATTTCATCTAATATATCTCCAACTCCATTTTCATCCAGCCCATTCAAATGCGAACTGTTTGGAATCAACTGTCTATCAACTAAATTTTTACCTTCCATCGAATTATCGTCTACAGATTCCTGCTCCAAACTTTCACCTCTTCTCTCGATTTCGTCATTGAGTTTTATATAATCCTCCTTCAAACTCGGGGTATTCCCGACCACCGTTGCTAAAAAAGGTTCCCTTATCTCCTCCGTAGAAGTGCTTGTTTTCTTCCTGACACCTGATGTATCGTCCAACTGGCGCAGGTCACTTTTGAAAACATCCACATCTCGAACTATCTGCAATGATAGCGTAAATACAATTCAATTCATCTTACATTGTTTCCAAAGTCAAACCGAAAGAAGGCAACGCAGCAGAAAATCCTGCTTTGGGTATTACGTCACAAGCCAGTCAAATAGTTCTCAATCAATTATAATGCAAAATGACAAGTATAAAGAGACCAAGGACGAAGGGAGCATTGACAAACTGGAAAAATTGGAAAAACTTGTTGAGAACAGGGGCACAGGAAGTGGAGTGAAATTGAATAGATTTTCCCCAAAATTGAAGATTCACCCTCCGTTACAATAGGCAGGGTGTACAAGCAAATCAATAGCTAGGGGGGCTCTGTTGATAGCTAGGGGGGCTTTTTTCCTGTGTATATCTTCATAAGAAACTTTGTAGTTAGTCCACGCAATTACGTATGAAACCAATAATGTCGTCATCCAGTATACAACATACGTGCTTTTCTATAAGAAACTTCGCTTAAGATTTCATTATTCTAAAAGTTCCTTATTTTTGAACTTCTTTTTATCAACTTCTAGTACTTTAGTAAATTACTTATACTACAAGTGGAAAAACCTAAGGAACTTCTCAATTTCAAAAATTTCTATAACTGCATATAATGAAGAATTGGGAAGCCGGTTCCATTCATTTGTGGCCAAAACTTTCAAGTTTTTAATGCAAAACATAGAACTTCATGCAAAACATAGAACTTCCTTAGGTTTTTTCGTTAGCTGTATCAGATCCTTAAAGATTCCAACTGTCTGCATGCGGATTCCTTATGAACTGATTTCCTACAAAAACAGCGTTCATTTTTAATATCCTAAATCTTGTTAACCAGCAATATCTCCACAACTTTTTAATCTAAAACTGCTTTTAAGAACAGAATAATGATTATGGGGCTGTGCCCTTCTCCCGCACCCTCTCTTCTACACCATTGGGCTGGGGTGAATGTTTATCTTACTAGCAAGGCAAAATTTCTCAATGTAATAGTAACTCACCGAATAATTGTTGCCTAGCGATGATTTGCGTGGTAGTGGTTTTGGGGGGCCTGCTCGCCTTACTGGCTTCTTCGGCACAATTTTCTGTGCCTCGTTTTGTTGCAGCTCAGCATCTGCTGCCTCATTCTTCACTGCGTTTGGTATGGAAGAAAATGAATGGTATTCTGAACAGGTTGATTCAACATCTGATTCATTTGATTTTCCTATTTGATGTAAAATTGGTTGCTCGAATGATTGATCAATTGCATCACGATCAATCAAGGTTGCACCTTCTGACAATGCCCTTGCAAGACTTCGCCTACTTGCATAAGGCATGGCTTCATGAGTTGATTGCTCTGATGACGTCACTGACTGTGATTTTGCAAATGGTTGTGGAGGAGGACCTTTGATTTGAAATAGCTTCCCTTGCGCAACATCAGGGCGAGGTGGAAGTACATCAATATAGGTGTATGAGTGGCTAGATTTCTTTTGTTTCACTGGTTTTGATATATTGCTGTCCATTGTATCTATGATTTCTACATAATCATGTTCATCATTGACATCTTCATAATCATCATCTTCACTATCTTCACCAGGTTCATAATTTTCTACGCTTGATGGATTCCGGGCCCTGTTTGCAAGTGGATCTAGATAAACATAAGCTGGCTTTTGGTATGATGTACTCTTCTTTCTATGAACCATACCGTCTGATAAATTTGAACTTTCAGATGATGACCTACTGACATGATTGTCATATATTTGAGATGAAGTAGAACCAAGCGACTGGCTAACTGAATCAATTTTGCATCGTATTTCACCTTGCCTATCATCACTAAATGACGTGACATCGGAATGGTAGCTCTCTGATGAGCATTGGCTCATGGATATTTCATTTCGCTCTTGAAATGCCTTCCTTATCGCACACACATCAGCATAAATTGCACTTTGGTACATACATGAATATGGGTTCGTGTCCTTCAAATGGTTTAGAACATCTATATCTACTTCTTCTTCTGCGGCCTTGCATCTACGCGAATACGTTTCAGTGCAGTCCAGGGAGCCGCGCGCAACCTCTACTGTAACCGGTAGGCCACGCGAGAAGGAAATGGCAAATTTCTGTCCTTCGATTTCGGTTGTCGAGAACACAATATCGATTGTCTGTTGTTTCATTAATTTTAAAACTCCCATATGCGGTCCGTATGATGGATTTTTCTCTCCTGAAGGCAGGAATTTAATCCAAAGTGGAAAACTTCGATCGCACAGTTCGCGAATGAAATATGAACGTCCTTGATCGCAAGGTAGAGGACACGGGGCAAAATTACCTACAACTTTCAACGGTAATACCAGAGCTCGTAACCGATCATCAAGTAATTCAACACAGATTCCATCAGCTTGATCATTTTTGTTTTTGCTTATTGACTTTACGATCAGCCATCTCCCGGATGGGATTTTTATTCCACCACTCGTAATCTTTTCATTAACGACCACGCATTTCGGTAATGGCGTCGCATTACACAAATCCTTCACTGTCTTGTAAACCTTAACCCTATCTGGGGCAACAACCTTTACTCTATAGGGGCAACTTAACGGTATAAAAACATCGTTGTTCGAACCACAATTTTCAACAGCGCAAACTTGTTCTATCCTCTGCTGTCCATGAATAGTTAAAACAGTACCGCTGGCCAGGCTGTCCTCCTCTGTAAACATGAATCCCTCAACAACTCGGACAATCTGAGGTAATTTGAAATTATCTAATACGTACGACAATTTATATTCCTCAAAGTCCCATTTAATATCCTCTTCCTTATTTCTTGCAACAGTTGCTTCGTTCCGTTTTCCACATTCCATGTTTGCAGTTTGCTTACTGCTCTGGCGGATGCTTCGGTTGATCGCTCTGTTATACGGAAACATTGCACAACACAATCACACATTATAACTTCCTTGTCATCGGAGAAATTTGATGCTCGCGACATCTGAATCAAGGAGGAAGTAGTGTTAAAACCAGATGTACACGCTTGTTGAATATGTGTCAATTATTGTTGATTATAAATGTTAACACTAACATCATGAGCAAAATTTAGACACAACACATGAAATGATACGGTTGTGGCAATTGTCTGCCTCTTTGTTTCGATTGATCTTTCATATGCTAATATCTTTATTCACGTTCACATATTGAAATCTCACTGATCAGGGGGTATGTGATAAGAGAAGTCGATCATGCTTTCCATTCTCCACGGACTTTTCGGCTCCACCCAGGGGCGGACTGGCTACATTTTTCTGTCCGGGCACAGTGCGATTAAACCGGGCCATGATTTTGGAAAACGTAAATCGGTAAGCAGAGATATTGAAAAATGCTGCAAATGTCTGATAAATCCATGCTGGTAATACCAATTCCTTGTCCTCTCCACTTCATGCAACAGGCCGTCCACCTCTGGATCCACCACTGAAATTTTGAAAACATTTTCAAGACTGTTGCCGGTGATGTCGTCTAAAGGATATAACAACGGGGGATGTGTTGTAGGAAATATGTAGACCACGCCTTTAGCCGCGCCCTTTTTGCATGTTTGACAATAATGTGCTTGTCAAAGTATTAAAAGAAGGAGAAAGCAAATATAGGGCAAGGGCGTCGAAACCGAGGGGCCGGGGGGCACCCGCCCCCCACTTTTTTGCAGTGCAGTATCAAAGAAAAATCTTAAAATATATTGAAAAAGCAAACTGATTCCTTTTTCACAAGACAGGGTCCAGTCTAGACCTTCTCACAAGACAGGTCTGCGATCAACCATGACACAGTTTAGATTCAATGCCTTATCTTTTCTTCATACACACAAGGACTTGGCAGATGGTTTAGATATTATCAGCGTTGCCAATGACTTTGTGTTGTTGAATAGTGTGCGACACAACAATTTTGGAACCTTTACCACATCTGACTTGTAACTGCATTTTATATATAATTTTTGCGCCAATCTTTTCTGAAAGTGTTAATTTACAAAGGCATCGTTTCATTTTTGTTATGTTATTGCAACGCAAGCAAAGGTGTATTTATGAATGAAACCTTGCTTTCGGTAATTTAAATGTCACCGAATGCATTTAATTTAATGCTTTCACTTATAATAAAATACTAGAAACCTGTATTATAAAACATGCTACTTTTCAGAAGTTATATGGTGAAAGGTGTATTGAAATAGGATTTTGAACTTTTATTATTCAGCAATTTTTTTTTAGAACAAGGCACCACAAAAAACCAGTTTCTAAAAACCGCTAATATTTAAAAAACTTTAAAATGTGATACTCTAGACAACACAATAAAGCAGAATTCCGAGCTTATCAGTGACCCCTGTGAATTCGAGTAATTAGGCCCCCACTTTAAGAATCATTTCGACGCCCCTGTAGGGTTAAAGCATTCTCATTTTGTTGATAGGGGCGTACCGCTACATTCTTCTCCATTAGCAAATGCGTTGTTATGAAGTTATCCAGTCTAAAAGGTATTCGATGAAAGGGGTTGTAGTGAACGTAAACATTGTAGTCAACGATATCAACAATTTGTTCATAGTAGGCAAAAGAAATTGAGACAGCAAAATTACTGCTAATTAAGGCCTACTGACTTAAAAAATTAAAATATATTACAGGTGTAAAATAATAATTGATACATATCATGTTAGGTACCCAACCCGTGGTATATATATTTTGCAAAGTCTACAGCTGCAGCTCTCGCCTTTCCAACATTTAATATGGCTGTTGAAAATAGAAAATGTGCTTGCTTGTTTGATTGTATTTGGTGAAGTCATGTAAGTCAGGTAAACTCGATTTGTGTATAGTCAGTCAGAAATGAGTCTACAGACAGGGCGCATCTATGGCTCCGTGTCCTCTGCACTTAAATTAAGACAACAGTGAAACATCAACGAACCAACGAGGGATAGTCACAAGCAAGCAATAATAGGAAGAACATAGTTCCCTATAGGGTCTCAACCCCTCCTCCACACAACCCCTGCTTTTTGCGAACGGTTACGACTGAGTTGACATTGGAATTGTGAATATGTTTTGCACATGCACATTTATACAAAGCGAAAACGGTTTAATGTAAATATGAATAATTGAACATTTTTGATAGAAAAAGGGAATTAGAGCGCGGAGAAACTACTAACGCTGTATTAATAGATCTATCGAAGGTTTTCGACTGCTTAAACAATGATCTCCTGCAAGAGTGGATCCAGGTGGCTATGCCCCTCCCCAAAAGACTTACATGGAAGAAGGCATAGAGTAAAAGTAAATGGATCAGTTAGCTCTTGGAAAACAACAATTCAAGGTGTGCCCCAGGGATCAGTGCTAGGAACCCTCCCTTTCAATGTTTACATAAACGATCCACTAATGATTAATGATGACACTGTAGTTAATAGTGACACTGAAGTGTGAAATTACGCAGACGACACGACATATGGGTCACAAGTCTCACGTCAAAACACAGAAACTACGACACAACAACCAATTTTCATTGTGGCCCACACCTCTCACGTTAATGCATGGAATTCTCACGACAAAGCAACTAATTGTCACGACGCAACACAGAATTTCACTGCATTTCGGAAGATCGTTCACGCTAATACGAAACACAGGGATCTCAAAGCGATAAATAGCGCAGGGGCTCATTAACCCTGCGAATTAACATCTCCCCCTCTCAAGTGTAAAAACAAATTTCCATTATAATCGGTCAGCAGTGGTTTCATGAGAGTAATGGATTTCTGCTCTCTGCTGTTTAAAACAAGGCATTTTTCTGTCCAATTTGCGTAGTGGAGTAGAAGTAAATCTCTCTCATTGTTTAAATCAAAGGTAAAAAGGTGGCACGGTGAAGAATGCTCTTGCAGACTGTGTCGACCTTTTATTCCAAACGTCGGATTTTTATGAATTTTTATGATTGTCTATTCTATTATGCTTTTTATTATCTACATTTTATGTCATTTATTGTATCAAATTATTTTAGCATACTATTTTTATAAACTGTGTATTTTTAGGTAGTTGGCCTTAATTAGCAATTTTTGTGTTTTTTACTATACTTAGCTATGTACCAGCCAACTATAAAGAAATTGATCATTATTATTATTATTATTATATCGATAGCTGGGAGGGCTCTATTGATAGCTAGGGGGTGATTTTCTTCTTTTTATCTTTATAAGAACTTTGAAGTTAATCCACTTGGCTATGTAAGAAAACGATGAAGTCATCCAAAAAAACAACGTATTTTTTAATGCCCTATATCTTGTGAACTAACGATTTCTCGACAGCTATTTGAATCTAAAATGACTGTTTGCAGCACAATATTGATTCTTCTATGTTTCTACTTCGAAAAAATTAGCAGAGCTAGGGGGCTGAACCCCCTTCAAGTCACAGCTAGGTGGCTCCGCCCTCCTCTCTTCTATACCACTGAACTTGCGGAAAACTTAGAAGAAAAGAAGAGAGGTTTTGCATAAGTTGCAGCAATGATCCCCGAGCTATCTATTGCTTTGGAATCCCTATGTTGCATTATAGTCCAGGGTTGTCCAACATGTGGCCCGCGGGCCACATTGTGGCCCACCATGTTGTCTGGTTTGGCCCGTGTTGAGATTAAAGCTGTTAAAAAATTACATGGAGGTAAAAATTTCGATGCAATTACAAAAGTACATCGCAATTATTTCGGCTCATATTCTATAAAAAATTCCATCTTAATGATATGTATTATATAAGTGGCCCTCTGTCAATGGCCTAAATATGAAAATGGCCCTCCGAGAAAAAAGGTTGGACAACCCTGTTATAGTCAATGATATTGTGAAATGCCGTGATATTGCAAGTAATGCCGGGAAATTCTGTGTTGTGTCATGAAATTGGTTTTTGTGTCGTTTCTTTGTTTTGACGGGAGAGTTGTGAGCCATAGTGGGGTGAAAATTGGTGTTTGTGTCATGAGAATTCTGCGAATTGACGTGAGAGTTGTGGGCCACTGACGTAAAAGTTGTGGGCCACTGACGTAGGAGTTGTGAGCCACAGTGGGGTGAAAATTGGTCTTTGTGTCATGAGAATTCTGCGAATTGACGTGAGAGTTGTGGGCCACTGACGTAAAAGTTGTGGGCCACTGACGCAGGAGTTGTGAGCCATAGTGGGGTGAAAATTGGTGTTTGTGTGATGAGAATTCTGCGAATTGACGTGAGAGTTGTGGGCCACTGACGTAAAAGTTGTGGGCCACTGACGTAGGAGTTGTGAGCCACAGTGGGATGAAAATTGGTGTTTGTGTGATGAGAATTCTGCGAATTGACGTGAGAGTTGTGGGCCACTGACGTAAAAGTTGTGGGCCACTGACGTAGGAGTTGTGAGCCACAGTGGGGTGAAAATTGGTGTTTGTGTCATGAGAATTCTGTGAATTGACGTGACAGTTGTGGGCCACCGTAAAGAGAGGTATAAAAAAGTGAAAAATAGTACTTGTGGAAAAACGTGGGAGGCCAGTGCTCTCTGTGCCCCCTCCCCCCCCCAGTTCGAAGCGCCGATATAGTATGCGCTACATTTTATGCACATATAATTGGACTCCTTAATATATGTACGATCGCGCGCCTCGTTACTAAATGTTGCATCGAGGCGCGCGATTTGGGCCATTGTTTTGCTTTCATTTCGTTTTATACCCATTCGATAATGAACAAATTGTGAATTCTTTTTTTGAGTTTCATATTAGTGATTGCTTAATTTGCAGTTTAAAAAATGAAATATCAAGACAAAACGTGCGTCTACTTTCACTTCATTTCAAAACTCATGTTTAAGAAAGATATTCAGATTCATTTTTATACTACAAAATTCATAAACAAGTTGTTCCCATGGCTACTGCATTTCACAATAACATTATCACAAATACGTTTATTTATTAGAAACTTAGGTCAACACATTGTACTAACATTTTCTTACTTTGACGTCAAAACGTTTGCATTCTAGTCAAGGACGTCGCGAGAGCCCTTCAGTCTTGAGGGTGTATGGCTGAATTTACCTTAATTTACGCGGTTAATAAGATATGCTATTGTCACTGAAAATTATTAATTTCTAAGTCTTAAAGTAGTGTTCTTTGACTATTCACAAGCGGTAAGGGCAGGAAGGTAAGCATGGCTATCGAAAACTTCCAACTAGAGTCTATTGCAAGGCCCACCATGGTTGGACCTGGAAAATTTTTCAAGTTCTCATACGGTTGGAAAACGCTACATTGAATTCGGTTTTTGCAAATAACAGAGCCATTTTGCTAATCTTTTAAGCATAATTTACAGAAACTGTTAGATGTTCTTTCACAACTCGTTCCTACTGTAAGGGCCACCATGGTTGGGCCGGAGAAAATTTTTCAAAATAAAGGCTCTCAGAAGGCTGAAACATTGTATTTTCAGATTGACTTTTGCAAATATAGTATTTCATAAGAGAACCACATTGTTAATCTTTTAAGCAGAACTCGCAGAAAGTGTGCTATCCAGAGTCTACTATGGGCCCACCATGGTTGGGTTCGGAGAAAATTTTCAAAATGGGGACAATAGTATGGCTGGAAAATGCAATTTAGAGATTGGCTTTTACAAATACAGTATTTGATAGGAGAGCGATGGTACTAAGCTTTTACGCAGAACATACAGAGTGTACTATGGGTCCAACATGGTTGAGTCCGGAGAAAATATTTTCAAAATAAAGTTCTCAGAAAGCTGGAATGAGATATGTAATGATTGGTTTTTGCAAATACAGTAAATGCTTCCTTTAATAATACGTTCTTTCAACTAATATGCAAGCAATAAGTAGCCCCTAACTCTTCAAAAACTATCCGATTTTGATGATGTAATGACCCAATCTTACCTGAATTTTCCCAAGTTTCAAAAGTTGGGAGGAGGTATCGCTCCGTCCCTGATTCTAGCACTAAAAGCTCGCAAAGCGTAGATATAACCTGCAAATTAGCCTTGGAACAACGTGAAGTGCCCCCCTCCCACTCGTCTGTCTTAACTAGATTCTTATTCTTGAGACCGAAGCTCACCTTATTGTTTGAAAATCGAAAATTTATGGGTGAAAATAAAATGAGTTACAGTCGTTTCTGAGCGAAAATCGTACACATTAACGAATGGAAACAAGCCAATGTAATCTGCCTTAGACAAATTGATATCCTAGTACTTGTTTCATATAAAAAACATGAATGTACATGCAGACATAGAAGACTTGGAACCGCAACTGTCAACTTATTTTACTACTTTTTAAATGGGTGCCCGTTAAACGCGGGCAATTCCACCCCCACTGTGATCTGCGAATTAGCCTTGGAAAGACAAGAAGTGTCTCCACTAACCTGTTTCATCGCAAATACAACTACAACAACGAAAGCTTTTTTCATAGAAATAGTTTTTATGGACGGATGTAGAATTGAAATAACCAATTTTTGGTTTCAAGCAATTTATAGAAGCATTGTAGAGGCGTATGATCTCGTTAAGTTTCAAAAGTGAGGCCCATGATGCAGCACACACATCGGCTCATCGATACGTTTGCTAACGTGTGTGCGCGTACAGTACATAGAGAGGCCTGGTCAGAAGCCAGTTCTGAACGGTACCACGTTTTTGGGCTAGCACTTCCAAACTATACCCCCGGATTTCCAAGCAGCTAAGCAGTGAAACACCCAGCTTAGCTGTGTTTCGTTAATCAAATAGGAGGTAGGTATCCGATTCCCTACAAAGACTCGTGGATGGGTATATTCATCTCAACTATTTATCCTTGATTAGTTGGAATTAGAAATAGTGGGTTTAGAATAGAGGGAAACAACAAGCCATTCATTTGATGAATTAACTTACATGAAATGCAATGAGATTAGATCACGTGACTACGCAGCTACGCAACAAACACCAAAAATGTTGTACACAGGCCTGGTAGTATAACATCCTTAATATGTAACCACGTTGTACCTCAAACGGATTCTTAAAAGGCTCTCAATTTAGCAAGCCGATTTCAGTTAGAATGTAAATAAAACGTAAATAAAACGTAAACAAAACGTGAACGTTACAAACAGTGTGTGTGCTACACCCATTTTCAAACTAAGAAATATCTCTATACGAAACAAGAGGCTGAAATTTGGCAAAGTTATAAAATATTTAAAGATAACAACTCCAGAGAACTATGTATATAAGTAAATTTTTGACCAAACTAGAAAGAAAATAGAAATTGGCGTCTATTACATGCATTACAAAACCTGAATATCCTTTTCTTCCATCACAATTGCTTTATCTGGTTTGTTTTTGCAATTGTACGTCTTTAAACTCAAGAAGCATTTAAGGCTGGTTTGTTTCTTATAAAAAAATTTATTTGTCTAAAGTTTTTCAGCTCTTTCCTTTTAATTATAAAAGGTTCTTAACTCTAGAGTGTCTAGTAAAAGGATGCTCATAAACTGGTTTGTCATTGAAAAATGTGTACATCTACCCATTCCAGACACATACTGACAAGGAGGTATGGGGTTTCACACACCCTTGGAATAGCGTGTGTCCAGTGGCAGTCCTACAGAGGGTAGAGTGGGAGACATGTGTGACTCTATCAAAAATCAAAGATAAAATTTTAGGGTGGGGTAAGTGATCTCTTACCAGATGCAATTCTTTCATTTCACCACCTCTACCAATGCAACCACCATCAATCATAATCCAAAATCTATGCATGAACCCCCTGGTACTCCCCAAACTCAGATCTCCAAGTGCACCAATTGGTTGGAAACCACATTTTATATTAAGCTTAACACTTTGCTTGAGGGACTGTAGGGCAGAATGCCATTTCAGTCCATAGTTGACTTTTTTCAAAGAACAATGGTCATGGAAATCATTGAAGAAGCAGTAAACACTTTGAAAGAACATTTTCAAATTACATACTCTATAAGTACCATTGTTCTCTAGGGCAGTGGTTCCAAACACTTGTTACCCTTGCACACCTCGAACACAAGGAGAGCAATTCATAGATAAATTACCTGTCATTAAGGTGGCACATCTTTTACCCCGTGGAGTGATAATTTAAAAGTTGGCTCACAGATCATGGCAGCATTGTCAGAACAAAAAACTCTGAAATATTTGAATATCATCATCAACTAACAACTGTTAACAGTGAATGAATGGCTCAACACAGAAATGCAGCAACATCAAACTTCAATAATGGTCTATATTCATTAGTCTAAGCATTGTAGTGTACATAATTTTATGTATAAACTGACATCCAGCTCAAACCTAAAAAGAAAGAAATTATATAAACTATATATCAAAATAGGCACCACATTTTGTAAAACTATTGTCTCAGAATTCAACTATGGAAGCAAGGCTGTGTCTTACACAATGATGCATCTTATTAGATTATAAGGTATATAAGATGTATAAGATTATGGTTATAAATATGGTTATAAATGAGGACTGGAGCCTATTCAGTGGCTGTTCAGTTGGAAGAAAAATGGGCTTTTCTGCAGAAAACAAAAATAGAAAATGGTGTTTGAATATCATGCCATGAAATTGAGTTGCAACAACAAATGGATTTCAAAAGAAAATTGAAATAAAGCTAGCAATTGAATTTAAATTGAAAGTGAATGATGGTAAACATCATATGAAAACAAATTTATGACATAATGATAAGCTCACAGAACAGAATGGGTTGGTCTATTTGCCTAGAACATAGCCATGTCCAATCTGTGCACATGAGATATACAGAATGGGTTGGTCTATTTGCCTAGAACATAGCCATGTCCAATCTGTGCACATGAGATATACAGAATGGGTTGGTCTATTTGCCTAGAACATAGCCATGTCCAATCTGTACGCATGAGATATACAAAACAAAGATAGACAAAGATAGACACAAACAGATTAACACAAAAACAAACATAAAGAGATACATAAAAGATACAGTGCTTTCAATAAAAGGCTGGCTACTCCTACCTAAAGAGCAGTCTACTTTGACTTTAAATGATGTAAAAAGTACATATATTATTTACAGCCCCTGCATGGGACACAATTCCCTACTATTTATGATCAACTGCTTATTCAAAATATTAGCTGCATCTTTATACTAGCTGAATTGAATGCTCAGCAAATACAATTCTATTTGTCTATCATTAGTATCAATAAAATGAACACAATGCTTACAATACAATGTACCCCCAACAGCCAAAAAACATAGGGTAACAGAGTTCTGGCTCTAATTGGTACTTACAATATAGACCATTTAAAAGTACACACTAAAACAAAACAACACAATAAAAGTAACAAAACAACACAAGAGGTATGTTTCAAGATAGATGCCAGAAGGTCCCATGGAAGCAAGAAACAATATATGGGATGATCAATGATTGATTGACTCAATTGATAAAACTCTGCAACAATACATTCACAACCATTCACATAAATACTATATACTCTCCAGCCCCAAACCAATGTTCTCTCTCCCAACTAACTTTTTGCAAAAAATTGCATACCAGACTAGTCCTATTACAATCCCCATTTTTAAACCAAGATTAATCATTTAACCATTTTTTAACCCATCCCTATTCCAATACTTTAAAACCAAGATTGCATTGTCCAACTGTGACCTAGAGTTTGTGTCGATAGATGAACATGTAAAAGGAGAGTAACTGCATCAGAAACACAGACAATTTAGATGAAAGTCATAAAAATAATGATGATATTGAGAGAGGGTGATGGAAGCACTATCCGTATGTTGGCAAATATGCAACACGTTGTGCTGCTTTGAGGGTTCTACCCCTCCCCCCCAATTTTGCAAACCCATGCCCATTCACCTTTGGGGTTACTCCCACCCCTTTCCATTTGAGACTGAAGAGTTAATCATATTTATAAAATAAACAATTATGAATTACAATAGATATGCTACCATTTCATTCTTTTTGCAGTGCTGCTAATTCTGCTTCCATTTCTTTGGCAACTTTCTCAGCATCATAATTCTTGTAAAACTCTGCATATTTAGCTTTTTTTGCATCTGCATATCCAACTTTCCAAGCAATTCCACCTACCACACCTAACCCAATTCCTATTACTAGATCTTTATACAACTGGCGTTGCAGTAAATTCCTTAGAACTGGTGCCATATCAAAATGCCTGTAAAAAGGAAGGCTTGAAAATATAAGATTAAATGCTTTTTACAAGAAAGTGGTTTATAAGAAATTAGTGCTCAACTATTCAAAAAGTTAACAAAGCTGAATACAGGATTTCTGAGAACAAGTTAAGTTTATGGTTGTTGGGGATACAAATCCTTCAAGCTTGTGCACTAGCAGTCATTCCCCACAGCAAATCTAACAGCACATGTAGAAGGAATATTTTCGGTTTGCTTGACTTTGGGCAGTGCAATGGGATAATGTGCGGCTCTCATAAGGCAATTGATTCACCAACCAATGATTGGCTGAAAACTTAAATGTCTTAGCAATAGCTTTTTAAAATGGAGCATTCTTCAGTATCCTCAACAAATAGGTTCACTGGCAAAGCATGGAAGTTCTTCACAAGATCTTGCATGTACAGAGGCAAAATCAATGTGTGCAAAGGCATAAAAACAGCTTGCAAAGTGTACACAACAAAACATTTAAAAACTAATTTGCTAGGTGACATCTACTAGTCAGAAGAGTACTAACTTGGCCTTTAGAGAATGCAACAAATAATTATGATAAACTCACAGCTGGTAATACCTACTTCCTAATTACAAGTACTTTGCATTTCTTGTGAATGTAAGAGGTTTAAATCCTAACTACAGAGCTTGGCAAGTGAACACACAAGACTTTTTGTCACTGGTGATACTAAACAACTGGAAATGGGCCAGGAAGGGCGCTGAAAGGCGTTATAAGGGTTAGTTTACTTGCTCCATTTCAACTCATAGGCCTAATAACAGAGATCAACTGAACTAGCTTTACTTCTTACACCAAAAAAATTGCTTGGTGTAAGGTCTTCATTCAATCTTACGTTGAGTCAAAACTTTACACCAAACGTGAAACTGACATCAAGTTCCCGCTGGGACACATTTTGCTCGCGAGCAATCGAGATCTAGTCGAAAAGGGCCATAATCTGCAGTCCAGGCCTAAATATGTTACAGATTTGCCCGCAAAGTATAAACAGTTCAAAGTCTTGAAGCAGTCAAATCATACATAGAGTTTCTTTTACACTGAAAGGAAATAAAATGCATACCGGTAGGAAATTGTATTGCAAATCTATTAGAGGTATGAACGTATAACTGCTGTTCTCTCTTGATCGAAAATGGCCAGAAGACACTCCGGTTGGTCGGTGCTTTGGGGTCAGCGGTAAAATGTGGCATCGCAGAGGTAAATATGATAAAGAGGCCAAATATGAAACGAAGAGACTTCACGAAGTTTTTTAACGATTGACAGCAAGAGAGGGAGATGATGTAGGGAACAGGTAAGTAGGAGGCACTCTGCAGGGTGAGAGGTGATAAGGACTGGTAAGTAAAATCTTCTTTGGGCAACATACTTCTGGGGTATGCTTAAGGAAGCCCAGTTACGGCTTTAGAGACTACAGGCAAAAATCATTTGAGAGACTCTTGATTCAAGATTTTTGTTAACCAAAGTTATTCTTCAAGTTCTTTTTCGTTAAATTGTTATGCCTCAAGGTTATGCTTTGAATTTTTCTATTATAACCACGCATGGTAAAACTCACAGGGTGTGTTCATATTTTTTCCTGAGATTTCTTTCCATTTTTTCTTAGGGGTAGTGCCCCTTTTGGGTTACCAACGCAACATTTCATAGAAGCGAAAAATGAGTGAAAATTGTGCAACAGCCATGCAAATTGGTAGGAGGAGCATCATAACTACTTTTATTATTATTATTATTATTATTATTATTATTATTATTATTTCAATTCTTTAAAGACGGTGGCCCATTCAGCTAAGCTGGTTTACAAGGGGCCGTCTATTTACAAAGTAAATGATAAAATCTTACAAGAAAAAAAAAAGTACATGTTTTTAAAAAGGTCTAAACTAAAAAGTGTATGTAACTAGAGATATAAAACAACTATTTACAAATAAGTTTTAAAAGATGCCAGAGATGGTGCACATTTAGCCCCAGCTGAGAGACTATTCCATGATTTTGCTCCTCTGAAAGAATATCCTTTTCGCCCATTATTAGTTCTTTTTAGTGGCAACTTCAAATCTCTATCAGTGTTTCTTAGGGCTCGACAAGATTGTTGAGAATTCCGAATTA
>OLMO02000252.1:76875-101145 GCA_900291935.2 Cassiopea xamachana | reverse complement strand
CTTCCGCGAGATTGTATCCACGTGCTTTTTCCAAGTTAGATGCCTATCAATCTGAAGACCAAGATATTTTGTTTCTTTTACGTTTTCAATATTTGTGTCACGTATTTTCAAGTCTAATTCGCCTAATACCTTCTGATGTTTTTGACGAGATACGATATTCATGGAAACCGTTTTAACTACATTTAACGATAGCTTGTTCCCTTTAAGCCAATTGTCAAGGCGCTCAAGATCCTTGTTAATACTACGTAAATGCAAGGAAGTGCCAATCTTAGGTCGATAGCTAGTGAATCGTACGCTCTGCTTATTTTCTGCTCTTTATTCCACACACAATAATATCATACTACTGCCTCTTCGTATCATTGGCGAGGCTCCTATTGAACTGTAATGCTGTGAGGGAGGCATACTGAAGAATGTGGACAATAAATGGGTGTGCTCATTATCACCACATATATATATATATATACATATATATATATATATATATATATATATATATATATATATATATATATATATATATATATATATATATATATATATATATATATATATATATATATATATATATATATATATATATATATATATATATATATATATATATATATATATATATATATATATATATGAATAGTCAGTGGCGGGCTCGTGCTAAATAGTTAAGTTGGGGCTGGTAACGTCACAGCAAAGTCTTAGCAAGAACGGGGTGACATCAAAAATAGGTGAGAATTTTGTTTCACTTATCGTTTTTAGGCAACGCATTAACTTTCATTGGCCGATGATGATGCAATTCATTATCCGATCGGAATAAATTATTATTGAATGTTAGATGTCATAGCGGGAATCGAAGTTATTTTGCTAAAAGCCATATGCATGAAGCTGCCATGACCACGAGAAATCGAAAGTTATCATCATCATAATCGAAAAAGTTATCACAGTTTTGTATGAAAATCAAGAGAAACTATTGCATAATCGTAAAAGATGGTTTCATTTATTTCGGATGCTTCCCGAGCAGGCTCACAACTAGGGGGGATCCTGAGGGGTCTGGGACCCTGCTCTTTTCAGCAAAAGAATAAAAATGCCCTTTTAGAAATGCATTCTTCATTTCAAATATGGCGGCGTTTTCTTTAGATTGAAAAGACGTGGTTCCAAAAATTTCCGATAGGGCTTCACCCCCAGCCCCTAATGTTTCATCGGACTTGAGAATTTACTATGCAACTTCTCTTGCTGCTGATGCAGGTTCAATATCTCATTTAGCATAAAATAATTATGAAAGCAAATGGTAACAATCACTAGCAATATTCACTAGCGATTTTCAATGCTCTTTCAATTTAAACTGAAAAAATCAGCCAGAGGAATTTGAAAAGAAACCAAGAGATGCAGAAGTTGAAAAATTTCATACTAACATAGCAGTCATTGTCCTAAAGAGAATGGTGCATGAGCAGCAATTCTTCAACACATTTGGTGTTGCATGTGTGCTCCAAGATACTGTTATCCCTATTATTAAATTTGTTTCAAACCTCTCAGATAATTCTATGATATAAAAAGTGTAGCTGATCTTAGAAAGAAGGATGTCAAGGAGAACATGTGCGTAGAAAAGGGGGATGGCAGGAGAAAGTTGAAGCCCCCTTACTTGGATGGAAATCCATTCCATATGGGCAACATTTCTACAAGAACAATAGGAAATTTGGGCAACCTTTCTGACTCTTCTCCAGATCTCTATGATCTTTCTAACAGAAACTGTACAAGCCCCCTAAATTTGAAGTCCTGCTGCGTTCATGAGAGCGAGGCTTGTCACCACTAATGACAGTTAGAGAGATAGACAGAGAAATCTAAACATAGCTTTTCTTATTGCAGAATCTCAATTTAATCAACAAACAATAGTTATATCCTTGAATGACATGTCAAATCTGATTTGAACTTCTTCGATTAAAACACGGGTCTCCAAACTTTTCCACCCGATGGCCACATAAATTATTAGACAGCAGGTGGGGGAAAAGAGCATAGTTGAGGTCAAAATAAAAAAAGAAAAAACAAGGATGTTTCTACAAATAATTGATTTAATATTACTTTATTCAGTTCCTATTTCCAGTTCCGATTTTCAATTCCTATTTTCAGTTCCGATTTTCAGTTCCTATTTTCAGTTCCTGTTTTCAGTTTCTGTTTCCAGTTCCTGTTAAGCATAACTTCCATGAAAGTGATTGATGATTTATATAATAAATTTCCCTACTTTTTTCCGTCGGCAACAAAGTCTCCGCGGGCCAGATGAGAAGGTCTCGAGGGCCGCATTCTACCCGCGGGCCGTAGTTTGGAAACCCCTGGATTAAAATAAGCTACTTAGAGCCATCCTCCTCTTCTTATCTTCAAAGGTAAATAGATATTTGTGGCAAACGATGAAGATATTGCATCTAGGGATTCAATCTCTGCCTTGTATCCTTGTGATAGCATAATCTCGATCTAAAAATAGATGACGAATAATGGATTCTTTCTAATTGAATGATGAACTGTTGTAAATATGCTATTTCAGATCTACCACCAGCCCTTGGTAGAAATCAAACGCCTGTACACAGGAACTCCTGCCGAAGTCAAGGGGGCTGGGCTTCCAATGAGGTTGCACCCATGAGCTTGCATGTGCTTGCAAAGGATTTTGGTCTTTAAGTTCTCTTTAAGTGTTTAGTTTATTATTTTCATACCTATATCATGCTAATGACCGGAGTGATGGCCCAGTGGTAGAGCGTCTGTCTCACAACCGGTAGGCCATGGGTTCGAGTCCCTGCCGAGTCATACCAAAGATTTTAATGTGAAGGTCTGTAGGCTTGCCCCTAGAAAAAATTTCTTGAACCGAACTGTGTACGACGTTGGATAACACCCTTCACAATATAGACTATCTTGAGTGGAGATGAACTTGAAGAGAAAGAGTTCAGTATGAACAGGGAAGATGCTACGGGAGTGTGGGGGTGCGATACCCCCAAGGACTGAAAATCATGAATGTACTCGGCAGATTTGGGATTTTCAGCAGTCTACTCTGCAGATACAACACCTGTCCCACCGTGTGTTTTGTGTGACCAACATCAAGGCCACAGGTGCTAGAGAAAGACACTGTACTTGCTTAGGTTGCAAAGGGAGAGGTCAATTTACGTTATTTATGGGGTGTATCAACCTCTGTACATGGGCGTGCAGGCGCATTTAGTAAATAGTTTGGTGCACTACTTTTCCTTTTCGACACACAGGCACACGTTGACAGATTTCTTCACAAATTGATGATGGAATAGCATTCTGCAGCTAAAAGCTAGTAGCCAGGAGGCTGTGCACAGAGCCTTCTTGGAGAATCAGAATTTTGCACAGTCTTTCACTTCTGCATTTGCTTGAGTAGACTCTCTCACGATAAGATTTATTCTTTAAAGATCAAACTCTTGAGTTTTTCAAATTCGTGCACCGCAAATTGAAAGATAGGATTATTTTTCCATCCCAGAACGAAGATCAATCATATAAAAAAATTCCTTAACACGCAAAAGGGCATTTTCTTACGTTCCAGAGAGAGTTATTTAAAAATGTTTCTGGGAACAAGCTCCTAGACTCCCAAGTCTCTCTGGACGAAGTGGATACCAATAGATTTTCTCATCATTTTCACATTTGCTTGACTAGACTCACTATCAATAAGATTTCTGTTTTAAGGTTAAAGTTTTTTCGTTCATATTCGTGTAAAATTGATTGAAGGTTGGGGTTATACTTTCCATCGCAAAATAAAGATCAATGATGAAAACATGCTTTCTTACTACGCAGAAGGGCATTTATTGACTTTCTAGAGAGAGTTATCCTAGAAAAGTTATTGAGGGGGCAGACCCCGAAGTGTCTCTCGAAGAAGTTGATACCTTCGCACGTGAAAAGTGCTTCTCTATTGATGACCTATATTCGATGACCTATATTCGAAAAGCAGTTGGCTTATACAGGCCAACTAAGAGGCCCTTGAGGTTTGAACTCCTCCCTTTCAACATAGGAATGAAAGTGCCTTTTTGCAGTGTCCTCTCTTTTCAAAAAGGGCGTTTTCCTAACATGGAAAAGGCTTGATCGAAACAATTTTTGGTGGCTTCACCCCCAGCTCCCTGTTTTTCTTTTCCTGCCGTGATAAGAAATGACAATAAGAATCATTCCCCTTCAGAAGCAATGACATAAGCAAACCTCCTACAGTATTTCCTCCACTTACGAATCTGAAAAAGTATTCAACGGCCATTTCTTCTTCAACAAGGTTTAGTGTTAATTCGACCCCCTGCCTTCTAAATTTGCAAGTTGTACGTCTTATATAATTTGAAACATGGTTTAAATACAGCTTTGGTTTATATAATTTGAGTTTACATTCCTTACTCGGCAGCTGGAGACTTGACACCCCCAAGAATTTTTTCTAGCACCACCCATGGGTATGAAGGACATTTCTTGCCCTTGCCCCCCCATGGAACAGGGCAAGTTAACTGATCAAAAGCTTGAGCGACTAGCTTTAACAGGGATTATGTCAATTGTAATTACTTATTTAGCCAGTAAATACCTGTTTAGCCAGTTCTTCATTTCCAGTGATGTAGGGTCTCTTCAACAAATCACGCATCTTCTTTAAATCTCCGTTTGATATCGGAATCAAAGCTTGTTTTGGGATGTCAAACCATTTGTGATAAAGAAATATTCAAAAGTTAGCAAGGGATAAAGCACAATTTCAATATATTTTATCTTAAGCAAATTTAAGCAAAAAAACGCATATCTTATTTGTTAAAAAGCAACGATCAAAAAATCGAATGATCCCTGATTGTTTATTGGTCAACGTTATCGTTCAATTGTGAAGCTGCTGCCAAATGTAGTAACCACGTGACTACATGGACAGCTGCTCTCAGAAGGGTGGATTTAGAGTTGGAATTTGGGGAATCATCTGATTCATTTTATTATCTTTTTCATGTAACAGGTTTCTTAATTGTTTGCTATTGGAACTATTGCAATTTGGGGGACCATGCCCCCCAGCCCCACCCATTGAATCCACCCTTGTACTCAAATACTTTATTCGCGCTCTGTGTAGGCAGCTGATTGGCTTATTCATCGCAATGGTTTTGTGATCTGATCGAAATGATGAGCCTATTGGCCCAGCATTGATAAAGTTGGTTAAGCGACAGACAGTAGACTGGTAGACATACTGAATGGCTAACTAGTTGATTGGCCATTTGAATGACTCGTAATTGGTGAAGTCCATCGATGATTAAGTCTCGTTTTGATATAAGACTCATTCTGATTCATGAAGTTCTTTGTGATATAACATCATACTATTTTAAGCATATTAGAATATTAGAGTTTACTTTATTACATATGTTATGTATTAGATCCTAAGTTGTTCTTACTTTTGAATGTCACTTGGAAGAATCCCAATCCATCGAATTGAAGGACATGTAAGGTTTTCCGCATCAAATGTCATTGACTAAAGTAAAAAGTTAGTTCGTATCTATATTTTATTGCTGGGACGTTGAAACTTCTGAGAAAAGAGAACAAAAGTAGATAACATGATTTACTTCACCTAACCATAGTTTAATGACAAATTCAGATGCGGTTAACAAACTTAGGAATTTTTCATCGTTTGCAATCATAAGAGACGATAAGAAGATAATTTTGGATAATGAAGCTATTAGGGGTCACGTGATAGTCAAAAGGTTCTCATGTTTCAAGTCAAAGTGAACAATGCTACTTTTTGGTTGTCCTATAAAATTTAATATAGAATTATATATAGAATTATATGTATTTAAAATTATAAGTCCTAACAGGTGCTTGTGATATGAAAGAAGAAATAAAAATTTCTCTTTTCATGCAAAGGTCAATATCAATCATTTTGGAAATAAATGCGTAATTTTCAATTAGAATAGCAAAACTGCTTTTACCTTTGATCCAAATCTGTAAACGCACATAATTTCAATTCCTAAGACGATGATTGCAGAATACAGGGATATACACAAATACAATATATTTGCAATGCAAGGGCAACACAAATACAATGCATATACAATGCAAGTGCAACACAAATACAATACATTTGCAACGCAAGTGCAACAAAAATACAATGCACGTGCAACGCAAGTGCAACACAAATACAATACATTTGCAATGCAAGGGCAACACAAATACAATGCATGTGCAATACAATAAATTTGCAATGCAAGGAGGGGCAACACAAATACAATGCATGTGCAATGCAAGTGCAACACAAATACAATACATTTGCAACGCAAGTGCAACACAAATACAATGCACGTGCAATACAAGTGCAACAGAAATATAATGCATGTGCAATAAAGCACAATGAGCAAATACGAACATAAGTTGATAGAATGTAACAATGCAATAGAACAAAACACAGTACTTCATTCTACATTGCAATTTCATAGTTCGCACAATGCAAAATATATTTTTTAAAGCTACAATACAGTGTACTACGATGCATTCGATTACAAAAGATTCATTGTATTTGAACAGTGGCACAAATGAATTCTAAAACAATCAAGCTTCCTATTTGCTGCCTCGTATCAGTCTTTAATCTTTTGACTAACCAAGCTATAGTTTTTCACGTTTCTCTTTTTCTTTATGAGTAAAAACTTTTGTTGATGAATAAAAAGAAGGTAGAGATGACATACCATGAGGATCTGCATCCACTAAAGCAAGAATTGGAATCTTCAAGTTCTCCCAAATCTTCTTCAAAAATATTCTGGTGTTGATATCAGGGAAGCCTTTGGCCTGTAGCCATGGAAACCAAATGGAGATTTCAATAAACACATTGCTACGCAGAACACAAGAATACTAGACAAAGGTAATAATTCGAGACGAAGGTGATAATAATTGTAGTTCTAATAAAACGCAATGACATCATGCACAGCAATATCACATACAATAATATGAAAAACAATAATATCAATCACAATACAGCACCGTAACCAAAATACATGGACCCAGTTTCTCCACGATTCCATCATCATTTAATTTTTGAAATGATGCTTCCTTCTCAACCAAAAGCACATATTTGGCATCGGAATGCATGTCTATATTGCTAATCAAGGTGAATCTTCATTGCTAATTGAGTTGAATCTACATTGCCAATTAAAGTGAACTTGGCTTTCTTTGTGAAGGATGAAGAAAAGATTGCAATATCAGATTTGATGGATGAACTTCCTCCTCTCTAAGCCTCTTTGAACGGTAAGTCAAAATAGTTTGTCTACAAAATTTACACTACAAAGTTTGACCTTGCAAAGCAGTATTTTCCAATATTGTTTGCCTTTTCACTATAAACTTGCATGTGATGTTTTTGGTTCAACAGCGAAATTTTCATCCCTCAAAGCTCTGCTCCCCGTGCTATTGTAGAGATTCATCATCTCTGCTTTGAAATTGCTGATAATCAGTTATGACAAACTGAATCATGGGATGTCTGACTATATGACAAACTGAATAACGGGCTGTCTGAACATATGACAGATAGATTGACTGACATACCAGATACCTAGCTGTCTGGCTAGCTAGTTCAATGACTGACCAACTAAATGGCTGTCTGACGTGTTTGTTTTCTGGTTTATTACCTCACGGACGGACATACTCTCTGACTGAGTGAGTGCAGGGCGAACAGACTGATCCAGTGTTGAGAGATTTTTCCTTAAAGACTTAAAGATTTTCCTTAAAGATATTTGATTTTTTCTTGCTCTCATTGCATACTACAAGAGTTTTTATGGAATTCATTGAAGTCGACAAAACTCAAAACAAATAATAAAACGATGGTTAGACAATTTTTCGATTCTTGCATTGATTGATTAATGATTGTCAATGATCGGTAGTGGTAATGATGATCGCAATGATGATGGTAGTGATGATCGCAATGATGATCATAATGATGTTCGTAATGATGATCATAGTGATTCGTTGATTGAGGATATCAATAATTACTAGCAATAATGATGTTTGTAATGATGCTTGTAATGATTCGTTGATTAAGGATATCATAAATAGCATCCACTTGAGCAGGAATCATTATTCCCTACAATTAAAAATATATTTGTATTAGATAAATAACAACGGCAAAATTTTTTCATGTTGAAAAAGGTGACTTAGTCAAGGAAATCAATTATGAATATATATTTCCAATGAAAATAAAAGAAATGAGAAAGAATGATTCATATATATTCTCTTATTATTTTAATATGGTGCAAATTTCATTTTTCAAATTTCATAGAAGATTTTATTCAGTAATGAAATCTATTCTGAGCTAGGATTACTTCACGCACCACGAAGTTATCACTGTTGACCCAAGGCTGTTAGATATTGTATGTAAATTGATGCATCGTACTTTTGCTGTGTAATATTTTAAAACAACATACCATTTTGACAATGCTGCAGTCAACCAAATTTTTCTCTGCATCCTTAAAAATGAGTTTGCCTTTGACACAACCTATAAAAGTTAGCGTTTTTGAATCTTCAAAAACTTTAGCAGGTATTTCTTTGAAATTTTACTCTCTTTTTGACTATCAAGCCATCGGTGAGCAGTAGCGTAGCGTGAATACCTTGAATACCCTGACACTACACAACTGTCAGTGAGGTAAAAGTAATGTTGATATCTTTTGATAATTGATTCATCAGTTCAACTTTTATTAAAATCGGCAATTTAATTAGACAATAATACAAGAAGATATTCACCAAATGTACAACCAAAACATGCGAATACGAGAGAAAGAAATTAATCAAGTTAAGAAACAAACCTTTGGGTGATGCAAACTAAAACGAATAGAAGAAAAAGTATGAGAAGGAGTTGCTGATGTGAAGATTGTAAGTCTTAGTCTCTTCATGCAGCATCTGTTTCCTAGGAAACAGAGGGAGCCAAAACTTTAAGGAAAATTATGAGAATTGTGATTCTATCACAAGAACTATGGTACCAATTAGAACCTTCAAGATAGAAGAAAATATCCAGTAACTAAGAGAGTGTCAACATAGAATAGATCAGTAAAAGAAGAGGGTAGTAAACAAAGGAATTTTTGAACAATCTTCAAATCAGGTTTTAAATGTACTTTCAAGTTGTCTTTAGTGTCTTATCCTAAATCTGTTGATACCTTAGAAGTATATCTATCAGCAAAGTACTACGTAAGTCTATTTAAATAGCTAATTTAGGTTTACCACGTGGAGAGAACTTCTTGGCACTTGCAGCATACATGCCAAATCATTAAAAACGTCATCAACCACATGTTGGGTTCCAAACAATACTTTGTCAGCATAGAAGAGATCCCTATTGATGACATTTAGGTATCATAATAAATAAGAGAAAGATGAATAAAATTAGAATCAGATTATGATATTATGATAATGATGATGATGATGATGATGATGATGATGATGATGATGATGATGATGATGATGATGATGATGATGATGATGATGATGATGATGATGATGATGATAATGATGATAATGATGATGATGATGATGATGATGTGGCATCTGCAGCAAGTTTTCTACTGAAACTGGAGAGCTTTTGCACAAGATTTAAGCACTTAGTGGGAAATTAGTGGGTTTCGCGTGCACCGCAATAAAAAAATAAATCTCGTTATGACACTATGAAATGTAAAACTACAAATACAGAAATTGTGAATTTTTATAATAATGATAAAAATATGGTAAGGTATTACCTTTTAGTAGTGTAGCTGTTTGACTGAAGAAGTTGATAACATTGAGACAGAACTCGCAACATAACAGCTGAAAACATGAAAGAACACATTGTTAATTTCTGGGCAGATGAGAACATTATTGATATAGTATCTTCATCTTCTCTGAGAGGACATAGATTCTCATTTCTGTAATTGAAAATTGAACTTTGTTCTATTTAGATAAATAATTTAGAGTTTATGCTATGCTGTTAATGAGAGTGTAAGAAAAATAACAATGGAAAAATATGTATACTGTTAATGCGTGAAGGATTAAAATATCTAATTTTCTACATAATGGAATAGTTGTTATATTCAGCATTTGTGTAAGAAATTTTTCACTGTGTCCTTGACATTTAAGTTGATGTTTATCTTATGCGGAATTATTTGATCTGACGTAATATGGAATTACCAAACTTCTTGAGAGATGATTCGTTATCAATTGAGACGACAGTCTTTTGAACATTCTCCTCCATCTGCATACCAACTCTTTCATTGTACCTAAAAATAAGCTATTCGTACCTTACCTTTTATACTCAATATTCCATTCTGCACATTCTATTTTCAGATCCATCACACGATGGCTATTATTAAATAAATACGAAAACTAATATAACAGTTTATTATACAACGATATGCTTTACGAATATGAGAATTTATCAAGTGAATAACAAGTTTGAAATATAGCCAACCGTATGTTGCTAGTCTCTCCTCGTTTGTTAAAAGAGAATTTCATTGGTGTTCCACTGACCAGGTCTTTAAGCAAGGACTCCACAACATTCTCAATTCTCAACAGCATTTCATTCCTTGGAGTAAAAATCTCATTCACTTCAATTAATTTTCTATTCTCTTTTGCATATATATATATGCTATGTAAAAGATAACAAAAGAAGGAACACCCACGTATATTCGTCCCATAGTGGAACAACAATACTGGAACACCAATACTGGAACACTAATACTGGAACACTAATACTGGAACACCAATACTGGAACACTAATACTGGAACACTAATACTGGAGCACTAATACTGGAACACTAATACTGGAACACTAATCCTGGAACACTAATACTGGAACATTGGCACTTGAGATAAGGAGGTAATTCCCCTTCTCGCCAGCATTGACTCCCCTCTGTCTCCATGAGATCCCCAATTCCTACTGGGTGGACTATGGGTGAGCACAAGGCTTGCAATTACGTTACCTTCTGCCCCAGTACTGAAAAATTCTCAATTTTTCAAGATTCCAGTATCGAAATTTTTTAACTAACATCTTCCAATGTTTTGTAAGTGGTAAAGGAAAATGGAAAAGCTCCAGGCATACTTGAAGTAATAAAGAATCTTCAAAAAAGCAGAATCTAAAATATTGGAGAGGAGCCAAGATAACATACACAGAACTTAACAAACATTATTCGGACTTTGAATGTATATGCATTTATATGCTTTCTTAGGTCGCACAAATCCTGTTCTGCACTTTCTCAACTTTTTGAGGAGTTGAGTGTTGCTTCTTATAAAGCACTTTCTTAGAATCAAATGTTGAAGCATCTTGTTGATACTTCCGTAAATTGTTGCATTGGTAATAGACTAGTAATGGTATTTTAAAACATTTTTTGGCATATTTTGCATTTATAAGATTTAAATGCCCAAGCAGCAAGTATTTATTTAAAGCTGGACCGCAATTCCATCCCTTTGATTGGATCTATCACTAAGATATACAATTTTATTGGAAATCGATGAAATGATGTAGGACGGGTGGCATTTTTTATAAAAGTTTCTCTGTATTTTGCTGTAAGATGAGTAAGTAACATTGAAAAACAAGAAATGATGCTTTAAAGACCTGGTTATAGAATTTTGTGTGGTAAATATCTTCGAATTATCATTGAATTGCAAATAATTTGCTTCATCAACTGCTTCCAAGTCACTCTTTAATGTTGATAGACTTCGCCAGAAATTTGAGTTAACATCAGAAGTTGCCATTGTTAATGCTGCAATAGAGACTTTCTATCAATTTTAGGCAAACACAAACACAAGTTTTATCCATGTGTAGTTTAGTTCAATTACATTAAAAATGAATATGCATACCCACAAATGGCCAGATTTCTTTCGCTTAAAAATGTTTATACTTTTCAATACCTGCAAAGAAACGTAGAGTTTTAAGTTTCCCGCTGTTTTGCAAGACAGCCTCCATTTACTGTGATCGATGCCTCACATTGAAAAGAGATTGTTTCCACCGCAACAGCAGAATGGGAGGAACAAAAATTCGAACATGTAATGTGAGGTAACAAGCATCAAAACGTAAAATGTTTTCAAGTAAAAAAGGTAAAGACACAAAGAAACGAGGAGAGAAATCGGATGATGATGTCATGAAAATGGTATGCATTGGTTATTGTGTTATTATCTAATACAGTTATATAATAATCTTCTAGGAGTAAAATGAACCAAGAGTTTGTTGTTTCCAAGTGTGACCCACCTTTTCTGCTTGCAATGGGTCTTTATCCTACTGGCATACACACTTTGCTAGCCTTCAGGAAAAAGCTGATTGATTATTTTGGTTGAATCATAGTGCCTATTTTTTTAATCGTCTTTTTCAGTAGATTTAACAATCGAAACAAAGCACAGATGCATGTGACTGTGTCCCTCACAGCAGGAAAGGACACAAGGTCATTGTGTTCCGACTATGAGAGACACATGCAATAAACTGGAATTTACATGGATAAATTAAATAAATTTCAATAAATTTAAATGAATTTCAATAATGCCTTGATCAAACTAACCAAGTACCTCACCCTTTTGAAGTACAAAATTTTAAATTATATAGTTGTACACCTTAAAGTTTCATTCAGTGTTTCTAAGGATTTTTGATAGCTTTGGGAAGTTATGGAGATTGATGGTTATGAAGTTATGGAGATTGATGGTTATGAAGTTATTGAGATTGATGGTTATGAAGTTATGGAGATTGATGATAATGTCATTTTCCAGGACCTGGAAAATTTTGGAATATGGATGTTTTCAACATGGCTATGAAGGAAGTTTTGGAATTTTGCTTGGGAAAATTCTGAAATATCCTAGAATAGATAAACTTTGTGTCATATTAAACTCTGTATATGTTATGTTTGTTCATTTAACTGTTTATAATATATTCCACCGAACAAATAAAAAATATAGCTTTGAAAATGATATTTTCAATTTTTATGAGGTTTGAAAATGCGAACAAAACCGTTGTTCATGGTTTTGGACATTTGGTAATCTGGTTTGGAAAAGTGTTGGAATAGTTTAGGAAAAATTTTAAAAGAGTTTGTATGAACCCTGTTCATTATGCATGCCTGAAATAGCAGTAAGACTTTCTATATTCTGCAACCCATTTGGTCAGGGTGCTAATATTGCTGTTTCATCCAAAAATTTGCTGAGAATGACTTCTGTAAGGTTTCAAAAGCCACTAAGATTTCTTGCAAATCTTGGAATGCTGTTTTTGGGATATGGAGATATTTTAGAACCAACTTGACCTATAATTAGGAGTATAACTTCTGGGGGGTAACCTCTGACATGCCCCATTAAAATGTGGAAGTTACACCCTACCTATATTGATTATTTGGCACACAACACACACAGTTTGCCAGAAATTCTGTATGTGTATATGATCATGTATAGTCAGTGTCTAATGACATGGTATGATTTGGGATCTAGTTTGGTCTAGGAATGCCTGATGAAGATGATGAAGATGATGAAAGCTTGGAAGCAGAACTTGCTGCTTTGCAAGGGAGGCCAGTACAGAAAAAGAAGCCAAAGAAGAAAGAAGGTAAGCCATCAAATTTCTCAAGTATTTCTAGCAATTAATTGTTTTGGATTTCTTCTGCAGATTTATGTCATTTGCGGGCCTTCTCATGAGCAAAATACCATTTGCTCAGTAATTAGCACATGAAAATGATTCTATGAATGCAGTGACATTTGTAAGAAAATTTCTATTTGTATTGTTTATTTGTTCATTACATTTTCTGTCACCTCTCCACTATACCAAAATGATCATTCTAATGTAGATGCAGATATCCACTATGTCAGGCTAGACCTTGAAAAATGCCATAATTACTTGGATCCATGCCCTAATAGTCCTGCCCAGGAATGGTTACCACTCTTTGCACCAGGTCACTGGCCTTGTGAATTAAGTAAACTAGCTGATTGCATCCCCATGTCATCTTACTTTGCATGTTTGGAAAGGTAGTCTGGTTCGGTCCCTAATGTCTAATGCATACAAAATTTGTTCTACATATTTTAGCTTTCATATAGAACTTTCTCATATTAAAGGCTTTTGTAAAGAAAATTCTTTTTCTATATCTCTCATTGATAGTGCTTTTAAATTTTTTCTGGGTCACATATTCTCTAGTGCAGGTAAAAAACCTAAGATCAATAATGATAAGCCCACTTTATTTTTTAATACTTCCTTCCTAGGTTGTAGTAGCTTACATCTTAAGTCTTGTATTTCTAGACTTATTAAACAATGTTACCCAGGTTATAAAATGCAGATTGGTTTCTCTGCCCCTAAATGTATATCTCATTTGTTCTCCTGTAAGGAATCCATTTCCATGCTCCTCTGTAGTTTGCTGTAATAGGTGTCTGAGCTGCAATGCATGGTACTATGGGAAAACTTCCCATAATGCAATGTCATATGCTGCAGAGAGTATGTAGGAGTTACCAAATCAGGTTATAGGATTAAGAACAATTCTTGTGTTGTTTACAATCATTTTTCTACCACTGGTAACCCTTTATCCCCTGAGGATGTTAGTATTATTAGTAGCGCCAGTAAAAGCATTGATCTCTTAGTTCATGACAGTTTACTAATCCTTAGAGATTGTCCAAACATCCTCTATCCAAATTATGCTTTTCTAATTTAATTACCTTTGAATGTGACCATGGATTTCATGGTCTACCCTTCCCATTGTTTTGGTTCATTGATTTGCCCTCGTATTGGTTCTCCCTTGGTTCCCCTTGTTTATTTTGTGTATGATTAGTTGTTCATATAAATTTTGACTTCATATTAGTTTACTATGATTGATCCCTGGAATCATATATGGATTTAGAGCTGCATTATTAATTGGAAAGGTCAATAATGGAAATACAGCTCTTCTTCTTATTGTCATTGTTCTGTGATTTATCACAAAATTATGCTTCCTGCAAAGTGAGTCATCTTGGATAGGAATGAAAGAAACTTTTCCATATGATATATTTGCAAATGCAATACCTCTGGTTTCTTATGTTTAGAGAAGCTGATGTCATTAGATGAAATTCAAGCTCTGGCAAGTTCAAGTCTAAGGGATATTGATGATGATGAAGACATGGATGATGAAGATTTGGATGATGAAGACTTACTGGTATAATGTTTTGGATTATGTATTACAATCTCATACCATGAGAAGCACCTCACCCCAATTTTCCTCCAAATTGTTTAAATAAGGCTTTATTCCTCTTAATCTTTGTGACTTTATAGGTCAGATTAACTCTACTTATAAACTTCACAATCTACTTGCATTTGAATTTTTCTGTTCTTGTGAACTTTTGTAGGATGAACTACATGAGCTTGTCCCCAATGAAGAAGACACTGAAAGTGATGCGGTACCAGTCAAAAATTTGCAATCACCACCAAAAGTAATGGAATAATAGTACCTTGTGCTTTGTACAAATATTGCATTCCTGTTGCACCAGTCATGGGTCAATGCTAAAAGTTCTAGATGGGGTTATTTGCCAAATCTACCATTATTTACTTTCTTGATATTTCTGGAAGCAAGTTATTTTGACTTAAGTAGTTAATATGTATGGTATGATGTAGGTATGTTTTTGTGCTTGCAGATGTTTGATAGATTTCTTGACAAGTTTGAAGTCTTTAGTTGTGCTCTCTTTTTGTCCATTTCAGGTGCAATCTGCTAATGTTGAAACTGGTATGGTAAAACTATTAGCAGAAAGGAGAGATTTGTATTTACAAGCAATTGTAAATGCAAAATCAGAAGGAGCACAATCAAAAGTTAGAAGATATGAAAGAGGGACAAAGGCATCTTATCATTAAGTTTTCATTTGCAGATTATCTTTGATAGTTATGTATGATAATTGAACAGTATCAGGGATAGAGCACTTGTATCTAAGGTTCCTGGCTGTCTAACTAGCAGTGATTGTCAACATGGTAGAAACAATGGGGCATTAGAAGCAGTGATCATAGCAAATGGTCACTCCATCTCATCTGCCAATGGGTCATCATAAGTATTCTCTCTAGCAGAGACTTTCCTAAATGCAAAAGTACATAGGGCCTTAAGATTTAGCTTTTTGTTACCCCAGAGCTCAATTACATTATAAAGGTTATGTGTTCTTATCATTATCAAAAAATTCTAAAAATGTACCCTTGCTAAACCATTCAGGAGTGAAAAATGTCATGGGGTTTATTGTTTTCCCTAAAGGAACTTGAGAAGTTGCTGAAAGATGCAAAGGCTGGAAAGACAGTCAAGGAAGATGACATTCCACCACCAGTCTTTGTGAAAGGGGCTGTTAGCTCACCTAGTGAACCAACACAAGTTCAGGTCAGCCATGATAATACAGAGAAGGCTAGTGAGCTGGTTGAAAAGCCTGTCATGAAAGGTATTCAAGTTCCTATTTATTGTGCAGGTAGTATGTGGATTTCCCATTGAGATGAAGTTGAATTTGATAATCACAGCTTTTACTCAATTTAAGAACATCCATAAAAATTTTGTCAGGTTTGGATTCTATTTTATTGAACTCATAGGCTGTAACTTGTTCATTGAATTCATAAGCTGAAAAGAAATTTATTGAATGAAATAGCTAATACTAACAAATGAAAGGAAAATAATATTATAATAAGAGGTTTTGTAGCATCATGCTGTATGATGGAGGAATCAATTATTTTCATAAAATGTTTTCTTTCCAGATGAACCAGTTGAAGCTGCTCCAGTAGAAAGTCAGAGAGACACAGTAAATTTCTTTTCCAGTTTCAGCTCTTGATTATTTGATGGATATTCTCAATCATCATATGCTATTAAGCTATCCATCAACATTATTCTTGATTTAATTGCCTGGAACATAAAATGTTATGGTATTTCTGTTGAAAGTTAATATATATTTCACTTGTTTGGAAATCTCTTGGAAAATCTTGAAAATCTTTCTTGCAAAGAGGATATCTAGCATGGTTTGCAACAGCAATCTTTCCTTTGTAGATGGCAACTGACAGCAGTAAGAATGAAACACTGAAATTGCTAACCACAAGGAGAGATGAATACAAAGTGGCAGCTTTGGCAAAAAAGAAAGAAGGGGACATGGCTGGTGCAAAACACTACTTTGCTGTTTTTAAGGTGATCCAACATTGTAGCTTTGAGCTTATTTTGACTTGAATGGAATTTAAGTTTGGAATTTCAGTTACCTTTTTTCTCTTTGCTATGGCTTCACTGTCTTCTTGTCTTCAAAAATGTGTAGAAACATTTACCATATGTGGGGTAAACTGTTATGTTTTTCATATTGCCTGTAGTAACCAGGATATTGTAGTAGAGATAACAACAAGTTCTTGCATTTTCATGAGAGTTAAATCCAACCCAAATATCATAGAAGACCTGATTTCATGAACAAGTTGATGCTTAAAGGTCGCAACTACCATTGCTGATGTTGATGGATAACTGTCCTCGTGTGTTAACAGGTAATATGTAATGAAGCCCAAATAGGGTAAAGTTATATACACAAGTTATTATGGCCAGTTGATTCAGCTATGATTCAAAAAGTTTTCATTTACATTCATTGCAGCAATTTGAGCCAGTCATCAATGCTCTTGAGAAGGGAGAAGATGTTGACTTGTCGAAACTCCCACCACCTCCAAGTCAAAATGAAGGTTTGTATTTATTTTGCATAAGTATATTTATCTAAAGTAATGCACACCTCTTGTTGCATCAAAAACCTTTACTTGTCTTTCAGTATTTGAATGCAAGAGTTTATTGTTAATGACATTGTGTAAAATGGTGAGTAAGCATTTATGATAGAAGGTGTGTTGGGAAAAATTTTTAGAGACTTTATGAACTTCAATGCTTCATCCTACAGTTTTTCATATTGTTTACATATTGCCAGTTGATCTTATCTTTCTGCTTCAATTGTAAGCAGTATTTGTGTAAGTCTACTTCATGATAAATCAATCACACAGACTACTATCATACATCAGATGTGGATCATCACTGCTTATCATTTTTACCAGCTATTATTTGGATTGTTCTTAGCATTTTAGTTTATACCAAGTACTTGTATGCTGTGAGATATATATTGTGTTTCAATAATTTCCTTTTCTGACAGCTAAAGTTGACAGTCAAGCCCCATCCATACCTCCTGTTTCTCAGCCACAAGCATCTGCTGCAGGGGATACTTCAGCCCCAACCAAAAGTGCAAGCAGTGAGCCACCACCTCCTCCCAGCAATGTTTTAGAAGCACTTCAGCAAAGACTTGAAAAATATGAAAGTGCTGCTAACCAAGCAAAAGAAGAAGGAAATGGAAGCAAAGCAAGACGAATGGGAAGGATTGTCAAGGTAGATATTCTGATTTCAGTTTATTTCAGCAGTAGAAAGATGCAGTGTTTTTCCTCAAATTGTTAAAGGTTATTTTGATTGTTTTGATACATAGTATAATTTTGTCTTTTGATTTCCAAACAGCAATACCAAGATGCTATGCGTGATTACAAGAAAGGGAAGTCTGTAAATTATGATGAATTACCCTGTCCACCAGGTATGAAAGTACTCTATATTCTTGGCAACCCTCTGCTGATATGTGTTTGTTATTAAGCACTTGGTAGACACAGCTGAATGTTCAGCTACCTGAATGTGCTCAGATTCCTCTTCTATAGCCATGAATTAATTGTTCATGTCATTCATGATTGGGTTATTTTCAATTTCATTCAATTCAATTTCATTCATACCAACACTCACTACTTCCCTGTTACCCATATGAGTAAAGTCAGATGAGATGAAAAAAAGGTTGATAGACACAGGATTATATTGCATTCTGCAGCTTTACTTTGGCTAGGATTTTAACTGAATTCATAAGATTATCCCAGAGCACATCTGTTTTGTGTTGTGTCTCTATGACCTCCTGATTCCTGTCTTCCCAAGAGCATACTTATGTAAGCTACTTCTCTCTTCTTTTTTCTTCAAAATCAAATGCACATTATGCAATTTCAAATATATTATAATTTTTCCAACTGTTATTAATATACTTTCTTAACTGTATTATGGTTACTACACAATTTTTCAATTTTGTTTGTTCTGCTGTGAACTAATGATGTATAAACTAAACAATATGAATATTTTTCTCGATTTTCAAACAGCAAATATTTAGTTCACCATTAAAATTTTCAAGAAATTTACTAAGCCCCCATCTCTTATAAGCCTGCCTCTCCAATAAGCCCCCCTCTAAAGTGCTTGAAATTCATAAGCACCCCCTCCCAAGGACATAATAGAGAAGTTATGGCATTGCAATTCAATTCAATTATGCAGTTTTGCATTGCACAAATGTCAATTGGAAAGTGCATTTCTGCAATTACATTAAGGATCATTGTGTTCCTTCTTACACCAACATTTAAACAATAACAAGCACCCCATTAAATAAGTAAAAATGGAAATTGAATACAGACAACAATATTGATATAGAATGTTTTTATCTGCAGTAAAGCAATGAATGACTTTGATTCTTGATAGCATGAGAACTATTGCTCTCAGAGCGTGCTCTAACTTAGTTTACTTACTTCTATGAAGCTTACTTACGCTTGGTAGTATTCAATATTTTCTAGGTGGGGGGGGGGCTTAATAAATTTCTTGGTACAGAAAGGGGGCTTAAGTGAGAAAGAGGCCTAAAAAGATAATTTATGATATAAGAAATTATGAGTTTGATGCTTACTGCTTTGTTCTTGAAAATGTGTTGCAATAGATCTTCATCATTTTGTCAAATTATTCAGCACATAAATTAATTTTAGGGCCAAAGTTAGCAAATATTACAATATGCTTCATAACATAGTTTCATTACTTTGATTGCTTCAATGCATGTCAATGCACGATTTGCCCTCTGTGATCAAAACATTTGGGTCATGGAATGTCAACCCCTGTGACTCATGATATTCTTGTTTTAATGGCTGCTTTTCTTTCCTTGAAGGATATGCTCCAATTCCTGTACCAGGTGGGTCACAGCAACAGCCTCAGGATGCTACACCAGTTGCTTTGGAAACAGCAGCAGTCGCAACTCCTGTTTCTGTTCCACAACAACATGAAAAGGTATGTATACATTTTATTTTTTGACTCTGATCACAACTAGATTCTCCCTACTGTAGTAACCAATAGCAATTAAGGAACTTGATAGCAAAAATGTCTCTCCACCAATCAAAGGTTTGGAGCTTCTGCTGCATTATGAATGGCAGAAACTAGCCTTCTTCTGCCTACTTTGTGTTGTTGGAGAATCTCCTTCGCTTTTGTTTGATCACGTGAATGCGTGGTCAAATCACGCGCAAAATTGAATGGTCTGTATAACGTTGAATTGCATTGAGAGATCATTGTTAATTTTGAATTTGCCCCCGAAGATCCCCCCTACTCACTCTCAATCAATCAAGTTTCTCTTCCCTTCACCTTCGTTTTTTGCCATTTTCATGCTCAATCACGTGACTTTTTTGTTTCACGTCACTGAGTTCCTGTGTGTACGTTACAGAGTTCATGTTGAAAATATTACCCATTTACTTTAAATTTTCCGAAGGCTTAATTATAAAGAGGCTTAGACCTTTCGGTTAACCTTTAGGTCACTATCTGACGTTTTCATACTCTGATGAGTGTCGGACGAAAAAAGCTTTTAAGCATGTGAAAAGAATGTTGCCGCTTTTTCGTGCTGTAGATATAGATTATCTCGCTAAATTGCTATTACAGAATCAAATCATGATATCATGCTATTACAGAATCAAATCATGATATCATGCTATTACAGAATCAAATCATGATATCATGCTATTACAGAATCAAATCATGATATCATGCTATTACAGAATCAAATCATGATATCATGCTATTACAGAATCAAATCATGATATCATGCTATTACAGAATCAAATTACGATATGATTGCCGAATATTTTGAAGAATACTATCTGTATTCTTTTAAGGCAGAGGTTGAAGTAAAAGCTGGAAGTGGACAGCCAGCATCGCGTAACCAGAAAGAATTACAGTTTCTTCTGACAAGACAAAAGGAGTTCAAAATGGCTGCCTTGCAAGCCAAGAAAGATGGAAATATCGAAAATGCGAAGGATTATCTTCGAAAAGCCAAGGTATTGGATTTGAGATAATTAATTTCTATGTTAACATTTTCAGCTTGTAACTTATTCAGTTACTTCCTTTTATTTAATGCAGGCTCTAGAAAGAGGTGCATTACATGGTTGCTGGTTATCCTCTATTCGACCTTTTAATGTCACTAATTCGAATGTCTCGTTCCGTTTAACCATTACTGCTTAAGCGCAGCGCGCAAGGAAACACAGGATATTTTTGTGTTTCAAGGACAGATATTTTGTTTAAATACAAATATCTCTCTTGTGCGGTTGATTTCTGTTCTTGAAATACAAATCTCTCCCGTGTGAGGTGCGTTTATGGAAGCTTTCTGGGTTCAGAAAGGGGCTGTATCATTGAAAATAGCGAAATAGGCTCTGGTTGTCTCTTAGTTGATGCCATAGAAAAGATGAGTTGCAAGCGATGAGCCTAAGCAGAAATTGAACTAAAGATGTCATTGCGCTCTGACGTGCAAAACTGGTCTAGATAATCCATTGAAAAATTGCCACACTTTGAACAGTTTTTGTTAACCGCATTTAATTGTGTATTAGCATTATATTGTTGATAATTAAACTGATTTTATTTCAATAGGGAATGGATGAGATGATTGTTGCTGCTCAGAGTGGACTTCGTGTTGACATTACTACTGTAAGCATTGATTTTCATGTATAGCTTTCAAATGTAGATCACGTTAGTTATTTGTGTTTTCGTTTACGTAGTGCACATTGTAGATCGGTCTATTGCTGAGTGCATTTTTGCCTGAATAGATTGAATTGAATTGATATTGAATAGATAAAAATGAATGAAATGAAACGTTTGATGTCTGAAATAAAATCACGTGATTTTCATGTTAGTCATAAATAAACATATCTCAAATGACCTTCTTTTCTATTCATCGTATATTTATCGTTTGTCATAATAAATGTGATAATGATTATAGTATTATGTATATATGTAAAAGTCATGTGATCCTTCGTAGGATTAATTATAGGGCTTTCAATTTTCTTCACATTCGATTTCCCCCAGCTTTCTTTTTCCATATGTTCTTAAATTCTTCATTTTCAATTCTTTGTGAAATCTTTAACTTTGCTGTATTGTTATGAATTTCTTTGTAATTTCTTTTCTCTAATTGCCATTTATTTTATTCACAGTGAATTTTTATCCTGCATCATTGTGAATTCCGTTTTATAATTTCAGGTGCCCAGCTTAAAGAAACCGAGTGTAGCTGCGGAGGATAGTGTTGGCGTACAGTCTGTTGCTATTGCCGAGGACTGGACTAATGTTTTGTCGTCAGATGCCGCAGAGCTTTATGGGAGGCTCGAAACGGCTCTGAAGCTGCAGATTAAGGTGGCTCATTTTTCTTGTTTGGTGGGAGTGTTAAATGACAGTTGGGTTATCTTAGAACGTTTCTAGACAAGGCCTTCTTTGCTTCACTGTAAGGTTTTTCGCTAGAAATTTGTTTTAACGTTTTGTTAGCAGTTATTGCTTAAAAGTTGTTATTTTGAATGCGTGGTGGTAAGGGAGATGTTTTGATATTATTTTGGTAGAAATTTGGCCAATGCTTGCTATGAATCATTATTAAGTGAAATGCTTTTTAAAAGGAAGCTGATACAGCATTAAACTTCAGAAGGAGGCTAAACATTAGAAGCTCTGTACTACGCACGTATTGACGTTATTTCGAAAGCCTTTTTGAGTGACGTCATAGAAAATCTCAAATGGAGTTTGAAAGAATTTTAATACTTTTTAACATTACCATTAACATTAATACAACTAACTAATACAACTAATACAACTAATACATGTACAGCTACTAATACAACAACAACAACTAGTATAACTACATCAAGTACAATCTAATACAATCTAATACAATGAAGTAATAATAATAGTAATAATAAATAACATAAACAACAACAACAATATATAATGGATGTATCTATTTATAGAAGCTATTGTTGAAGAACCTCCTAAGTAGGTGAACTAACGAGAAGGAGGCTCCCCATAGGTCTTAATGGGTAGTTATATATTAGATTTCATGTTGCATGCCGAGGTGTCAGATCCTTGTATAATTTTATTACAGTTCCATTAATACTACATGGCATTTAGGAAATAGTCTTTCAGGTGCTTTTTAAACAGATATTTCGATGATGAGAATCTTATTGTTGTTGGCAAACCGTTCCACTGTTTTGCCCCCGTATATCGAATTGATCGTAAGCCATACTGGAGGGTGTTTCTTTGGGCAACTACTTCATGTACGATTTCGTAACAGAGCAGTAGTCCAACATACTACAGCAGCGAACACAGGATTTAAGTTTGGTGATTAAAGTGTCCAACATACTACATCACGAAATACGATTTTAGTCTGGTGAATAAAGAGAGGAAGAGAGTTTTTCTTAAAGTTGTTTATTTTTGTTTGCAGATCATTTTCAGTAGTTACAACTTCCTTTGAAATTTATGCGAGTGAAGTTTCTCAACGTTCATCTTTGTATATTTTGCTGGTATCTGTTTTTATATCTTCCTCTTAAATCCTAAATATATCCTGCAGACATCAAAGAACAATTCCAACCATTACAAACTCCTTGGTGATTTGTCTGCTGCGAAAAAGTGAGATTGTGTTCAGTTAAATTTTTTAACTTTTATCCTTGTTGTATTCTTGATTGTGAGGCTGTATTTCCATCAGTTACTTCAAGTGTTATCTTCCGAAAGAAGATTTTCTAAGTGGTGCCCATTTAGTGCCAAGCAATTTGAGCAGCAAAATATAAGTATTGTATTGTATTTGTATTGTGTATTGTATTGTAGTCGGTGTCGGTGCAGGGTTTTTACCTGCAAAAGGAGGTTTGAGGCGCTCCTTCCGTCCGATAGCCTTATGGGTCATCCTTGGGCAAGATGTAGTACCCATTTAGCCTCCCGATCAGGGTTACGTGAAACCATGACTAGCAGGTGGTGGATGGTCGCTGGGAGCAATCTTCAAATAATGAACCTAATGGTTTCAGTGATCAAAATGCTGGGCAGACGAGCTTCTCTTAGAAGTCAATGGTCAGGATTATCATCTATGTACGTAGATACTGCAGCTGAAGAAGGCAACGGGAAACCACTTCAGTATTCTCCCTAGTTAAACTATGACAGATGAATCTAAACAGAATAAACCACAACGGCGTGAATGGGACCAACATGAATTGGGATGGTGCCTCGCCCGGTAGGAAAGCTTATGAGCATCAGGTAACTTCCGACCGTCATCAAACTACTGCTGCAAAAACAACTAAA
>OLMO02000252.1:50473-63576 GCA_900291935.2 Cassiopea xamachana | reverse complement strand
GAAAAAGAAGGGCAATGGAAAGAGAAGGGGTAATGGAAAGAGAAGTGGGTTGTGGAAAGAGAAGGGGTAATGGAAAGAGAAGCTGACTGGAATAAATCACTTTACTCAATGGAAAGAGAAGGGGTAATGGAAAGAGAAGGGGCAATGGAAAGAGAAGGGGTAATGGAAAGAGAAGTGGGTTATGGAAAGAGAAGGGGGGAATTAGAAATGAAATGCAAGAACAGAAAGCATTCAACATTCTGCACGTAAAACATTCTGCCTTAAGTACCATACATCATCTTTTCTGATAAATTAGAACAATAAAAGTATACACAATCATTAAAAACTATCCTGTTTTGTTTTGGAAAATCAATGCACTATTACAAGCCAGAATTAGATTGCAATATGGGCCCACGGGCCGTTTTGGCTGCGGACTTGACGGAAGGATTCTGGTGGCCTACGTGACCTTTGCGTGAATTTTGCTCTGTTGAATTTAGGCTAACTAGTCAATTAAGCGAAACAAACTGAGTCTCGTTTATTGGTTTATTTCCATAATCGAATATTTTTATGTACAAACAAAGTGTAAAATAAAGAGACTTAAGCAAAATAACAGTGCATTATCTGAATTAATAATATCTTGAAAGATATCTTGAAAAGTCCCTCTTAAATTCTATATGTAAAAAGCAGTATCATAAGTAGCGATTTAATAAAGTTTCTTTAGGAAAATTTTTACGATAGCCCGAAAAAGTGGGAAAATTGCATGAGCTGCAACAACAGTCTCCTTGTTGGGCTTTCACAAAACACTATCCTTGTTAAATAAAATTTATGTACCATGAAAGCTTACGATAGTATGGAAGTACAAAAAAAATAACTCAGCATTGTGAAAGAATTCGATTACAAGTTTTTCATGCATTCTTCTAATCGAATTTCACGAACAAAAATGACAGATAATTAATGAAATCACTACATGATCACAGTGAAGTTAATTTGAAGCGAGGTTTTTATTTTCATGAAATCAGTCCCAAGAATGTTATGTGTTTTATGGATCTCTTTGTAAATTTTGTTCTTGAAATTGCTAAGCGGAAATAACCTACGTTCCTGGTTTATTTCACGTATAGCAGAAATTTAATTGAATGGAAGTGACAGCAAAATTTGCAACTGATTTGTAACGATTTTGGGAATTCAGCAGCTTCGTACCTCCGTACTAAACTCTTGGAAACTGGGCTCTGGACCATACTGTGATTCATTTATTAAATACTGTGCTCCAAAAGTTAATTCTAACTTTCATCATAGTTATGTAAAATAACCAGTGTGTTGAAATATTTTCTGAAAAACCTGAAACTTAAATAAAATTTGTACATGAAAAATGTACAATAATGCGTTGAATTACTTTTTGGTACAAACTTTACAAATTTTCATTGATTTCCTAGTTTTATTTTGTTTAAAAAAATAATTAAACCTTTTGGGACACTTTGATTGTTTAATTGTCCTGAATGATTTGCCAAGGGACCTGTTGCATTCATCACAAATCTTCGTGCCATTTCGAGGGCGTCCTGTAATATAAAGTAATATGAAATATATTATATAGTATAATTTAATAAATATAATAACATGCTATTGAAATGCAAACAACGTTAACTTGTCAACGTGCTATTTGTGTTGATTGTCCCGGTCCCTTGTGCTACTGGCATTGTTTGTCCCGGGCCCTTGGGCTACTGGCATTGCTTGTCCCGGGCCCTTGTGCTACTGGTATTGTTTGTCCCGGGCCGTTGTGCTACTTGTATTGTTTGTCCCGGGCCCTTACCTATTTTGCTGCCATTGGCAATCACTGACAAAAAGCACCCTGTTCAAAAGCCTTCAAAAGCTAGAAGACAGTCTACTTCAAAACAAATGAAGAGTATACTGTTGAAAATACTAAAATCATGATGTATTCATTGAAAACATAGGATGTTAATCTATGAAAACAAATTTTGTAAACAAAACTACAGGTAGACTGACCTCCAACAATATTTATAATATCTCGAACAATGCCGTTTTCACCTTGATTTTCATTGCGTGATTCAAGGCTGCCACATTTCTCTTTCTCATCTGATTCTTGAAGATTTAAACCATTAATTTTCTCTTCTGATTGTAAACTCTCAAAACACTCTAATCCCGTTAATTCACCGTCGTTTTCAATTTCAATTTTTCGTTTCTTTTCCTCTATTTTTGCTTTCTTTTTTACCATGTCATCTTCGGTACCTTCAGAGCCCCTCCGCAGTTTCCTAACTTTTATCAACTCACTTCTGTCATTTTTCAACGCTGAACTTACATTCACTCTTGCTACTCTGACGCCAACATTCACAACGACGTGATCATTTTTCTTAATTTTTGATGCTTGAACTTCGATCGTTGAAACTTGTCCCTTGCTTGACGTTGCTGGGCAGCCAATTTTTCTAATTTTGTTACCAACTGCAGATCCATTCATGGCAATTCGTTTCTCATTGGCGTTAGCTTTTGATGTCTTAGGAGTTACCTTTGGTGGAAGATTTCCGGAAGAACAATTTCTATCTGCCTTTTTCTTCTCCCGTTGTAATGGGTAGGGGACACATTTACGACAAGCACGAATAACAGTTACTCCATCTTTAAACAAATGTTTTATTTTTGGCGGAGCATTGTCTTTTCTCCAAACACTGTAAGATTTGACAGTGTGTTTCCCACAAAGGGGACAGATCAAGCCGGGTATTGTTTGCCCATCTTCTGCAGTTGCTTTTAGGCCCATCAAATGACCTGAGGGCAAAAATATTTTCACTAATTAAATAAATAAAACATTTACTACTAGCTGTCTTATAAACGTCCCCCAGCTTATTAATTTTTCAATTTTTTTCCGACCTCGGACTTAACTAGAACCCCCCGTTTATCAATTTTAGAGAAAATCACCTTTTCAATGAAATTCTCATTCTATTTTTTCTTTGTTAGTACTATTTACACCCACTTTTCAAGCTTCTGTAAACATTTTAGTTTTATGCTTCATGACAGCCTGTTTTTGCTCTTTCCGTCGTTTCATAATCATTTTAAGACGCTTCTCAAATTCCGAACCCCCCCCCATTTATTTTGACCCTCCCGTTTATTAAATTTTGGAACTTTTTCCGACCATCCTGTTTAATAGGACCCCCCACTTATTTGGCACTTGAGAGTATTTTCCTATGAGAGTATTTTCCTATGAGAGTATTTTCCTATGAGAGAATTTTCCTATGAGAGTATTTCCCTATGAGAGTATTTTCCTATGACAGTATTTCCCTATGAGAGTACTTTGCTATGAGAGTATTTTCCTATGAGAGTATTTTCCTATGAGAGTATTTTCCTATGAGAGTATGTTCCTATGACAGTATTTCCCTATGAGAGTACTTTGCTATGAGAGTAATTTCCTATGAGAGTATTTTCCTATGAGAGTATTTTCCTATGAGAGAATTTTCCTATGAGAGTATTTTCCTATGAGAGTATTTTCCTATAACAGTATTTCCCTATGAGAGTACTTTGCTATGAGAGTATTTTCCTATGAGAGTATTTTCCTATGACAGTATTTCCCTATGAGAGTACTTTGCTATGAGAGTAATTTCCTATGAGAGTATTTTCCTATGAGAGTATTTTCCTATGAGAGTATTTTCCTATGAGAGTATTTTCCTATGAGAGAATTTTCCTATGAGAGAATTTTCCTATGAGAGTATTTTCCTATAACAGTATTTCCCTATGAGAGTACTTTGCTATGAGAGTATTTTCCTATGAGAGTATTTTCCTATGAGAGTATTTTCCTATCGGCTTCTCCTGTTGCACAGAAATAAACAATTTGACAACTATTCAAATGGAAATTTACCTACTCCGAAATACTGTCATAGGAAAATACTCTCATAGGAAAATTCTCTCATAGCAAAATACTCTCATAGCAAAGTACTCTCATAGGGAAATACTGTCATAGGAAAATACTCTCATAGGAAAATTCTCTCATAGCAAAGTATGAACGTAGATGAAACTGTACGAAATCTTTCTTTTTACGCATCGTATGACATTTAACTAACCAAGAAATTAATGAAATAAAATACATTGAAACATGTAGCCTGAAGATTATAAGATAATTATTTAAGGAATGAATAATGGCGTGCTTACTCGGATCTGGCTCCTCTCCTTTTTCTCTTTTACTTTTAAGTTGCTCTTCTACTTTCGAAACTGGTAAATTTACAGTTAAGAAATTACCAGATTGCTGTTGTTGTTGCTGACGGCATTCAAACACGGCACCAGTCTTCTTCATTGTTTTACTTGTCGTTTGACGCGAACTGCAATGGTTTTGCTTGCACGAATTCTTCTCATTTACACGCGTTCCATATAAGCCTTGGTAACAAGTTTTAACAGGACTTATTGCTGACGTTCTTACTTCAACCTCTCGTTGCATAACTGGCGCATAATTGTGATCTTTTTGAATACTCATAAGAATGCTCGATACACTATCAACGTCATTATCATTTCTTGGCGAAGTATTTCTGGATCCATACCCTGATTCGTCAAGTGACGATATTTCTTTTCCATTCAAATCAAAACGGTTTGCCATGTACCCTCTTTCTAAAAACTGGCTGCCATTTTGCCCTATGACCGAGACGAGAGGCAACATGACGTCATTCTGTCCATGGATCTTGTCACTTTTGCCTACCTTTTTACGAATAAAATCGCGCTGAATGAAGTGCCAACTAAAGCATGCTCGTTGGTCCGTAATTCCAAGGGGATCTCTTTCGAAGTATGGCCTATCTATTTCGTAGTTGCTTACTCGTGGCCTTTCAGGTAAATCATAACGCTTGCTACCTGAAACTGTCTTAGCGTTCGATGATGTCATACCATACCAGCACGAGCGACAAAATCTGAGTAGCTCTGAATCTGAATTGCTGCCAAGGTACTTCAAATGGTCTGGTGCAAATGCTCTTGTCACTGAACGATACATTTTGAATGAACTGAACTTACAGGAAGAACATTGCACGTAGTTCCGTCCAGTTAAACCTGTCTCCTTTTTTATGACGTACACTACAAAGACAAATGCTTTCTTATATACATAAATATATATTGAAATATATAAATTAAACCTTAATGCTTTATATGCATCTAAATAATTAATGGCTTGCAAAAGTCATTTGTGCGTAGTGACTTGTAAACAGGGAACAAGCTACTGGCTTAAATTCTCCTTGAACACATAACCGCTCATAACGTACGCCATTCCTTAGGAGAAGGGAGGTGATCCACAGAGTGCGAGTTTGTGACAAATTTTCAGAGGGAGGGGATGTGGCGGATAACCATTTTGTTACGTTCCAAGAATTTGAACATTTTATTTCTAATGTTTCCCCCCAAAACGGTACTTTCTATTTTCTTAAAAGTACAGGAGTTTCTTAATAGTTTCTAAAAAAAGAAGTTCAGGAGACTTTAAGATGCACTAAGGGACTGCTCCTTATTTAAAAGGAGAGAAATTACACATTTTGTTATAAGAAAAAAGTTTATAAGAAAATGAGGCTCAAATGGTCAAAATCTTAGAAAATCGTAAGAAAATCATGAGGCTCAATTTCTAAAAGTTAGTTCAGTTTATTTTAGTAAAAGTTAAAAAAAATTAAGAAAATCTCAGGCTCAATTTCGGGAAAAGTTAAGAAAAGCGAAGTTCAGGCAAAATGACGGTTTTCTTATAAAAAAACCGAGTATTTGTTGCCCAACAATTCACCCTACCCAATTTTGAGATTGTATTTTAATGTACTTGCACAACCCCAATCTATCAGAAAATCTCTGCCACCCAAACAATTTCTCTTTGGCACCAACCCGTCTCTAAGTAATGGTTTCTTATTACACAACATGTGCACAATTCTAATAGTTATAAAATGTGAATGTTCTCAGGAAAAACAGAAGTTTATTGCGCAAGTCTACAAATCATATTTTGTGAAGCTACGACGGGGATCATGTAGTTTGGTTGCTTTGTGACATTGGGAGAGGGTGGGGATCATGTAGTTTGGTTGCTTTGTGACATTGGGAGAGGGTGGGGTCTAAATCCATCAAAAGTTGGGAGACCTCGTTATTGAAAAGCGACCAATCGAGTTTCCAATGTTGCTCCGGAACAAGCATTTTCTATTTAATGCCAACGTTGGTTCAGACTTACTGAAAACGTTTTAAAATATGTATAACTGTCTTTGACAATGTTGATATATTGTTGAAAAGTAATATTCTATAGTACCAAGGTGATAAATTCCTCTTAAACTGTATAACAGAAATCTCTCCATAATCTTTCCCATTGCTTGGATTATTGATTCACCTTTTAGTTCGTTCTTCCTGGGTTTCCTTGTTTATGATAAATTCATGGTAAAAATGTCAACATATTGCTAGTTCTTTACACTGATGATGGATCGCTGGAATTATTAATTGTAAAGGTCAATAATGGAACATCTTCTTCTCATTGCCTCTGTTCTGCGATTTATCACAGAGTTACGCTTCCCGCAAAAGTGAGTCTATTTTCACAATCTGAAGTGAATAATTATTATAAAAGTTTAATCAAAGTTCAATGACCCGAAGAGCAAAAACTGATTTCTGCAGTTTGTCCAAACCCTTGATTTTTCCCACAAAATGGGCGAGGCGGCATAGCGGTTAGAGAGCATGTTTCCAGTGCGGAAGGTCTTAAGTTCGAGTCAGACTCTAGGACATTGACTGAATGCTCGGTCACTGCTATTCACCCTACAGCAAATGGGTATCCAGTGGGAACACTGAGGAGATAAAGGCGGCGAGGAAAGAAACTGGCCACCCTACCTCACATGCCGATGACTAAGGATAAGTGTCTTCTCTAACAGGCCCTTCACTACGTACGAAAGTATACCGGACTAGCTGTACCATTTTTGTTTCTAACTAAGAATTAAACAGATTCTAAACATTGACAAATTTGTTGAAACTTGCTATCTCGGTCCCGAAGAACGGCCTAAGGCAAATCTATAGAATTACTTTGAATTTGATAATTAAAACTGATTTTCACTTCTCGAGTTGAAATTATTCCAAGGGAGCAAATGGTATCAAAATAGGAAAGGCGGCAAAAATAGTAAAAATGTACATGGTCTTATGAAAGGAAAGATTGGTAAACACAGTGTTGATGTAAAAGAAGCACAACAATGTTTTGGTAAGTAAAACTCTACATATTTTGATAATACTAACACACACATGGGCATCTTTTGATTCAGTGGAACGAAAGTCGGTACCAAAAGTTTGAAAACTAAATTTATGAATTGATGCAGAGCCAATCTTATTGTAAACAAAACAGAGCATTTTCATTTGGGTAGACGATAAAGCGCGAACCCACTGAGGTTCTGGGTGTATTTCTTCTGTACAAATTATGATTCAAAGTGCTTTGCCTAAATAAAACTTTTTTAACCATGAATGCTAATTCCTCTTCTTCATGTTATTTACCTTCATCTGCACAATTTTTACAGTGAAATTTCACAGAGTAAGTAACCACGTCTTTGCAGAGCAGACTGTAAACAATATGTCTTCCACATTCACTTGTCTTCCAACAGGGTGGATAGAGGGGTGTCACGTGACAAGTGAAAGCATCTTATAAGCAGCAACTTAAAACAAAAGATATTCAATTACTTTTCGCACATTTTGCTTTAGTTAAAAACAAAAATAGCTTTTTCTGACACCTTTATTGAAGCAAAACTGTTTTTGAAAAGTCTGATGTGACAAGGCAGATGACTGAATGCCTCAAACACCTTACCAGTTTCAATTAACAAGACTTTGAACCCAGCATATCTGCAAGTTTTCCTAGGTGCAGGCTACTCTCAACAGTAGCCAATAAATGCAGTGACCTAAAGTTCAGATGTATGAAGTCACAAAACAAGAAGAACAAAAGTAATACATTTACTTTAATCCAATGTGGTCTCAGTGAATACCCAGCAAATAATACCCAGCAAATAATTTCATAGGTGGAATTTCTCTTAATCACTTTCTGCCTTAATGCTACATAATGCTGCTAACTGGAAGGGGGTACCAGGATCTGTTATGGTATTTTATGATTCAGATGGAAACCCCCAATTGTGGCTCAAAATAAGCTGATCCAGCTAACTCCCATGAGATGTGGTTTGGCAACCATGTGCCAAGTTGACTGAAGTATCTCAAGACTTATGTGCCAAATTGCGCAGTTTGAGTTGCAAGTTGCACCATTGCATTACTTACTAAAAGGTAAAGGTAGTCCTGTATACTTTTATACATAGGGGAGTACCTGTTAGAGAGGGCACTTATCTTGAGCCATCGGCATGTTATGCAGAGTGGCCAGTTCCTTTCCTCACCACCTTTATCTCCCCAGTGTTCCCATTGGGTACCCATTTGCTGCTGGGTGAACAGTGAGTGAGCATCCAGTCAAGACATTGAGTTGGACTCAAACCATAGACCTTCCGCATCGGAGGCATGCACTCTAACCATTATGCTACCTCATTCATTACTTACTAAACAAAGTAAATTGTTTTCATGCAGTGAACAGGAACTAATTGCTGAATAGATCTTCTCAAATCCCTAAGATCATTAAAGTAAAAATATTCCAAATCAGTAACAATATGGACATCAAAGCCCAAATTCATGTGCACAATTTTTAAACCATATTTTGAGAAGCTCCACTATTAACAAGCCAGATTGCTGACATTCTTATAAATATTTTCTTAAGAAACAAATAATAATAATAAATAATAATAATAAGCAAATTAAAATTATGATGCTTCTTATTCTCTTCTATTTTTCTTAAAACATAGGTGACTCCCTCTATAAGGCAACTAGATACCATGGGTATCCTCAAATTTTGACAGGATTTTCTAGCAGAAACCATACTGAAAATGGAATTCCTTTGTACATTCTAGCTTTCTTTTAATTCCTTCTGTCTGTCCTTCCTTCCTTTCATTCCAACTTGCATGTCAAATTTAGATTTTGGGCTCAGTTGTCAAAGTGATTGGATGATCATGCCATGTTGATTTGTGATGTAAACATTTTGCAATGAATAAAGTAAATCTCAGCTTTGCTATAACTTACCTTTTTTATTTCTGCTTGGCTCTTTTGGGGTGACAAGAATTGTTTCCTCTGTGGTGCCTCTACTTTTCAGAAAGGGTGAAATAAATTCTGAAAAGCTATCATCCTCAAAGGAACAAGACATAAAATCTAATTAGAAAACAGGAGAAGTTTGAAAACTTATGGCACACTAACATTTAATTGACATAAAAATTACATCTTGTTGAAAGATGTGGAAAGGGTATCCCAATCTATTGATGAAAGATGGAAGAGAACCTAGCTATTTCCTGTGTTCCAAATTGCAGATAAGGGTTCAGCCTATCTAAAGCAAATGTTGAACTCATCTTAGCCTATCCTAACTCAAGGGGTAAATTGACAATGTGATGTGGGTATTGGAAGCATTGTGAAAAATGATTCCATACTATTTTAAACATTTGTCCTTATAATTATTCAATATTCATGTTTATTATTTGTTATCATCCAAGAAGCATCAGCATGTCAATGTTGTCTTCATTGTGAAGCTGGGACATTTTTATTCTGTTCTTGTGAATCTATCATTTAGGATTCTTCAGGGATCCTATCAAAAATTTCTATCAAAATCATTTTCTAAATTCAATTTATCATTCTGATGTGTGTTGTGGATAGCATGAAAAGAACTTCAACAATGGACCTAAGTACAAATTAACAAAGAAATGCTGTATTTTGATTCAGTTGGGTCTCCATTAGTGGACACTTCTGTGCAACAGACACCTTCAGACAATTAAAGAATATTTGAGTTCCAAAATTTCACATTGCAATACAGTGAAAGCTCCATACAGCAGACACCTCTCTGTGATGGAAAATAACATTGGTCCACTAATGTCCTTTACATGGAGGTTCCTGAGCATAACAAATAACATACCACTTTCTATCATTATAATTGATAACAATAGGTCATGATGAATTTATCAAATTAGTAATTAGTATGACAGCAACTTAAGTCCATTGGTTCATTGGGTACAATGAAAGTAACAAGAGAATTCAATACAACTAAGTTGAACTTGGTTATATTGAATTAACTTGAAGTTCACATGAAGATGGACATTTGCAGAGGAGCCAATTATAAGAGGAATGTTGGCCCAACATAAATAAGAAAGCAAGATATTAAATAGTACATCAGCTTTTTCTAAATGACAGAAAACAAAATGTTCAACTTTCAGAAAATATTCCTTTGCGTGGGTGTACCGTAACATTATCACTTCTTATAAAGAAAGCTGTATATATACATACCTGTGCGGTAGACATATTTGAAACCAGAAAGATTATCTTCAGTGCACTTCCTTTGACCCTAAAAGTCAATGTAAAATGTAAAATCACTCATACGGTTATAGCATTATCTATTGACAGGGCAGAACGGGCCTTGTAGAGTCTAGTAGCGCAAACGGACATGGCTAGGCCCTACGAGTAAGAACATCAATTATCCATGTCTTCATTTATTTCCAAGGCCTAAATGTTAGAAAAAATAAAGATTAGTCAGAAATCAGCTGAAATGTAGAAATATGCCTACCTTCTAGGCTGGTTCTGTTTTTAAATTCCACAAACGGACGGATCTTTCAGACGAAAGACTTCCATCTACATCGAGGGATCGTTCCGCAAAACGCGGCAAAATGTGATTACGTCACAGAAACCTGGATCTAGCATTAGCCTAGCGGGACTTCAAACTCTATGGCAGTGCTTCTCAACCGGGGTGCACAAGCACCCCTTGGGGTGAATTCGAGATACTAAGGGGTGAAATTTTGAAAAAGGGGGAATTGGGGTGAGTTATACACAAAGAGGTGAAGTTGTAATTGGGCAGATAGTTTGGTGTCAGCTGTATAATACGGGTTTCCTGTCATTCCAGATCGTTATAAATCGCGACCTACGGCTAACATTAAGAAAGCTAATACCAAGTATAAAAACTCTTGTTGATCGACATCAAGCCCAAGACTCGCATTGATAATTATGTTATTTGCTTGTAGTAACTTATTACAGACAAAAATAACACCCATTTATGCTGTGAAAAAAGACCTTTTGTTGTTGAAATGCAGTATTTGTGCTTTGTTATAGTATAACCCTTTGTCATATTATCTCCTAGTTTTAATTTTCTATAATATGACGATTTGTGGTGTGTTTGTGCGTGTGTGTGTGTGTATTTTAATTCGATTTTTAAAAGATATTATAGTTAATGATACACATATACATATATACAAGGTGAACTAATCAAAATCGAATATCGAATGGCACAAAACTGCTAAGGTTTCTATGAATGAAATTCACTACAAGTTTTTATGGCAAATGGTCGTTTTTATGAAAGTGAATTTTAATCGCCATAAGACTCCCAAAGAGGTACCCAATATGAGTTCCAGCCAGAAGCAGTCCATGTAAGAGGTGCCCATTAATAACTTTTTATATACAACTTTTTTAATAAGAAAAAAGCTTATAAGAAAATGAGTCTCAAATGGTCAAAATCTTAAGAAAATCCTAAGAAATTCACTAGGCTCAATTTCCACAATTTAGTGTTTTTATTGGCCAAAAATCGATATTTCGTCATTATTGCATTCAAAATGTTAAAGATGGAATTCAAATTCAAGTATACAATATTAATAACGAAATTGCAAACCATTTAAGCCAGTTTATTTCAGTAAAAGTTAAGAAAAATTTAAGAAAATCTTAGGCTCAATTTCGGGAAAAGTTAAGAAAATTGAGGTTCAGGGAAAATAATGATTGTCTTACAAAAAAACGTGTAGGCATCTGTCTGCCAAAACAATTTCTCCTTTTCGTAAAAATTTGCATGAAATCACTCCGTTTTATATGGGGAATCAACAAAATTAATCTTGATTTAATGGAATAGTTGTGTAGCCAGTCTTTGTAATCTCCTTTGAAGGGCGTTATTTTGTACTTCTGCAGTTTGACTGATTGCACCCTGGCCTTTCCTTCCTCCGTCCTTTTATTTGCCATTTCCATCTTCATTTCCAGCTTCTTACTATACCATTGTTCCTCTCGTTCTCGTTCACGGTTCTTCGCCTTCTCCTTTTCTTGCTCCCTTCTTCTATCAACAGCCGCTTGTTCTTCCATTAGTCGCCGTTGGTGCTGCAGTTCGTCTTTTTTCTTCTGCTCCGTTTCCTTCTCTCTGAAACCGTCCAGCTGTTCTTTCACCAGTTTTACTGGGATAGTTGCTGTTGCGACCCAACTAATTAGTCCAACTTAGCGGGAGTCTTTGCATAGCGCAAGTAGCAATCAGCCGCTAAAACAGTTATGAAAACTTAGCAATAGATTTTTAAGAGCTAAGGAAGTTTATAATTATGTGTATCTTTTGACTTATCTGCGTACAAAATGTTATATATCCTATGGAGGATGCCATGTACCAGTTTAACATCTGTTGGTTACTAAAACTTTTCATCATTTCAAGTGTTCCTGGTGCTTTTCACATTCTAGATATTTGCGTGCCCAAACGGTTGAGCTCAAAAACCGTTACTAAGAATGTTTTAAGAAAGTTTTGATATTGGAATCGTGAGAATGCGTAGTAACTTTCAGTAGCTGGAATCGTGAGAATGCCAAGTAACTTTCAGTAGCTGGAATCGTGAGAATGCCTAGTAACTTTCAGCAGCTAGTATCGTGAGAATGCCTAGTAACTTTCAGTAGCTGGTATCGTGTGAATGCGTAGTAACTTTCAGTAGCTGGAATCGTGAGAATGCGTAGTAACTTTCAGTAGCTGGAATCGTGAGAATGTCTAGTAAATTTCAGTAGCTGGAATCGTGAGAATGCCTAGTAACTTTCAGTAGCTGGTATCGTGTGAATGCGTAGTAACTTTCAGTAGCTGGTATCGTGTGAATGCCTAGCAACTTTCAGTAGCTGGTATCGTGAGAATGCGTAGTAACTTTCAGTAGCTGGTATCGTGAGAATGCCTAGTAACTTTCAGTAGCTGGTATCGTGTGAATGCGTAGTAACTTTCAGTAGCTGGAATCGTGTGAATGCCTAGTAACTTTCAGTAGCTGGTATCGTGTGAATGCGTAGTAACTTTCAGTAGCTGGTATCGTGTGAATGCCTAGTAACTTTCAGTAGCTGGTATCGTGTGA
>OLMO02000252.1:14175-28873 GCA_900291935.2 Cassiopea xamachana | reverse complement strand
TGATGATGTGATGATGATGGTGATGGTGATGATGCTGGTGATGATGATGGTGATGATGATGATGATGATGGTGATGATGATGATGGTGATGGTGATGATGATGATGATGATGTGATGATGATGATGATGATGGTGATGGTGATGGTGGTGGTGGTGTCGATGATGATGATATGATGATGGTAGCGATGATGATAGCGATGATGATGATGCTGGGAGCAACCTTGGGATGATGTCTTTTCTGGAGCTGGGTTGGTTCAGCTGAGATGAATTTGAGGTAGATGAGTTCATTTGCATAAGTACGAATTGCTCTGCTTTTTGCTTTTTCAATAGTTGAGTTGAACAGTATTGAGTATTAGGTGTTAACGTGATGCTGCTTAGCTGGTTGTAAAGTGTCATAGCTGGTTGTAAAGTGTTATGCAAAGGAAAAGTTAAAAGATCTGTTTAATTCCTATTTTATCTTAGCAATTTTTGGAACAAAAAGTAGCTCAAAAGGAACCAGTCCAACAGAAAGTAGCTCAAAAGGAACCAGTCCAACAAAAAGTAGCTCAAAAGGAACCAGTCCAACAAAAAGTAACTCAAAAGGAACCATTCCAACAAAAAGTAGCTCAAAAGGAACCAGTCCAACAAAGGTAACAGACATATTTCATTTACTGTTTTTTGATGGTTATTTTTCTTTTTTAACCCAAGCACTGGGCGCCACCTCCATACTTTCATTGGGGGGGGGGTTTCATAGGTTTTTGTCCTGTAGCACTGGAGTTTGCCCTAGAAAAAAAATGCATCCATAATATGAAAACAAATTTAAAAGAATGTCACGGCAGCAGTAAATGCAACATATATAACACAGTCTTTGCCAACTATTCTCGTCTGATTGATACCAAAATGTACTTATTCTATGCAGAGTTAATGCTCATGCCAGAGACGAACTAACCAATTTGCCTACACACTAAGACAGCACTAATATATTACTAAAGGACTACTGTAAAAGAGAAGTGGGAGAAAAGGGGGGTTTGGGACTTGCCCCTAGAAAACATTTTAGGACCAGGCCCTCTGGAACGTCAGAAGATGCTGTTAATCACTTAGTCAATCGCCATTCATGTTGCCATTCATTCTTACATTCAATTATTCATTTTTCATTAATTCACTCATTTACTCATTCATTAATTTATGCAGTTATTCATTCATTCATGCTTTAATTCATTCATGCATTGCTTAATCAATTCGGTTTTTCGCTCATTCACTCCGATATTTTTGTAATTCATTTGTACACTTATTCGTTCACGCGCTCATTCATTCATTCATTCACCCACTCATTCAATCACTCATTCATTCATTCATGTTGTACTTAATTCATTAATTCTTTCATTCACTCTTTCATTCATTCTTTCATCCCTTTATTCATTCAGTCACATTTTTATTCATGCATGTCATTTATACACTTATTCGTGTCTTTTTCAAAAATAATTGTTAGCTGTTTTGTAAATGAAAATTTACATTAAAAGATGCACTTGATTATTCTTTCTTCGTAACTTCATTCATTTTTCGACTAAAATTTCAGCTCATCAACTTATGTTTCTATGTATGTAGCCCTAATTGGGTCATTAAATTCTGGCTTCCTTCGATTACTTTTAGAGCTCTGCTGTTTCAACAACAGAAAAAAGTTCCAGTAAAGTTCAAAGCACAAAAACTACCTTTAAGTCAACAAAAACAGCTTCACCAAAACCAACCTCAAGATCAACAACGATCATATCAAAATGTTTTACGCCATATGTAAGTGTGGTACTTTTAGTAAAAAATTCCACATTGGACTCTCTTGTAGACTTTGAAGAACTAATGTTTTGAAAAATTTAAAGCAAATGCTTGCCTAATGACTTCGGCATGAGAGACAACTTATCTTGGCTACATTTAGTAAAACATTGTAATTCTTCAATAAAGCTGCTATTGTCACACCTATATATTGATATTGTGTAGCCTGCTAGGAGGTATAGAGATGCCACACCCCCTAACTTTGGTGATCTGGTCGGTAAATTTAGATTCGATGGCTTTCGTCGGTACGTGACTTGCATGCATTGCCATGACGTAGCCAAAAAAGTGTTGAAAATACCCTTACTAGCGTCAATGCAACCCACAAAATATGAAGTTCTTGCCAAGAAAACACTCCTGTCGGTAAGTGCACATTTTTTCGGTAGATTCACATCCTTACCAGCTTCTGTCAATAAAATGCTATTTTAAACCCCCTCCCCCAGACAAGAGGTTATGCTACATCACTGGCTAGTGTGCCCCATTTTTGTGGATCAAACTTCTGCCATCAAAAATTCCTAGTTGCACATCTGTTGCGTGTGATTCTTCCGCAATCGAACAGTATTAGGATTTCTAGTTATTTTTAACATGCACTGTAGCCAACTGTACAATTGTGGTCAACATTCAAGATTGCTATGGTAGGAGATGCCAACTGCATCTTATGACTTCCATAGTCGTGGCTTTCATTTCCAGTATCTACCTTGAACTTTTGTCATTTACTGTCTCATTACTCTTGATACCGAACTCTTTACTCTTTGACGAATTGGGTTGCAATACACGGGGAGGTTCAAAAATTGTACCCATGAAGGGTTATTCGTTTAAAGGAAATATGAATATGACAATATGAACTATATATGAATACATACGAAAGCTTTCAATAAACTTCTACTTTACATTCACACAGTAATTGTTTGCTAAGTCAACTCTAACTTGAGAATAATGCAATGAAATTGTAAATAGAAAGGCTAGAAAAAGCACAAGGGGCTGTGGAAAATATCAAAGACTTAAATCCGACGGAGAAGAGTATTCGTTCTCTCTGTCACACATTATGTTCAGTCTTGTATTGTTGTTTGTTCTGATTCTTTGTTTGTTGCTTCGTTTGCATTGTGTTATGTTGTATAGTTTATTATGCTTAGGTGTAATGAACACTATTAGTTACAATTGAGAAGAGACCCAAGAGGACTAGTTAAATTGTTGTTTATACGCACGATTGACCTAATTAGTTGTTGATCATTTTGGAGAGGAGTTTTTTAGTTGGGAAAAGAAGATCAAGTTGTTTTTTAATTATCATCCGTAATTTGGTTTCTTGACATTCACTTGCTTAGCCTTTTATATTACTCGTGACACTCTATAGTATGAAGATGTCGGATACATAATGATTCCACTTGCTAAATTATATGTATAGGGGTCATCCATAAAGAATGTCCTCACAATTCTGCCAGTTTCCAGCCCCTTTCTCTCTCTTTATCCATGTCTGTGCGAATGTTTGATTATACCACTCATTCCCCCTGTCGGTGCGGACGCTCAGTTGGAAGAAATTTAAAGAGCTGCATGCAAATACGATAATATGAAAACTCTTTGAAACGACATGCTGTAACGATTACGGGGTTCTTTGGTGGTGGCTTGTTATTCATGAAATCCTCAAGCCTAAAGCAGAGACGACAATACAGAACGCTGTTTGATGATCTTCTCTTGATGCAAATCAAAGACTAACCAGTATGAATTAAACACTCACTACATATGACATCAACTGCACGCTACAATACATGACACGTCAAGATCAAACTACATGTTGACAGGACAACACATTGCCCGGAAAGGGTGTTTACTACACATAACAGGACTCCACAGGTACGCAAGACTTAAACACGCAACATGATAACTAAAGTGATACGAAATACAGCACAAAACTGAAACATCAAACTCAATACGTTACATCTTCCCCTCCCTTAAAACTACAGGCTATATAAGTGAAAGTTCCCCGAGTCCAACTAAGACACAAAAATAATAATGTTCAAAAAACTTGCTTGGGTCCGGAGACGTACACTGGCAAACGAAGGCAGTGCCTGCATCATCGCTTGATTTTCCAGTTACCAAACAACGTCTTTGAAATGAAATAAAAACTTTGAGGCTCCCTCCAGCACTCCTGCTGCAACCTTCGACCGGCCAGCACACTAACTCTAATTGATTGTCTTCTTAGACTTCAGGGCTTGAATCAACAGCGTAGTAGGTGAACGTAAGGAAGTAGTATAGCGTATGGTATCGAAATCCAACGAATAGAATCAGAACGTTGAAAACCAGGTAAAATAATCGTTCAAATCACATTCATCACCACTGGCATGGCAATTTAAAGAATCAACAATCAGAACCTTGAATCAGGAGTAATCATCCACACCACGATTTCCGTCATGTAAGCCAGGAGAAATAAAAAAGTTAGCGAAAAGCAGTAGCAATTAGTCATCTTGAAAAATACGCTAATCTACTGCTCACCACCATCCCTCTCTGTCACCAATTGTAACGATTACGGGGTTCTTTGGTGGTGGCTTGTTATTCATGAAATCCTCAAGCCTAGGCCATAGGCCTAGGCCTAAAGCAGAGACGACAATACAGAACGCTGTTTGATGATTTTCTCTTGATGCAAATCAAAGACTAACCAGTATGAATTAAACACTCGCTACATATGACAATGCATACTGGATTTATTTCTTGCTTTTTTATTTTTCAGTTCTTAACGGAGGAAGATGATGATAAATGATCTATAAATGCTCTCTCTCGTTTCTTAAAGAGACTGCACTGAAAAGGATATCCACTTAAAGCAAAGCCCCTCCCTCTCCTTCTATGCTTTTGTCCGCATTGGTGGTAACCCCCTCCCTCCCCTAAAGTGCCGACATCCTTTATGGATGTCCACATACGAGATTGCGTAAAATAGGAAAAATAGTTTTTTAGACGTTTTTGTTACTTAAATGGTAATCTGATTCATAGCCTGCTGCAAATCATTCACTGCATCGATGGAGGTGCACAAATCAAAACATGGTTGGTAGCATTTGCAGTCTATCCTGCACAAGAACAGGCTACATGAGTCTAAAGACGGAATCATCATGTCTACCAAGTGGTGAATGGAGCTCAACATGGACAGGTATACAGTGTTGTTCCGTCCTTGTATTTGGATGCTTACCAAAATGATTTTGGGGTTGAGGGGGAGACAAAACTTGGAGGGGGGATGCAAAAGTAGTTTGTTTCACATTGCTGTAGTAGACAATAACGCAAATGTAGGTTTGTGAGTATTGCTGTTTCTAATAAGTTTTTTGAGCTTACTTTATGAGGGTTTATTCATCGGTCAATAATCAGTTCAGCGGCTAATCTTTTAAGTTGACTGGAGCTTCTCGGCCACTTGGATATGGTTTCCTAGCTGCATGTGGCCAAGGGGGGACTATTTGAATAGGCTTATCCTAATCTCATACTTTTCAAAAAAATAGATGTTTGATTACTGGAGCATAGCATACGCAGAATAATTCATTTTAACGACCAGAGTTCATATGAACAGCTCTTTAGGAATTGTGTGTATGATGTGTTGCAGTGACAAACGACTTCTTCAAATCGTAACGGAGTCGACATTGAATAGGACGGGATTGCTGTTGGTGTTAGCATTATGACTCACATTGATGATAAAAATTTACCTCACAATCGATCTCTTCTTTTCATTCTTAATATTTTCAGTACCCGACCTATTTCTCTATTTGTATTCATTATATATTTCCATTATTGTTTACATCTAGAATGCTTGCCTCTCAATCCTTGCAAAATGACACAGCATAACTGCAGTAAATCCGCCAATTGTAAGGACATTGCAGCGGGGAAATTTTCATGCACATGTACTGCTGGGTATGCAGGTGATGGCTTTCACTGTGGCAACGATACTGATGCTGATGGAATTCCTGATTATGCATTGTTGTGTAGTGGAAGAAAGTCATGTAAGAAAGACAACTGCATATCAATACCAAACAGTGGTCAAGAGGATGCTGATAGAGATGGCATTGGTTAGAGCAACTCATTTAATTACTTCAATCATTCACTTTGGTTGTTTATCTTAGAGTTGATAGGCCAGAAAAACGTTGCATAAATCCAGATTAATCCATATTGGAAAACGAAGTCATATAGCAACAGTTCAGTGAAATGAAAATGAGACTAGGCGGATTTGGCAACTCTGGTTTTTCTGCAACTTCAGCAGCCAATCAATATCATTTGTTTTATTCACAAAAGGTCAAGCATGGTTATTCGGTTTATTTACGAGCTAGGGTCAATTCAAGCTGGTATGGCTTGCTGTGATATCTGACAATAATTAGCAGGAACAAATCAACTTGTCTTTCACAATAATATAATATGAATTTTTTCCTACAATTTCCCACTTCAGATCAAGATTAAGATTAAGATTAACTCTAGATTAAGATCAAAAAGAAGATCATTTTCAAGAAGGCCATAGTACCGTAAATCTCGAAATAGCTCCCCTGGCGGTTTATTAATTTTTTGGATTTTTGCGTGGGGTCGTATTTGAAGGGGAGCTTATTCGAAGGGGGCTTAGAAAATTTTATTTGTAGTTGGTTATAATTTCTATTGCTACCAACTACTTTGAAATTTTATTATTATTTAAGTCAATAGTCTAGTTGAAATTTTTCTATTAATAAACTATTTCTTCAATGCTGATGAATAGTTTATTCTTGAATAAACTATTCAGGCAAACAATGGGATGTTTTTAAAGGACAGGCAAATGTTGGCTGCTTTTTTTCCTAGCTCTATAAAGCACTAACACACTCTCAAAGAGGTACCTTCACATGCTTGGGTGGGGGCTGTTTCGAGGGTTGGGGTTATTCGATGGGAACTAGCTTGAAGATTTTGCGGTATACAAATTTGCTAAAAATGTAGCATTGAAAGTTATGTAATTATACCAACTACTACTATACTAATACCATTATATAACAGAGAATGAAATTGGTTAAAGCCTTAGCGGCATACCTATATTGACAATGCATGATGGGTAGCATCTGGCTGGTAGTACAAGTGGTATAAACATACAGGTTTATAAGAAACTGCTTTATAAGAAACTGCTTTATAAGAAACTGCTTTATAAGAAACAAGTACTAGGCCCGTCAAAAAATTAAGAAACTCTAGTGCTTTGTTCAAAAATAAAATTAAGAAACTGTAAAATATCAATTTGTAAAAGAACGAGTACATGAAATTGCTTCCACTGGCTAAATTTTACGATTTTTGTTTGGAAGGGACTACAACTTGTTATTTTGATCTGCTTGGACATCTTTCGTGACGTTGAACATTGAGTGATGACGTTTATATCCACCCAAAAGATACCGACTTTCAAACATTGAGGTGAATTTTGATCCCGAAAATAAGATACGAGTTAAGAAACTTTGATTACTAAAATATCAACATTCTTACGTTCTTGTAGAAAAAACGTTCTTCATTCTTATAGAATAAACGTGTATAAAGACGAGAATAGATGTTGTTTTCATCCATTTATGGCCTTGCAATCCCAGCATGCAATTACTTTTATCTGTTGTTTGTTCTCAAGGCGATGCATGTGATGATGATGATGATAATGACGGCATCAGAGATGTTAGTGATAACTGTCGTCTAGTAAAGAATATTGGTCAGAATGACACCGATAAAGATGGCGTTGGCGATGCATGTGATAACTGCGTAAATGTGACGAATACGGACCAAATTGATACTAATAACAATGGTATTGGAGATGCATGTGATGCTGATGCTGACAGTGATGGCATTCTAAATGGAACAGATAACTGTGCTTTTGTATATAACCCGGACCAAAAGGATGTTGATGCTGATGGCATTGGGGATGCCTGTGATAACTGCCCTCAGGTTTTTAACAAAAATCAAACGGATAAAGATGATAATTTGGTTGGCGATGCATGTGAAACGACACGTGATTCTGATTCCGATGGCGTCAGCGATGAGAGAGATAACTGCAAATATCATTCCAATGCAGACCAGGTGAGTATTGGGAATTATGAAATACGTTTGCACTGAATCAAAGAGGTTTCATAGTTACTTATGCACTGAAAGATCGAGAATGATGTGATAAATACTTTTGTAGTGAAGAGTAGAGAATCAATGAATGCAAGGTGTTTTGAGTGCACTTTCTCTGACATTGTTATAAATGCTCATCATCATTTCATCATTAAGTCCTCCATTTGTAGTTTCTCTCATTGATATATTTCTATATCTTGGTTCCTTCATCAAATCGTCGCCTCTTAGACTGATACTGATATGGACACTATCGGGGACGCATGTGATGCCGATAAAGACGCTGACAATGTTCCAAATGTTGTTGATAACTGCCCTCTTGTTTCAAATCCGGACCAGGTAATTCTTTCGAACTAACAAATTTATACGAGTCTCTTCTTTGTTGTTGTTGTTGTTGTTGTGAAAGTAAGATTCCACTGCAGGAAATCTGATCCTGTGTGCTGCAAAGAGTGAGCTCAAAAGGTCAACGTTTTTCTTTCACCATTTTTCAAGTGAGGGAGGGAGGAGTGAGGGACATAGAGTTAAGAAAAAATTTAACAAGATTATTATTTATTGATTACAAGTGGTAAATATTGATTTAGAATGGTATGTATAGCTTGTTTTCATTGCAATTGATTAATCTTAATTTCTATTGATTAAAACTGGTGTCTATTGATTGGTTGCCAGTCATTGCAAGTGATTAATCGTGATTACTATTGATTGACATAAACTAGGCAGACAACAACAGAAATGGAATTGGTGATGTTTGCGAGGACGATGATGATGGTGATGGAGTTAAAAACGACGACGTAAGTTTGATTTAATTGATTGGCTGAAATGTTTCTTTTCTGATTCCATTCTTCTGTTGGATTCATACAAACTAGTTCTTGCTAGTTAAGAGGTACGTTAATTAATCTGGTTCAAGTAAGAACACAACCTTCTTTGATTTTTTGATTTGCTGTTTTTTGTGTCCGTTAACTTCAAAGTAGACATTTGGTTTGAATTTCTTGCATTTAAGCAAGAATGGATTCTTACATCATTCTATGAAAATAAATGGTGCATCTTGCTTGCATCCTTTTCTTTGACTTTTTCCTTGGTTTTTTCCGGTATGATGAGCAACTTCTCTTATCATTGCTGGTGCAATAAAAGACAACACAACCATATTAATAGTGTCTCCTTCTACAGCTCTATCATTTCAATATTTTACAGACGGTGGCCCATTCAGCTAAGCTGGTTTGCAAGGGGCCGTCTATTTACAAAATAAAAGCTAAAATCTTACAAAAAAGGACATATCTTTAAAAGGTCGAAATTAAAAAGTGCACATAACTAGATATATAAAACAACTCTTTAAAATAAGACTTAACAGATGCCAGATATGATATATATTTAGCACCAGCTGAGAGACCATTCCACGATTTTGCTCCTCTGAAAGAATATCCTTTTTGCCCATTATTAGTTTTTTCAGTGGCAACTTCAAATGTCTACCAGTGTTTCTTAGGGCTCGACAAGATTGTTGAGAATCTCGAATTAGAAGTTGTCTAAGGTAATTTGAAGCAAGACCAATGAGAGACTTACAATTTACTAGTTTTAACTCATTTTCGTTATGTTCGCTGATCGATCTTAGACCAAGGTTTGCTAATAGTGGTTTGGCAGGGGGTGTCGAATGCACTGTTAGTAATTATTCTAGCTGCTCTATTCTGTAGCTTTTGGAGTCTGTTTATGTAAGTTGTGCTAAAGCACCCCCAGACATGGGAGCAATATCTAAAATGTGATTCTTTTATGTATATATACAAGTTCTTCAAGACATTATGTGGTAAAACTTGTTTTGCTTGCTTCAATACTCCCAATGCACGGGAAACTTTCCTCGAGATTGTATCCAAGTGCTTTTTCCAAGTTAGAGGCCTATTAATCTGAAGACCAAGATATTTTGTTTCTTTTAGATTTTGAATATTTGTGTCATGTATTTTCAAGTCTAATTCGCCTAATATCTTCTGATGCATTTGACGAGATAAGATAATACATGGAAACAGTTTTAACTACATTTAACGATAGCTTGTTTCAGCTAAGCCAATAGTCAAGGCTCTCTATTTAGGGGAAGTGAAGTTCAACAGTTTTGTACACTCTTCTTCATCTTTCTTGATTGTTCAAACCAATTTCCATGAATGAGGCCCTTTGAATATTCCCTATGTTGCTACTACTACGATTCCTCTAGCTTTCATGCTTGTGGTTCAATCAAATATCTGCTTTAGCAAGAAATTAGCAGTAAGACAGAAACAAACACCAACATACTTTTAATTTGGAAGTAGGGAAGAGTTGCAAAATAGCATCTTTTCGAAAGGGGGTAATTTCTGTTGTGGAATCAAAATGTGCAAGACAGCAGGTTCAAATTTATAGGACTGCAACAATTCTTATGTAAGTGATAGGTCAATCACTAATCATTAATCAGGAATCATTAATCAGTAGTCATTCATCAGTAATCATTTTAGAACACTCCAATAATGCCCATGAATTTTTTCTCCTACCATGGTCACGTGAATGTATGTTTTTATTTGAAGTATGAAGTACATTTAAGTCCACGTCGTGTGTAATAGGAAGTTGCATAGTCACTTGTTAGTAAATCTAGACTGAAATATTTTGTGGTAACTAGGTAGTATGGTTTTGAAGGTCCTTTCCTTAACGTCATTCAATCTCGTTATAGGATGATTTTCCATTGAATTTCAAGAAAAACCAAACCGACTTTAGAGTATCAGACACTGTGATATTTGATGGTAAAGGCACTGCCCAAGCACCTCCACAGTGGTTTCAATTTGATGAAGGAAGAGAGCTTTGGCAAGCTGTCAATGGGTTAAAAATTTGCATTTTCCTCAATTAGAACTCAATTTGTTCTACCTTCTATAAATATATTTGTTTGGTTTACCTTCAACAAGTATATTTATTTGTGGGACAGTTTTTATTGATGCTTCTTAGCAGTATTTTAAGGCAACTTTGTATTGCAACCTTGTTACTCAAAAATGAATCCAACATAAATCTGTTTGAATTTAGATGGGACAAGAAATCCAACTTGTGCCAAAACGTTAAATTCTTTATTTACGTAATGGGATTGGGTTTTAATTGTTGTTGTTGCTTTTCACATTTGGCAAAGTACCAATGCCACACATGCGTGCAAGGTATGGAATTTGCTGAAATAACTATATAAATCTCAGTTGTTGAAGTTGCACTCAAGCCATGCATCTCATTGTTGTTTTTAGCAATCCGGGGGCACTGCTTGGAAAGAGCAATTTCGGTAACCTCGTTTTCACAGGAACATTGATGGTCAGGAGTCCAGTATTTGGAAAAACTCCAGATGATGATTATGTTGGTTTGATATTCGGTTTCCAAAGCAACAGGTATACATTATCATTTTCAAATGCATAAATTTATTATGCACTGCAAAGCAATTGCATAACTTAATTAATGCCCAACTGTTAGTGAAAGGTTTAGTATAGTATCTCCGTGTAGTTAAAACCCTTTTTCAGATTGCATAAATATTTTGCTTCCCAGTTTTGAAGCAATGTCATTTTTGACTGATTCATCTTCTGATCCTGAAATCATTTTAGAAACTTCTATGTATGCTCATGGAAGAGAAAGTCACAGAGTTACAATCTGAAAAATGCCGGTTCGTATCCAAGGGCATATGGAAGAAAAGGAATAAGTCTCAAGGTGCCAATGCATTGATTCCTTTTGATGAATATGATTAACGATGCTTGTGGCGAAATGATTGAATGATGAATCGACAGATTGAATGATTTCTTGATTTTTTGATTCTATAGCAGCTTTTGTAGATCTATTAAAAGAACTTTCATAAAGATTTGCGTAGCAGTCATATTAGAATGGAGAAGCGTCCCTCATACTCAATTGCATTCCCATTCCCATACCACACTTTACTGCATCACTTGTATTATAGTTCTTGAACGATTTGGACCTGCTTCCAATATTTAAATTTTGACATGCTTTCCCAGAAATTCCATTCTTCAACCGGTCCTGGAATCGCAATGAGAGATGCATTATGGGAAACTGGCAATTCAATCGATCAGTCAACATTACTGTGGCATGATAGCTCCCCTGCGTGGCAGTTTAATGTATCATACCAATGGAAGCTAATTCACAACCCTCAATCAGGAAACATTAGAATTCGGTGGTACCAGGTATTGGCTCATTTTCTTCGTTATCCTTGTGTGGCCATCTAATTCCTACCTGTTTTGAAAATTTTCTGTTCTACGAGATCATTTGTGGTCTTTTTTTATTTCTTTCAGGGAAAGACTTTGATTTCGGATTCTGGAGATATCGTTGATAAAACTTGGCGTGGAGGTCGTGTTGGGATTTTCGTGTTCTCTCAGGAAAATGTTTATTTTTCAGCCCTAAAAACACGTAGTTCTAAGGTTGTTAAGATTTCATTTTTATATCTAAATTATTTCCTGGATGCTTTCTTTATTCTTTGTTTTGCCATTAAAGTTGTTAAACTTCATATCTTAACCAATTTGAAGTCATTTATCTACAGAGTTGGATTTTTTTATGAATTCGGTGCATTTAATGCTAGGCAATGTCACTATTCTGCAGATCGTTGATTACGCCCTTGAGTTAAATGGTGTCTCCAGCTACATCAATATTGGCAATCTTAGTGGATTATTCAATGGTAGTCAATCATTTACTCTTGAATTATGGACTAAAATCAATGGCATAAGGTATGCTCCCGCGCAGCTGCATTCTCTCATTATTTCTATTAGCATGTTTGCACTCCAAATGCAAGTTACGGCCTTTCAAGTACCTTCAAATTCGATGCTCTCTCCTTTCCAGCTACTCGCAACATTTATATTGTTTCATCATTTTATTCTTTTTATACAGCATGGAAATTGCTTCATGTTTATAACCAATTCTCTAATTGAAATATATGAATACTTTTTGTAGAGATGTCATATGCCAGCCTCCAGGACTGCTTGACTTTGGTAACTATAGTAACCCAAGCATTGCATTTTTGAAGCAAGACCTAGCAGATGAGAGACAATGGCACTTTCAATCGTCATTCTTTCCAACAAATAGATTAGAATATGATCATTCAACTCGTTCAGGGATTGGTAACTTGGCCTATTTCAATGGAAGATGGACAGGAAAAGGTCCTTATGTTGGGGATAGGGTAGGTGCTCTTTTCCTAGATGATTTTTCAAGTGCGGCTATGAATTAAATTCATGCATTTAAGCTCAGATTACTTGGCCACTTTTTATCCCGGTAGTCGAGCTATCTCAGTAGCTGGGGCAACTTCATAGTCTGGTATTGCATGCAGAGAGTAACGAGCAAGCAAGTGCTCCGAAAGAGATGCAAAGTGTTAAGCAAAAGCAAACATGTTCAAAATGATAATTGATGCTTTCTAGAAATGTTTTGCTTTACAACTTGGAAGTCTCATTTTGTTTATAGCCCTCCATTAAAAGCATGCGAGCATTTTACGAATCTAAGCAAAAGTAATTGAATAGCAGAGAGCAATTCAAACAGTACGTACGCTTTGAAGAGGAAAGGGGTACCCAAAAAAGAGTAGAAAATTGTGCGAAATCATAAAAGGGGGAAGGCGATTCCTCAATGAACTTACGTAAGCTCAAGCAATTTCAAGCGCTGATTACTCGGGAAGCATACTGATTCAATATAACCATCTTTTGAGATCATACGTAAGTTCCCCTTGATTTTTATAAAAGCTGTTATGCTGCATTTCTCAGCTATGTACTGACTTTTTGCACTTTGAAGGTAGTATGATGCACATTAGATTCAAATATCTAAATGGGGGGGGGGGGCAATGATGACTTAGAAGTACGTACGTTTGGGGAAGAGGGGTACCTTCAAAACGTACAGAAGGGAGAAGGGGCTCAAAAATCGATGGATTTTAAACGTACGTACTTTTTGAATGTCTCCCAGGAAGGATTGACTTTGAGAAAATTTAATCATAAGCCAAGGACAGCTTGGGTTATTCCTGGAAGGACTAACACGTGAGGAAAAACTTTGATTACTGTCATTTGTTCCAAAAAAGTTGATTTCTGGTACCCCGACTGCAGGACTGGCTCGCTCTAAGCAATAAAGAGTTTCCGCTGGAGTCCAGGTCTCCAAACGTAACCGTACCGAGCTACGCAGTGAATCGGAAACTCGCTATTACATGCACGACTTCCGAAACATCTCGGTGTCGAAAAATTTGCCTTGCCCAGTGTAATATATGAACTCGGTTTTCTCCAAGCAGCCAGCTCGTGGTCGTCCAAATCATTCTCTCCGCTAAAGATTTGGAGCGATTCAATTCATCGTCGAATTGCACGCTTTGCAGAGATATTTTTTGAGAGAATATTAATATTTGGCTCCTCAACATTTGTTTTGAAGGCGTAGATTACACGTTGCTCTTCTCATGTGCCGAACTTAACAGCATTTAGTTTACTAAATATTAGGCTCTTTGGAGTGATGCTAGATTAAACGTCTCTCTAAACTTGCTGCTCTCAATCCAGAAACAGTAACAAGCTCGTTTCTTAGCAACAGTGCTTCAATGGCATGTTCCTTTTTTGACGCTTTCATTTCTTGTCGCAGCATTAGCCTACATAAATACGCCTTCGAGGAATAGCGGACTGATTGTAATGCCTGAGAAGATGATTATAGCGTATCGTAGACGAGGAAAGGTGCTTGAGAATGGAGTTGCTCTGATGATAACAAGCTATCAGCTAGCAGTAAACATTGTTCGTGCAGAAAATTAAAAAGAAATTGTGGTTGATGGGGTATGGTATGAGTGACCATTACTTGGTATATTGCATACGTAAATTAAATGGAGCCTTGAAGCGTGATCATAAAGTCATAACAACTAGAGTAA
>OLMO02000252.1:0-11965 GCA_900291935.2 Cassiopea xamachana | reverse complement strand
TTACTTTGTAAATAGACGGCCCCTTGTAAACCAGCTTAGCTGAATGGGCCACCGTCTTTAAAGAATTGAAATAATAATAATAATAATAATAATAATAAAATAATAATGGAGAGCATATGATAAATATCGCTTCAGAAGTATTTTCAGAGTGTCAAGAAGAACGTTGCAGTTTATTCTCGGACTAGAACTTAATTTCCTAGCTGACTTTCACACGCAAAAACCAACCTAATAATCAAACAAGTCATGCTCGGCCTCCTTTTCGTGCAGAAATAAATTAATTTTAATGAACTATGAATTGAGTTCGCCACATGAAAAGATCGACAAATCACTTAACGCCGCTTCAAAGTCACACAATTCGACTTGAGCTGTCGCTCCAAATGCCATCTGCCGCTCCAAATCAATCTTGCCATACTCAATCAAGTTAGATGTCACTCTTGTCATGTATTTAATTCAGCAATTAACTTCTGGACATGAGAAGAGAGACTTTAAATTTAGGCCTAAGTATTGTTTGGTTCTTCTGTTGAAGCTCGTTCACTTGCGTAGGCTGTACATCGCTTTTCAAAGCATAGAGTAATAGAAGGCTTCAGTTAGTCCTCATTTTGTACTATTTTCAAAACTTTTGGCAGCTTAGAGATTTGCTTTCGTAAAAGAGAAATTTTATCGAGATTCCGGATTAGTGATCATGATAAAATGGAAACCCTTGTCTCACTTTGTTATACCTTCTTTGTGTGTGAAAGTTTGTGTGTTTGACACTTTGTGTTTGTGACAGTTTGTTTGTGTGACAGTTTGTGTGTGTGCCACTTTGTGGAAAACTTGTGACACATTGTATGACTATTTGTGTGCACTTTGCACGAAATTTTGTATGACACTTTGCATAAAACAGATGTTTCCATTTTATGCTGTCATGACTAACTAACAGTGTTTTTGTAATAGGCAAGACTACTTACTCCCTGGTTCGCAGCTAACAGTTCATGTTCACTGAAACTCTTTCTATTTATGGTCGAGTCACAAGTGAAAAATACCACAAAGGAAATGGGAAGTTTTCAAATTGATGTGCGAGGTATTGATATGATATGGACCCAAGTCACGTGGATTAAAGGAAATCAGAGAATCCCTTGGATTGAGAAGATTGTATCAGTAAAGGTAGGAGGTGTAAGATAGTACATCTCTTGGCTATCATTCTGTTCGCTTAATGCTGAAGGACTTGAAATTATTTTGAAAGCAGCTGATGTTTGATGAAACATCGTTTATTTCCTTTAAACTCAAATAGATGATGCAGTATTCCGGGGTGCGTTCCATGTAATACTGACGCCGGAGGTGCGCCAGTAGCTCCTCAGTTGTACGCCAACTTGTAACGTTGGCGTACACCTGAGGTGCAAACGTCAAAAGAATCGCGCTGAGACTGGCATTTTATTACGCCAGTGCGCCAAAAGACTATTATTTAGGCTCTATTTAGGCTCTATCCACGCTGCCACGAGAGCTTACTCCATGCCGGAGATCTGCGGGCCTAAGTGCATGGAATGCACCTTGGACTGTATTTTGTAAAATCTTCTTGTTTTTGTATGGTTGCACACAGACACGTAGCGAGAACCTTTGGTTGGGGGAGTAAGGTTATATTTACTTGAATTTGCCTGGCTTGTAATCTGTTCTATTGCCATCACTTTTTATTCCAATGTCTTAAAGCAATGTTCTTTGGCTTTTTATACGGAGTAGGAGCAGGAAGGTAAGGATAGTTATCGAAAACTTTTAACCTATTAAGCATTCTCTTCTATTTATTTGGGGCTCACCATGGTTTGGGCTGGGGAGAGAATTTTCTAAATGAAGGTTCTCTCTAGACTGGAACCGCTATTTTAAGATTGGTATTTGCAAATGCAATACTTCATAAGAGAGCAATTTTCCTAATCTTTTAAGCAGAATTTGCAGAAACTGTGTTAGAAAATCTTTCGTATCCAAAGTCTCCCATAGGGCCTACCATGGTTGGGCCCGGACAAAGAGTTTTCAAAGTAAAGGTTTTCAGATGGCTGGAAAATGCTATTTTTATTTTGGTTCTTGAAACACAGTTAATATTTACTGGAACCATGTAGTCTTTGAAATGTTGTACAAACATTATGTAGCCTTAAACTCTTCAAAAATTACTGGACTTTGACAGTGTAGTAGTTACCTGATTTTGAAATTATAATGACTCAATAATTTTAACTGAATTTTCTCTATTTCCAAAAGTTGGAGGGTGCTACACCTCCACATCCCCATTCGCTACGTCCCTTTTTGCAGAAGGTAATTCTGCACCCCTACTAGCAGACTATTGTTTGCACTTATATGTTGTGACCACACCAACAATAGCATTTCTATATGCAATAATGTAGCATAGTCGACACATCTTGAACTGTCTGCTGACGAGCTCCCCCGTCTGAGACATCTTTTGCGCCAACAACCAATCAAGATTTGTCGTTATGCTCAGCAATGTTGTTTTTCCATTCCCAAGCCTGGCATTAGAGGTTATGAGGATATTCAAATTCGCTTTACGGCTACTAGAGGTTATGGCTCTAAAAGCTCGATTGGAATCGATGATATACAGTTTAGGTGAGTCCTATTTGTACCAGATTTGATTGCTTTACCTTTTGTAGAACTATCAACTATGTAATTGCGAGTCATTTACTATGTAATTGCGAGTCATTTACTGTGTAATTTCGAGTCATTTACTATGTAATTGCGAGTCATTTACTATGTAATTGCGAGTCAAACGTGACAGTAAAATGTTACTGAAACAGTGCTATTGACGTTGTTGCGTTTCGTTGCACCAGGCATTGGTTGTGATTTTGGCCCCAAAAACCAAAGAGGTTGGTAACTACTGTTTAACAACAACTACTACGATCCACTATGCTATCCAATCAGAAAGTATCAGCATAAGCACTTAAATTCTGACACGCGGGTTGGTCAAAATTCTCAAACTTCGTCCTCTCATCTCGCCAAAAAATATTAATGATAATGAGGCAAACTTCTGAGTGGAATAGATTTTAGAAAAGTTCAATGAAAGAGGTAATTATGATACGCTTGATGTAAAAGGCCTCGAGTTGTTGAGATTGTTTTTTAAAAGCTTATTAGAAAAATTCCAAAGGACCTGAGAATTCCTTTCGAATTCGTAAAAGTTCAAATTTCAGGAGTTCCACTTAGAAAAGAGTTTATTGTATTTGAAGGTGGCATCCTTCCCCTCATAACCAACATCGAGCAAGCTAAATATTATATATTGATAATATGGTGATGAATTGGTGTTGATATGGTGATGAATTGGTTATCAATTGTAGTTAAGTATGCATGTATAGTATTCTGAACATGGAAAAAATGAGCTATCCAGCTGCCTCTGCTGATGCTCGTGTTTTATCCCATGTGTTAAATTATCCTTCCTCATTCTTTTTTATTTTTGGTCATAGTTCCGGTTGTGGAGCAAATGACCTGCACATTTGTAATGGAAGGCAAATGCCTCTATTTGGAAAAGCGTCAAGAAAAGGTAGGGTAATAATTGTTGTGAAGATCTCCAAACCAAAATGGTAGAATACCCAAAGTGAGGTAGAATCTTTCACCTATTCTTCTTCATGAGTTCATGCCATATGCACGTTTTGTTATGAGAAAGTGGTTTGTAAGAAAGCATTACTCGATAGTTTCGAAAAAAGTTTCGAAAGCTCAATACTTGACTTCTGATACCCAAGTAAGTCATATAAATTCATGTGTATTTAGAACTCGAATTATCTGTTAACATCATGTTATTTTGATGGCTCTTCAACATTTCAACTTCTTTTGTTTGTTGCTTTTTGGTGTGTCTCCCAGACTCTTTTGAGTTTACCAAGGAATTTGCTTTTCAACTGTGCTAGGTCTTTCAATGTCATGTTGATCTATGAAATAACCGTTCCTTCTTGATTCATCTTGTTCAATACAATGCCTGCAGTTGCCATGAAATATTCATTCACTTTTGTGTAATCGTTCAATCAAATGGTTTACTGTAAAGTTTTGATCAACCAGGGGTGTTCAAAGTTTTATCAGTGATTGTCAAATGTAGCAAAACAGGCAAGAGGCCGGGTCAAATAATAACAGTAGCATATCAGCATTTACATATTGTGTAAAATTCTAGCTCACACTCAAATTATATAAGACATGATAAATTATATAAGATATGATAAATTATATAAGATATGATAAATTATATAAGATATGATAAATTATATAAGATATGATAAATTATATAAGATATGATAACCCTAAAAGAAATAGGAAATGGAACATGCAATGGGGGTATTGAAAAATATTGAGGTGTGATTGGCAGCAACTAAGTCCTACGATCCATTGGCAAGGAAGCTTCCTGCAGAGAATACTATGATGCATCTTAGAGTAGTAGACAGATGACCTGGATTGGGGGGTGGGGGTCAGAACCGCCTATGCTAGAGGGCATGAGGAGGCAGCTGACCCCTCTTTCTTCTCCAATGGAAGCAGAGGGCAAGAAGTGCCAGTCATATTGAACTCTTTTCATCTATCCTAGCTTGTAAAGGGCCATTTCCAGTGTCGTGTACAGTTTGGTTCAAAGAAGTTTTTCTGGAAGAGAACCCTAGACTGTAATGTTTGAATGATATGATTGTGATACTGAACATTGCTCTGCTAGCAGAAAGTTTGAAGACCCAAATCCACCCCTTTGGAGGAGCATACATCTCTATAGATGTAACCTCAGGGGAACCCTTGCTCCCTGCCATAGGTATGCACGGATGCCTCTCGTGGGGGTGCATGGACTCAGAGTTTCTGAATCCATGCAACCCCCTTGATCTTAAAGTGTTAATTATATTTTCAACGAATGGAATTGAATTGAAGTTGTGCTTCACTGCGATATTCTAAAATCCAACTACTGGCGTCTCCTAGGTCTGTATTTATCTGTGAGAAGAGGACAACTGGAAGCAGGATTTTCTGAGAATGAAACAGTGGTGACAAATTCTTCTGCTTTTCAATATGGAAACTGGAATCACGTGGCTCTCAGCTTCAATCATTCGATGAAAACATTGGTATACTTTTCGCTCAATCTTTGTTTATTCACAGGGTATTCGTTTCAGTAGGGGGTAAAAAGTTTGCTGAAGTTGTTTTATATGGTTTCTCTCAAAAACTAAAATGCTACAAAAAGGGGGACTACATCAAATTTCAAGCAACCGTTTTTTAATATTTTATTGGTAGTCTGTGTAATATTCCTTTGCGAGCATAAATAGTAACACGTCATTTCCGCTTCGATCAGGGAATACGTGTGAATGGACAAGAGATGGCTTCAAAATCAATAGGTGTCATTGAACAGGAATCGGAGTGCTTAATTGGAAGAAACGAAGATAGTTATTTGAAGGGAGCTGTTGACCAGGTTAGTTCATTAAGTCACTAATTACCCTTAGTGTGGTTTCTCTCGGTTAGGAATTCCTTGGCCTCTCTCAAATTAGAATTTCCTTAATTCTTTGGAGTTAAAGCATATGTTATATACTTCAGTATTGGTTCTCGGTCCTCTTTTCAATAACCTTACAACAAAATATACCAGCATAAAGTTTGCAAATCTCTCAATGAACGCTCTTAGAATTTATGGGGCATCTTCTGATTCCCTTATGCATATATGCTACAAGATCTGCGTCCATCAAAATATCGTTATGAGAACATCAAACATTGCCATCAGATGTTCATGATGCATTTACTGCATGCACAATAAGCAATTGACATGCTCTGAGATGCTAAATTGTTAAAATTTTCATATTTACTTCTTTATATTCATTCTATTTATGCTTTTTTATTGTTGCTATTTCATTTCATTGATTTACTTATATGAAATTTAGAAAAAGGTAGCGCTCATTTTCATATCATAAAAAAGCTTTTTTTCCACTCTGCAGAACTTTCTTGACATTTTCACAATTCCAGTATCAAAACTTTCTTAAAACTTTCTTAGCAACAACTTTCGACTTACGTTGTTTTGCACACGCATTTTATCGGAAAGCGAAAAAAATTACCTGAGATGATCATAAATCTTAGTAAATAACAGAAGTTAAATTCTGTGAGGGCAGCCAGCGTAACGTATATAACCTTTTGTACAAAGATAAATTGAAATTTGAATACATATACACTTGGAAAACTTGTCTTAAGTTTAAAAATTCCAGTACTGGACTTTCTTAACTTTTTGAGCAGCTGATTACTACTTTCTTATAAACCATTTTCTTATAAAAAAGGCGTGTATTGGTTAAGTGATTTGTAGTAAATTAACTGTAAAGCTAAAAATTATACATTAAGCAATATCAAACAATCAATGTCACTAATTTTCTATGCAATTTTGTTAATACAGAATTGATGTTAATTACTCCAGTGTAGCAATTTTTGATACCAAAGACTAGAGAGGATGATGCTAAGAGATCAGAATAACTACAAGTCTTGGCTTTGATGTGGACATGACAAATAGCAAAAACGATATAAAAACTGTCAATATCATAGAAGCATAGGATTTCCTGAGAACCACAATCATATATAAATGAATCTGATTCGTTATGAATCTGTTTGTTTTCATTTCTGATCCATAGGGAAATCCATGAGGCATACTTGTTATGACACACTTCCATCCATGTTAGTTCATGTTAATGAAACTTGGATTTTAGCCAATTCTCGTTAATTTGGTCCACGTTAATTTTGTTGTGCTACTAGATGTATCGCTTTAATTTTCATGAAATAAGTTATTTGATTCAAAGTCAATAGTGAGTTGTGGTAAGTAAAAACGCAGCACTGTAAAGTATTAACGTATTAGATGGGCAATGAGAATCTCCTGTTTTGAAAGATGCAGATAGACAGAAGAAGGTCTGCATATAATAAGCTATGGGCTGCTGATGATTATCAAGTTTTTACGATCTTAATTGGCCTAATGGATATCATTCACCTAATGAACTACCTGTATTCAACTGGACAGCCACATATCTTGCTTTAGCTCAGCGTTTCTCAAAAAGGAGGGCGCGACCCTCAAGGGGGGCACGATGCAAATCTAGAGTGGGCGCCTATGACCTAGGATAGCACGCATACATATGCAGTTTTTATAGATAATGGTCTTATTTATAGCGATTGCGGGGTGTGAAGTAGTTTCTCTTTCCATAGGGGGGCCTGCAAAAAATAATTGAGAAGAACTACTTTAGCTTGTTGGCTTTTTATTGTCTCATTGAATTATGTTAAGAATGAACGGTCAATATTGTAGATAAGAGTATGGAATAGTGCCACGCAACTTTCCAGCCGAGATTGGGATTATAAACGAAAGGAGTTGGTTGCGGAGTACAGGTATTACTTTTATGAGTTTCCACACCGATGTTTCAATTTGACGTGTTTACAGGCTACCTGTTTGGTGTTGCTTATTAAATTAGCCTGTAGTGTACTGCCTGCTAAGGAACTAGATTACAATGTTAGAGTTAATGGGTTGCTTGAGTCTTACAACTGAGTAACCTAGAAATTGATTCATTCTGCTCTTATCTCCATCGTAGAAGATGGGAGTTCATCTTCGAAAATAATAGACTTTTGCTTTTTTCTTTAGAGCAGAAAGTGAAAGGTGTAGGAACATTAGAAAAAATTACTTTCTATCAGATTCCTAGAGAATTTGATGAAGGTACTTTTCGATGGAAACTGGTTATTCATCGTGAAAGGACTCACTTGTTAGTAGTAAAAGCAGTTATTCAAGACTGAGTAGTGAAACTATGCAAAATCTATTTTGATTAGTAGGTTATTATCCATAAAAAGTAGGAGCTTGTGAAAATTGAGCAAGGCCTTCCTTCTCAAGTGCTGAACTAATCAAGTTTTGATAAATTTGGTTTTTTTGAAAAGGTCAGCTGAAAATACAGTAATACAATTAAAGGTAGAAATTAGTGATTTGCAAGGTGAAGTAAGTAAGTGAAATAATAAGACGTGCTGGTAGGCCTGAAGAAGCGTCGTGCTAGGAAGCCATGTTTGTAAGCCTGAGAAAGTGGTACATTTGGTTATTTGTACTTCTATGTACGTTGTGTACGTGACTTTCGTACGTGAGTTGGTTGTTAGCAGTTTAAACATCTGTTTTACTACTACTGTTACAGAACTGTTTGATACAGTTTGTAAGGTGGCATTGGTGGTGACAAGGGGGAGGTTGGAGGTCACCTTAGAATGCAAGGTAAGGCAGATTGCTTATCAGAAGTCAGCTTATGAAAATTAAGATAAGATGTCTCAGTCCAAGAAATGCAAAAAGCAGTCCAAAGGGGACTGTCTGGGTAACCAATAAAGTGGTATGCAATAATCCCCATTATCCAGAAGCAATTTTATCAAATTAACCATCCAAAATCCAATATAATTATTCCAGCAACAAAGTAACCATGAAAAATATGATACTTATACAAAAGCCTACAGCAATGGGGAGCAATAAAAATTCCTCTTGATTTTTCAAGAAGCAAAGATTAGCTACTTGCATGCCTACCAAGGCAAAAGAGAAGTACATAAAAGCTCTCAAGAATGAACATTTCTACAGTAACAGTATACTGTGTGTGAATTATAGTAATTGCATGCCTACCAAGGCAAAAGAGAAATACATAAAAGGTCACAAGAATGAACATGTCTACAGTAGCAATATACTGCGTGTGAATTATAGTAATTACATACCTACCAAGGCAGAAGAGAAATCCATTAACGCTCACAATACTTAAAATTTCTACAGTAACAGTCTACTGTTAATATATGAATAATAGTAACTGCATGCCAATTGGAAGAAAATCCATCCAAGCTACCAAGACTACTTCATGCATCTATTTGAAGAGAAAGCTAAGTCTTCTTGGCTTCTCCATAAATTTCTGAACTATTCTGTCATGAAGAATATATTTATCTTCAACCTCTTTTATGACATCTTTGTGCAGTGATATTCTACACAAGCACTGAAGACATTCTTATCCCATTTTATTGCATAGATTTGTTTTCACTGTCTTTGGACAGAGAAATGATCTCTCTACAGATGCACTAGAGATGGAAATTACAGAATTTAGCTTCAATAACTTAATAGCTTCTGGTACACTAGTCTCCATACCACATTTATAAATATCTTTGTCTTTGTGAAAGTCAGCATCATTGTAAATAAGGAGAAGCTGATTTTCAAGTGATTGAGTATGGAAAAGGGAATTATATTTAGACTGTTGATTGGAAGAAATGATGATATTCACTGTCAGTGCGCAAATCAGACAGAAAGTTAACAAAAGCAGATATTTTCTGACAACCATAACTGAAATCTGTATTTCGATTTTGAACAACCATGTAAAGAAGTGTTGACAGTGTGCAAAAATGAGCACAAAAGGTAATTTACGGATGGCAGGAAATCAACAAAAGTGAACTTATTTTGATCGAAAATCATAAAGAGAACAAAGTTGGAATATAAATTATCATCAACATGAAGCTAGAAAATATACATGGCTACTTGGACTACCCTTGGTCAAAACTGAAACTGCGAAAAGGCCCTCGTACTTTCAAAGCAAACACTGTTTTAATGAGCTTCCAAGAGACTAACATTGTATTAAACTATTTGCACTCTTTAGATCCAATGTAAAATAACACTTTTATTGTGAAAAATATACACTTTTACATTAATTTAACTAACCTTATATTTCACTGTGTCTCTTATCAACCTTTTGCAGGTTCAGGACAGGAGAGGGCAACACTGCAGTTAACACTGGCTCTTCCAGATCTAATGCAAGAGTTTATAATGCAAGTTGGGTTGACTCATCATTACCAGAAGTTTGAGTAGAAGTGGAATCCCCAACATCAAGAAATCACCTTGTATATTTTGTTATTTTTGGTTTCTTACTGCACGATTATTGCGAAGTAGTATGTAATATAGCTATCTTGATTTCAACCGGAGGTGAACTGAACCCTCAGCATTAGGAAAAGTGATATATCCAAGTAGCTACTTGGTCTCCCGTCGTATATTTTGGGTATAACAATTCCGGAAATTGTCTCTACTGTTACTCATTTATTACTTGCTTTTGCATTTTATTAAGCTTGTGGAAGACGAGCATAAACAAATGCTTCACAACTGCTTGCTTACACCCTTTTAATTGAATTTGAGTTTCAATTCAATTTCTCGAGTAAAGTTTGCGACTTCTGTTACATGTTTTCTAGCAAGCGTTATTTCTATTCAAGGGTGGCATTTGGTGAGGTGAACCTTCTATTTGAGGGAGAGGGTAATGGCCTCTATTAACTGTTCTAGAACTGGTGAATTGATCATGAAACACATCACTAATTATTTGGTGCAATAGCATATTTGTAATAAAGGATCATTCAATATTTTTGTGATCTAACATATTCTGCCTATCGTTTTTATTGCTCATACCTTATGCAGTTTTCTTATCTATTGCTTTTCGGTATTCAAACTTTACGTATAGTTGTCATTAGTCCTGTAATTAGTCTTGAAATTGCTTTATACTATTGATAATTGGACCCTCGGATAACTGGGACTCCCGCTATGTAGAACCATTTTTCCATTCCCCTTCAAAATTCCTAAACATCTTCATATGCATTATTCCGCTTAACTAAAACCACAAACAATCGGGAATCCAACTCAGTAAAGCCAACTTTTAGGGTCCAAGTAGCAACTCTCTTCCGCTTAGCTGGGACTGAGACCAAAATGCTATATAACTATTCGAATAAGTCAAGAGTTGTTTTGTTGATTCCCTATACAAAGCTGAATGGTTTTATAAAACGTAATATGAAAAGGGAAAGTAAAATGCTTTTTGGCAGACGGATGCTTTTGGAATGACAGAGCAAAAGATGCTGTTGGCAGAAGGAAAACTTATAAATGTGCATGTTAAAATGTGAATCTACTAAAGAAGATATGAGACGACGCGTGACGAATTACATGGTTCTCCGTTTAAGTGAGAACACAGCTGCATGTTGTCAATAAGCCCCAGTTATGGAGAGCTCTGCTTTACTAGAACTCCTACTAAGTGGGAGGGATTGTGGATTCCCCTTGGGAGTCGCAGTTGTCAGGAGTATACTATATTACAAATACAGTCGTTCATAGATCGGATAATAGCGGCTAGATCAAGTGAGTTAGAATTGAAATCCCAATTTACAAAAGTGGACTTAACTTAGGGAAATGTTGGGGTAAAATGAGACACTTCCTGTTTCATAATGCCTTTCCAGTTTATCCGTTGGAGAAACAAGTCAGTATATGGAATGAAAAATGAACTCTCTCTTTCAGCTTTTCAATTATTGTTTCTATGGTAATGAAATGCAAAAGTGAAAAAAAGTGATTTTACATCACAAATGATGATGAGTCATCGATGATTAAAGACATCAATTTTTCTAAACCTTATGCTACCTCCTTGAAATATTGTTTTAATTTTGAGCAAATGATGCTATTTTGATGAGATACAAACTTCAATATTCTTTAATTGTGCGCAAGTTCCTTTTATGGCATCATAATTAAAAAGGCAATTTTATACTTTTATCTTTCTTTCTTCTGTCATCAAAATGGTGCAAAATGTGACAATGACCTAAATAACCCATCCTAGCAGGAAAACTCATTTTCTTTGCTAAATTATTTCTTAACTCGTTGGCTCGCAAATTAGTTGGTTAAGACCATAGAGATAATAGGACTAGAAAGCTCGTTACGTCACGTGATAGGGGTCAAAAATGTAAATTTAAAATGTAGCGTAGTTAGGCAAAAGATCACACCGAAACTACGTTCGCATTGCAAAAGTTTAAGAATCGTTTAAAATATGATAAATGGGAATGTATATTGGAAATAGATAATTATTTCCATAATATTAACCTACTGCGCTGCATACAATTATACACGTAGATAGCCGAAAACACCAGGAACAGCTGAAATCCATATTTTTGTCTCATTGCACCAGGTAGTACGGGTACTAATGCAGTTTCGTACCGCCTCCATCATGTCTGCCATGTTGGCAATTACTAAACATGGAGT
>OLMO02000249.1:13165-29002 GCA_900291935.2 Cassiopea xamachana | reverse complement strand
GATCAGGGCTGTCAAGCTGATGGAACCCCCGAAGTCACAAACGCATACTATGATGTAATGTGGGGCGGGTAGGTTGAAGGAATCTACTAGGGTACCGCGGCTAGGCAATAAGAGCTTTAAATAAATATACATATATATATATATATATATATATATATATATATATATATATATATATATATATATATATATATATATATATATATATATATATATATATATATATATATATATATATATATATATATATATATATATATATATATATATATATATATAATTATATAAACTAATTGCTCGTATGTTTCTTACAGTATATTTTCTGCAAAACAATGGCAAAAACTTGTTATTAATACATACAGCTTAAAACGCTTTATAAGCTGTAATAGTGCCAATAGTGTGCAAACAGTAATCAATGGAAATACGTGTAGTCCATGGAAAAACCATGTTTTAAACGTGTTTCTACGTTGAATTTAGCATCATAAACATTGTTTCGCTATGAAAAAACAATGTTGGAGGAAAATTTTGAGGAAATGAGGACTTTGTTTTCTCAGTATTTGCAAACTTAGGCCCATTAGGCCGGTTACAATGAAAAAGCATTGATGGAAGAAAATTGTGAGGAAATGAGTGAAATTCATTGACAAAATATGCTTTATCCGTACTTTTCCACTGATTCTAGTAGATTCAATGCTTCCCCTTGAGAATAGCGGTAGTTTACGTTATTTTTAAGACATGAAGCTAAAAACGCTTCATAAGCTGCAATAGTGACAATAGTGTGCAAACAGTTATAATCATTGGAAATACGTGTATTCTATGGCAAAACCATGTTCTGAACGTGTTTCTACACTGAATTTAGCATTATACACATTGTTTCGCCATGAAGACTCTGTCCATTCTTGGTTTTTTCAGTGTATGCATACTTAGGCCCACTAGGCCTGCTACAATGAGGAAAACATTGGTGGAGGAAGATTTGGAGGAGATGAGTGACATTCATTGAGAAAAGATGTAGTGTCCGTACTTTTCCTCTGATTGTAGTAGTTTAGTCAGAGATTCTCTATGAGAATAGCGTTAGTTTAGGTTTTTTATGCTACATAGAGCTTACAACGCTTTCTAAGCTGTAATAGTGACAATAGTGTGCTAACAGTTTTAATCATTGGAAATACGTCTACTCTATGCAAAAACAATGTCCTAAACGTGTTTCTACGCTGAATTTAGCATTATAAACATTGTTTCGCCATGAAAACTCTGTCCATTCTTGATTTTTCAGTGTTTAAATACTTAGGCCCATTAGGCCGGTTACAATGAGAAAAACATTGTTGGAGGAAGATATGGAATAAATGAGTGAAAGTCATTGAGAAAAGATGTAGTGTCCGTACTTCTCCTCTGATTCTAGTAGTTTAGTCACAGTTTTCCCATGAGTATAGCGTTAGGATGCGTTTTTTTAATACATGCAGCTTAAAACGCTTTATAAGCTGTAGTAGTGACAATAGTTTGGAAGCAGTTATAATGATTGGAAGTACGTGTTTTCCATGGAAAAGCCATGTTCTACACGGGTTTCTACGCTGAATATAGCATTATACACATTGATTCGCCATGACAACTCTGTTCATTGTTTTTTCAGTGTTTCCATATTCAGGCCCAAAAGGCCGGTGACAATAGTGTGCAAGCAGTCATAATGATTGGAAATACGTATATCCGTGGCAGAACCATCTTTTTAACGTGTTTCTACACTGAATTTAGCATTATAGACATTGTTTCGCCATGAAGCCTCTGTCCATTCTTGGTTTCTTCAGTGTTTACATACTTAGACCATTAGGCGGGTTACAATGAACAAGACTACAGAAAGCATTTTGTAGCAAAATTTCTAGAAAATGAGTGACATCCATTGAGAATCCATGTTTTATCCGTACTTTTTCTCTGATTTTAGTAGTTTAGTCAAAGTTTCCCTATGAGAATAGAATAGTTTTCGTTGTTTTAATACATGTTTGAACAAGACTGCACAATACATTGTTGCAGAATTGTTTCGATGAGATAAGTGAATTGTAGTGTAAAAACATGCTTTAGCCGTACTTGTGTGCTAATTCAATGAAAACCTGTTTGTTGTTTGCTGATTGTAAAAGAAGTTCATTGTTTCGCTATGTTTCATTATTAAAATTGTTTTGTTGTGAAAACTCTGTCCATTCCGGGTTTCAGTGTAAGGACCATTAGGCTGGTTGCAATGAAAAACTATTGATGGAGAATATTTTTGAAGAAATGAGTGAAAATCATTGAGATAACATGTTTTATCCTTACTTGTGTACTAATTGTAGTATTCAATTAGTACACAAGTAAGGATAAAACATGTTATCTCAATTGTGTACATTCAGCTTAAGCCGCTTTATACGCTGTAATAGTGAAAATAGTGTGCAAACAGTTACAATCATTGCAAACACGTGCATTCAATGTCAAAGCCATGTTCTGAACATGTTTCTACGCTGACTTTAGCATTATAACTAGTGTTTTGCTATATGTTCAGTGTCTGGATACTGAACTTAGGCCCATTGGGCCGGTTACAATGAAAAAGAAATTGATGGAGGAAAATTTGGAGGAAGTGAGGGAAATTCATTGATAAACCATGATTTATTCGTACTTTTGAACTGATTCTAGTAGCTTAGTGAAAGTTTCCTTATGAGAATAGCGGTAGTTTACGCTTTATTAATACAGAGAGCTTAAAACACTTTATAAGCTTTAATAGTGACAATAGTGTGCAAACTGTAATAATCATTGGAAATTCGTGTATTCTATGGCAAAGCCATGTTCTAAATGTGTCTCTAAGCTTTATAAACACTGTTTCGCTATGAAATCTCTTGTTATTCCTGTTTGTTCAGTGTGTGTATACTTAGGCCCATTTGGTTGGCTACAATGAACAAGACTGCACAAAACATTGTTGCAATAGATTTCGAGGAAATGAGTGAAGTTATAGAAAAAACATGTTCTTTCCGTACTTGTTTACTGATTCTAGTAGTTTAGTCAATGCTTCCACATGAGAATAGCGTTAGTTTACGTGTTTTTAATACATAGAGCTTACAATGCTTTATAAGCTGTAATAGTGACAATAGAGTGCAAACAGTTATAGTCATTGGAGTTGCGTGCATTCTATAGCAAAACCATGTGCTGAATGTGTTTCTACGCAGAATTTAGCATTATAAGTATTGCTTCGCTATGAAAACTCTGTGCAGTCTAGTGTGTTCAGTGTTTGTATACTTAGGCGCATTAGTCTGGTTACAGCGAACTAGACGGCACAAAACATTGTTGCAGAAGTATTTCTAGGAAATGAGTGAATTTCATTGAATTTTGCATCATAAACATTGTTTCTATTAAAATATTGCTTGTAAGAAGTATAGATAATATCATAGGACAATACACGACTGCATAACAACGTATATCGCACAACAACTAACAGAACGCGTTAATTAACCGAAACAAAAGATAAACCGAGGGTTCGAAGTTCGAAGCCAAACAGAAGGTCGAATCACGTCAATCAAAAACTAACAACCATGAGTCATGTAGTCTATCTTTCTGACACTCCCACTTGACGAATTTTGTTAATACACGGAACAGAACAAAGCAGCATTATAGCAATGAAGCAAATTAGGGTAAAGGTTCAAGTCCCATATCAGATCGAAATTCTTCAAATTTGACCTTAGGCAACGGGTTGAGTCATTATATCCGCAGTCATTTTTTCAGTGGCACAGTAAATAATAGTTACTTCCTTCTTCTCTACAGCTTCTCGCACATAATGAAACTTAATGTCGATATGTTTTGTGCGCGAATGACGTTTAGGATTCTTTGGCAATGATATTGATCCTTGGTTATCTTCATGAAGTTTAGTAGCTTCCTTCTGTTCCAATCCCATAGCAGCTAAAAGGCTCCGTAGCCAAACAATTTCATGCGTTGCTGAAGACAGTGCTACGTATTCGGCCTCAGTCGAAGAAAGGGCCACTACAGACTTTCTCTTTGACTTCCACGAAATTGTAGCTCCTCCTATTCTGCATATATATTCAGAAGTAGATATCCTCGTATTTACATCACCGGCCCAATCTGCATCCGAAAAACCGTAAAGCTTAAAGTCTGCATCCGATGATTTATCAAAGCGTATTCCATAATTTAATGTTCCTTCGATATATCGTAATACTCGCTTTACTCCCTTGACATGTTGCAGTCCAGGTTTGTTCATAAACTGGCTTAAAACTCCCACTGCTGATGATAAATCTGGTCGGGTAGCAATGGAGGCATAAGTAAGTGAGCCAATCATTGCTTGATATTCCTGTATATTTGTAGATCTCTCATCATCTGCCAGTTTTTCACATTTCACTTTAGGATCCATAGGAGTGGAAATGGGTTTACAATCTTCCATCACAAATCTTTTTAATACATTTTTCAGATATGATTTCTGATGAATCATTAGTACTTTTGCGTTTCTGTCTCTCTCTATTGCCATTCCTAGGCAATAGTAGATCTCTCCAAGATCTTCCATTTCGAATCTATTACTTAGATTAGCTTTTTCCGCTCTTAACAACTCCATATCATTTGCTGCTAAAATCGTATCATCCACATATACAGCAATAATGATCAAGCATTGCTTTCCGCATGTGCTTACAGCTTTACAATAGATGCATGGATCAGCTGGGTTTTGCACGTATCCAGATCTTTTGAGATAGCTATCAAGTGTTACATTCCAGCATCGTGCCGACTGCTTTAACCCATAGATGCTCTTCTTAAGTTTGCAAACCATATGTGGATTTTCACAATTTTCATAACCTTCTGGTTGTCGCATGTATATTTCTTTATCAATATTGCCATTCAGAAATGCTGTTTTTACGTCCATTTGATGAATATCCATATCAAGCTGATTTGCGATTGCTAACACTGATCTAATTGAACTATATTTGGCAACTGGTGCAAACACTTCTTCATAATCTCTGCCAGCTTCTTGTGTGAATCCTTGAGCAACAAGTCATGATTTGTATCTGCTAACGCTTCCATCTGCATTGCGCTTTACTTTGAATAACCATTTACAACCAATATCATTTTTTCCTTCTGGTAACTCAACTAGCTCCCATGTATTGTTCTTTATTAGTGAGTTGTATTCATTATCTGCTGCATTTTTCCATTGTTCTGCATCTTTTCCATTGAAGGCTTCTTTCAGGTTCTTTAGTTCATCAGCATCTAATGTAGCAAGAGACGCGTAATTCCACCAGTCTCCGGTAATCACTCCATATCGTTCAGGGGCAACCCTGTTCCTCTGAGATTGTCTAATTACCACTTCATGTTCCTCAGGATTTCCAACATTTTCATCACAAGCATAATTATCATCATTTTCAACATCAATGTCGTGATAAAAGTTCATGGGTTCAGCATTAATTAATTTTTCATTAGTTGGTAACAATGGCTCTTCACCTCTACAATCAGATAATTTATGGTCAAAATTTGCTTCCATAAATGTAACATCATGGCTTCGAATCATTTTTCTTGCTTCAAGATCGTACTGTTTATATCCTTTGCTGTTGTTTGGGTAACCAATAAACACGCATGCAGCTGACTTTTTGTCCAATTTTCTCCTCATTTCGTCTGGCACATGTACATAAGCTTTACATCCATAAACTTTCATGTTGCTTACATCAGGTTTCTCTTTAAACCAAGCCTCATATGGAGTTATGTCATTCAATGGTGAGGTAGGACTTCTATTTCTCAGGTAAACAGCCGTTGACACTGCCTCCGCCCAAAACTTCAGAGGCAAATGGGCGTGGTAAAGTATAGACCTTGTAGTTTCCATAATCGTGCGGTTCATCCGCTCTGCTACTCCATTTTGTTGTGGAGTATATGGAACATTGTCTTATTTTCTAATACCCTTTTCCTTGCAATATTGTATGAAGGCCTTTGACTCATATTCTTGTGCATTATCAGATCTCAGTGCTTTAACATGATAACCCGTGAGATTTTCAGACAGCTCCACAAATTCTTGAAACTTTTCCAAAGCTTCACTTTTATTCTTTACCATATAAACATGTGTGAATCTGCTATAATCATCGATGAAAGTGATAAAGTATCTTGATCCTCCCACTGAATTAACGCTCATGGGACCACATATGTCACTATGGATCAACTCCAATGGCTGTGTACGTTTGTGCTGGCTCTTGTTTGGAAAGGGTTTCCTGTGCATTTTTCCCAATGCACACCCTTCACAATCATTTCGGCTAAATTCTTCCTTTGAATTGATTTTCATGCCATCTACCATTGCTTTGTTGCTTAATAATTTGACATTGTCATAGCCAAGATGCCCATAACGCAAATGCCACAAAGACAATGATTCCTCAGAGTTTGCTTTTCCCAAATAGCAAGTTTCATCCTTTGGAATTAAGTTTAGCTTATAAAGTTTTCCATGTTTATGACCAATAGTATAACTTTTGTCATCAATTGTAATTTTGCATGATTTACCTTTGAACTCTACAGCTGCTCCTTTCTCAATTATTGATGACAAGAACACAAGTTTGGTTTGCAGTTTTGGCACATACAGTACATCTTTCAGCACTACATTAACTTTCTCAGTACCGTCATAAACGGTTAGATACACATCGCCTTTACCATAGGAATTTAGAATGCTGTCGTCAGCAAGCTTGACTTGTGAAGGAGCTTCGAATTTTTTGAAATTCACTAGACTGTTTTTCTTAGGTGTCATGTGGCGAGAAGCCCCTGAATCTATCCACCATTCTTTGCATAGAGCTGAATTATCATTTACGGTGAGTGCAACTTCAGAATATTCCGTGTTCTTGTTTTCAATATAATCAGCCTTGTTGCTGTTTCTTGGCCTTGCTTCTTTGCATCTGCTTTCTTTTTATAGCAATCTTTAGCAAAACGCCCCCTTTTATGACAGTAAAAACATTTGACTCCTTTAGGCTTCGAAAATTTTCTTTGATTTTGTACTTTTTCTGTCAAAAAAGCATCTTCAACTTTCATCCCTCTCTTTGCATTGGCTTCAACGTCACAATTTAGTTTTTCATACTCATATATAACTCGATCACGTACAGGAAAGCCTCTCCTCTGCAATCGTTTCCAGTGCAGTGACAAGGTGATTATATTCCTCAGGCAAGCTGCTTATGAGAATGATAACTAAGTCTTTCTCTTGAATCGGATCCCCAACTGCATCTAAGTGCTCCGACAATGGTTTCAAGTCATTTACATGATTTATCATGCTATTTCCCTTTTCCATTTTTGCTGCATATAGTTTACGGCGATAGAACATTTTGTGAGCAAGCGATATCCTCTCAAAATGTTGTTCCAAACTCGTCCATGCCTCCTTTGCATTCCTTGCTGAGCAAACGTACATCTGAATATCACTTGATACTGACAAACAAATCGAAGCGAGAGCCAAATTTTCTCGTCTTCTAAACTTCTGTTGCTCTTGATTTGTAGCTCCAGGGTTCAATGTCTCATCCCCTGTAACAATTCCCCACAAATCCTTCCCTATAAGGCACATCTTCATTTGGAACTTCCATGTATGATAATTGCTTCCCGTTAGTTTGTCTACTTTGAAGCCGCTGTCTTCAATCCCAGTCGCCATCGTTCATATAAAACGAATAAGACACCTTAGATAAACCAACTATACTCGTGTTTCACGTCCTGGGCCCATAACCTATTAAACTATTGCTTGTAAGAAGTATAGATAATATCATAGGACAATACACGACTGCATAACAACGTATATCGCACAACACCTAACAGACGCGTTAATTAACCGAAACAAAAGATAAACCGAGGGTTCGAAGTTCGAAGCCAAACAGAAGTTCGAATCACGTCAATCAAAAACTAACAAACATGAGTCACGTAGTCTATCTTTCTGACAGTTTCGCCATGAAAAAACATTGTTGGAGGAAATTTTGAGGAAATGAGGAAATTGTTTTTCTGTGTTTGCATACACAGGCCCATTAGGCCAGTTACAATGAAAAAAACATTGATGGAGGAACATTTGAGGAAGTGAGGGAAATTCAATGAGAAAACATGTTTTTTCAATACATGCAGCTAGGATCGCGTTTTAAGTGGTAATAATGACAATAGAGTGCAAGCAGTTATAAACATTGGACATACGTGTATTCTATGGCAAAACCATGTTCTAAGAGTGTTTCTACGCTGAATTTAGCATTATAAATATTGTTTTGTCATGAAAACTCTGTCCATTCTGGTTTTTATAGTATTTGCATACTTAGGCCCATTAGGCTGGCTACAATGAACAAGACTGCACAAAGCATTGTTGCAGAAGAATTTTGAGCAAAATGAGAGAATTTCATTGAAAAAATTTGCTCTATCCGTACTTTTGCAGTGATTCTAGTAGATTGGTCAAAATTTCCCCATGGAATAAGCGTTAGTTTATGTTTTATTAATACATAGAGCTTAAAACGCTTTATATGCGGTAATAGTGACAATAGAGTGCAAACAGTTATACTCATTGGACGTTCGTGTATTCTATGGCAAAACCATGTTCTAAATGTGTTCCTACGCTGAATTTAGCATTATAAATATTTCTTCGCTATGAAAAATCTGTGCATTCTGGTCTTTTCAGTGTTTGCATACTTAGGCCCATTAGGCTGGCTACAATGAACAAGACTGCACAAAACAATGTTGTAGAAAAATTTTAATGAAATAAGTGAAATTTATTGAAGAAACATGTTTTATCCTTACTTTTGCACTGACTCTAGTAGTTTAGTCAACGTTTCCCCATAAGAATAGAGGTACTTTATGTTTTGTTAATACATGCTGCTTAGAAAGCCTTATAAGTGGTAATAGTGACAATAGAGTGCAAACAGTTATAATCATTGGAAATACGTGTATTCTATGGGAAAACCACGTTCTAAACTTGTTTCTACGCTGAATTTAGCATTCTAAACATTAGTTTGTCATGAAGAGTTTATCCATTCTGGTTCTTTCACTGTTTGTATACTTACGCCCATTAGGCTGGCTACAATGAACAAGACTGCACAAAACATTGGTGTAGAAAAATTTTAATGAAATAAGTGAAATTTATTGACGAAACATGTTTTATCCGTACTTGTGTACTGATTCTAGTAGTTTAGTCAATGCTTCCACATGAGAATAGCGTTAGTTTACGTATTTCTAATACATAGAGCTTAAAACGCCTAATAGGCTCATTAGGGTGGTTGAAATAAAAACACCATTGATTGAGGAAATTCTCGAGGAAGTGAGGGTAATTCATTGAGAAAACTTTATTTGTCTACACTTTATTAATACATAGAGGTTAAAGTCAAAGCTTACATTTTATTAATGCAAAGAGGTTAGGGCGCTTAATAAGCTGTAATAGTGACAGTAGTGTGCAAACAGTAACAATCATTGAAAGTACGTGTATTCTATGTTTTATCCGTACTTCTTTTGTGATTCTAGTAGCTTAATCAAAGTTTCCACTTGAGAATAGCGTTAGTTTACGTTTTATTAATATATAGAGCTTAAAACGCTTTATAAGCTGTAATGGTGATAATGGTGTGGAAGCAGTTATAATCATTGCCCATACGTGTATTCTATGGCAAAACCATGTTTTAACTTGTTTCTACTCTCAATTTAGCATTATAAACATTGTTTTGTCATGAAAACTCTGTCCATTCTGGTTCTTCAGTGTTTGCATATTTAGGCCCATTAGGCTGGCTATAATGAACAACACTGCACAAAGCATTGTTGTAGAACATTGTCAATGAAATAAGGGAATTTTAATGAAAAAGCATGTTTTATCCGTACTTTAGTCTCTGTACAGATTCTTGTACTTTAGTCAATGCTCTCACATGAGAATAGAGTTAGTACACGTTTCTTTAATACATAAAGCGTAAAAAGGTTTATCCGTCCGACAATGGACAGAGTTTAGTGCCTCGCTAATAACATTCTGTCCATTGTTGTACAGGTTATCCGCAATCTTTAACTGATTCTAGTAGTTTAGTGAAAGTGTCCCCACGAGACTAGCGTTACTTTACGTTTTATTCATACATAGAGCTTGAAACGCTTCATAAGCTGTAATAGTGACAATAGTGTTCAAACAGTTATAATCATTGGAAATACGTGGATTCTAATGCAAAATCATGTTCTCAACGTGTTTCTACGCTGAATTTAGCATTATAAATATTGCTTCCCTATTAGAACTCTGTCCCTTCTTGGTTTGACAGTCTTTGCATACTTAGGCCCATTAGGCCGGTTGAAATGAAAACAACATTGATGGAGGAAATTTTGAGGAAGTGAGGGGAAGTCATTGAGAGAACATCAGAACGCATTGATGGAGGACAATTTCGAGGAAGTGAAGGAAATTCGTTGAGAAAACTTGTTTTATCCGTAGTGTTGTACTGATTCTAGTAATTTAGTATAAGTTTCCCCATGAGAATAGCGCTATTATACGTTTTATTAATACATAGAGGTTAAAACGCTTGATATACTGTAACGGTGACAATAGTGTGCAAACAATTATAATCATTGGAGATGCGTGTATTCTATGTTAAAACCATGGTCTACACGTGTGTAAGCATTGTGTTGTCATGACAACTCTGTCCACTCTCGTTATTAAAATGTTTGCATACTTAGGCCCATTAGGCCGGTTGAAATGAACACAACACTTTAGTTGACGTTTTATTAATACATAGAGCTTGAAACGCTTCATAAGCTGTAAAAGTGACAACAGAGTGCAAAAAGTTATAACTGTTGGACGTACGTGTATACTATATCAAAACCCATGTTTTAAACGTGCTTCTACGCTGAATTTAGCATTATAAACATTGTGTTGTCAGGAAAACTCTGTCAAATTTGGTTTTTTTACTGTTTGGATACTTATGCCCATTAGTCTGGTTACAATTAACAAGACTGCACAAAACATTGTTGCAGCAAAATTTCGAGGACCTGAGTGAATTTAAGTGAGAAAAACTGGTTTACTCGTACTTTTGCACTTAGTTGTTTTATCTGTAGTTTTGCGATGATTCTAGTAGTTTAGTATAAGTTTCGCTATTAGAATAGCGTTAGTATACGTGTTATTAATGTATAGAGCTTACACCGTTTGATAAACTGTAATGGTGACAACAGTGTGGAAGCAATTATAATCTTTGGAGATGCGTGTATTCTATGTAATAACCATGTTCTAAGTCATAATCCTTGGACGTACGTGTATTCTATGGCAACACCATTGTCTACACGTGTGTCTACGCTAAGTATAGCTTTATAAGCATTGTGTGGTCATGAAAACTCTGTCCACTCTCGTTTCTTAAGTGTTTGCATGCTTAGGCCCATTAGGCTGGTTGAAATGAAAACAACATTGATGGAGGACAATTTCGAGGAAGTGACGGAAATTCATTGAGAAAATATATTTTCTCACTACTTTTGAACTGAGTATAGTAGTTTAGTCAAAGTTTCCCCATAAGAATAGCATTAGTTTACGTTTTTTTAATACATCGAGCTTAAAACGCTTTATAAGCTGTAATAGTGACAGTGGCGTGCAAACAGTTAGGATCATTGAAGGTAAGTGTATTCTATGTTTTATCTGTACTTCTTGAGTGATTCTAGTAGTTTAGTTAAAGTTTTCCTATAAGAATAGCGTTAGTGTTCGTGTTATTAATATATAGAGCTTAAAACGCTCTATAAGCTGTATTGGTGACAATAGTGTGCAAGGAGTTATACTCAATGGAAGTATGTGCGTTCTATGGCAGAACCATGGTCTGAACGTGTGTCTACACTGAGCGTAGCCTTATAAACATTGCTTTGCTATGAAAACTCTGTCCATTTACGTTTTTTCGTTGTTTATATGCTTAGGCCCATAAGTCCAGTTGACATGAAAACAACATTGATGGAGAAAACTTTCAAAGGAAGTGAGGGAAATTCATCGAGAAAACATGATTTCTCTGTACTTGTGAACTGATTTTATTAGTTTAGTCAAAGTTTCCCCATGAGAATAGCGCTAGTTTACGTGTTATTAATATGTAGAGCTTCATATGCTGTAATAGTGACAATAGTGTTCAAACAGTTATAATCATTGGAGATGCGTGTATTCTTTGTTAAAAGAATATTCTAAAGGTGTGTTTCCGCTGAATATAGCACTATAAACATTGTTTTGTCATGAAAACTCTGTCTACTCTCCCTTTTTTAGTGTTTGCATGCTTAGACCCATTAGGCCAGTTGAAATGAACACAACATTGATGGAGGAAAATGTCGAGAAAGTGAAGGAAATTCATTAAGAAAACATGTTTTATCCGTACTTTTGAACAGAATGTAGTAGTTTAGTCTAACCTTCCCTATGAGAAAAGCGTTTTATTAATACAGAGCTTGAAACGCTATGAAACGCTATGAAAGCTGTAATAGCGACAATAGTGTTCAAACAGTTATAATCATTGGAAATACGTGTACTCTATTGCAAAACCATGTTCTGAACGTGTTTATACGCTGAATTTAGCGTTATAAATATTGCTTCACTATGAACGCTCCGTCCCTTCTCGCTTTTGCAGTGTTTGCATACTTAGGCTCATTAAGTTGGCTACAATAAACCAGACTGCACACACATTCGTTGCAGAAGTATTTCGAGGAAATAAATGAATATCATTGAAAACACATATTCTATCCGTACTTTTTCACTAATTCTAGTGGTTCAGTCAATGCTGAATTTAGCATTATAAATATTGCTTCGCTATGAAAACTCTGTCCATTCTCCTTTTGTCAGTGTTTGTATGCATACACCCATTAGGCCAGTTGAGATGAAAACAACATTGATAGAGGAAGACTTCGAAGTTGTCTACGCTGAATATAGCATTAAAAGCATTGTGTTGTCATGAAAACTCTGTCCATTCTGGTTTTTCAGTATTTGCATATTTAGGCCCATTAGGCTGTCTACAATGAACAAGACTGCACAAAGCATTGTTGTAGAACAATTTCAATGAAATAAGTGAATTTTCTTGAAAAAACATGTGTTGTCCGTACTTGTCTACAGATTCTAGTAGTTTAGTCAATGCGTCCACATGAGAATAGAGTGAGTACACGGTGTTTTAATACACATAGCTAAAAAAGGGTTATAAGCTGTAATAGTGACAATAGTGTGCAAAGAGTCATAATCCTTGGACGTACGTGTATTCTATGGCAACACCATTGTCTACACGTGTGTCTACTATAAATATAGCATCATAAGCATTGTGTTGTCATGAAAACTCTGTCCACTCTCGTTTGTTAAGTGTCTGCATGCTTAGGCCCATTAGACCAGTTGAAATAAAAACAACTGTGGTGGAGGAAAATTTCGAGGAAATGAGGGAAATTCTTTAAGAAACCTTGTTTTATCCGTACTTTTGAACTGATTCTAGTAGTTGTGTCTAAGCTTCCCCATGAGATTAGCGATAGTTTATGTTTTAGTAATAAGTAGATGTTACAGCGCTTTATTACCTCTTATAGGGAGAATAGTGTGCAAGCAGGTATAATCATTGGCAATGAGTGTATTCTATGGCAAAGCCATGTCGTAAACTTGTTCCTACAATGAACACGACTGCACAAAATACTGTTGCAGAGACATTTTGAGGAAGTGAGTGAAATTCATTTAGAAAGGATGCTTTATCTCTACTTTTGAACTGATTCTAGTTGGTTAGTCAAAGTTTCCCCATGAGAAAGCGTTAGTTTACGTTTTATTAATACATAGACCATAAAACGCTTCATAAGCTATAATATTGACAATAGTGTGCAAACAGTTATAATCAGTGGAAATGAGTAAATTCTATGGCAAACACATGTTCTAAGCGTGTTTCTACACTGAATTTAGCATTACACACATTGTTTTGTCATGACAACTCTGTCCACTCTCGTTTTTTCAGTGTTTGCATACTGTGGCCCATTAGGCTGCTTGGAATGAAACAAACATTGATGGAGCACAAGTTCGAGGAAATGGTTGAATTTCATTGAGAAAACATTATAGAAGTTTACTCAAATGTCTTTCATGACACTAGCGTTAATTTACGTTTTATTAATACATAAAGCTTAAAACGCTTCATAAGCTGTAATAGTGACAATAGCGTGCAAACAGTAATAATCATTGGAAATACGTGTATTCTATGAGAACACCATGTTCTAAACGTGTTTCTACGCTGAATGTAGCATTATCAATACTGGTTTGTCATGAAAACGCTGTCCATTTTGGATATTTCAGTGTTTGCATACTTAGGCCAATTAATCTGGTTACACTGAACAAGACTGGACAAGACATTGTTGTATTAAGATCTCAATGAATTTTACAGTGAATTTAGTATTGTAACTAGTGCTTCGTTATGAAAACTCTGTCCATTCTCGTTTTTTCAGTGTTTGCGTACTTAGGCCTAATAGGCCGATTGAAATGAAAACAACAATGTTGCAGAAAAATATCGAGAAACTGAATGAATTTCATTGGGAAAACATGGGTTATCGGTACTGTTGCATTGAGTCTAGTCGTTAAGTAGTTTCCCAATGATAATAGCGTTAGTTTACGTTTTATCACTACATTGAGCTTAAAACACTTCTTAAAATGTGATAGTGAAAGTAGTGTGCAAACTATTATAATCGGTAGACATAGGTGTATTTTATCTCAACACCATATTCTACACGTGTTTCTATCCTGAATTTAGCAGTATAACGATTGTGTTGTCATGATAATTCTGTCCATTTTGGTTTTTTCAGTGTTTGCCTATTAAGCTTGATGCAATGAACCAGACCGTACAAGACATTGTTGCAGACAACATTGAAAAAAACTTGTTGTATCCATCCGTGTGTACTGATTCTAGTAGGATAGTCGATGATTCCACATGAGAATAGCGTTAATTTCCGTTTTTTTAATACATGCAGCTTAGAATGCTTAATAAGCTGAAATGGTGACAATAGTGTGCAAGCAGTCATAATCAGTGGACGTACGTGTACTCTATGGCAAAACCATGTTCTGAATGTGTTTCTACGCTGACTTTTGCATTATGAATATTGCTTCGCTATGAAAGCACTGTCCATTCTCGTATTGTCAGTGTTTGCATGCTTAGGCCCATTAGACCGGTTGAAATGAAAACAACATTGATGTAGGAAAATTTCGATGTAGTGAGGGAAGTTCATTTAGAAACCATGTTTTATCCGTACTTTTGCACTGATTCTATCGGTTTAGTCAATGTTTCCCTATGAGAATAGAGTTAATTTACGGTTTTTTAATACATAGAGCTTGAAACGCTTCATAAACTGTAATAGTGACAATAGAAAACAAGCAGTTATAATCATTATAAACATTGTTTTCACATGAAGACTCTGTCCATTCTGGTTGTTTCAGTGGTTGCATACCTAGGCGGATAAACCTGGCTACAATGAACAGGACTGCACAAAACACTGTTGTAAAAAAACTTCCATGAAATAAGTGACTTTCATTGAAACTACATGTTTTATCCGTCCTTTTGCACTGATTTTGGTAGCTTAGTCAATAATTCCACATGAGAATATCTTTTTATTTATACATGAGAATATCGTTTTATCGTTTTACGTTTTATTAATACACAAGGGTTGAAACGCTTACTAAGCTGTAATACTGAGAATAGTGTGCAAAGAGTTATAATCACTGGGAGTACGTGTACTCTATAACAAAAACCATGTTTTTTGAACGTGTCTGCACGCTGATTTTAGCATTACAAGTATTGCTTCGCTATGAAAACTCTGTCCAAACTCGTATTTTCAGTGCTTGCATGCTTAGTCTCACTAGGCATGTGAATTCAACATTGATGAAGACAAATATCGAGGAACTGAGTGATTTTCATTGAGAAACTATGGTTTATCCGTACCTTTGCACTGAGTCTA
>OLMO02000247.1:0-19463 GCA_900291935.2 Cassiopea xamachana | reverse complement strand
TGAGAATAGGAGTTGAATAGAAATATCTTCCTTTAATAACAATACTGAGATCTTGGACGTCCGGACTGCCCAAACCACCCCCCACGCTATGTCTAAGTTTGTTCTATTTCACTAGAATCACACCCATCTCAAGCTTGTCAACGGTTCCTTGAATACAGTCCACCCGTAAAGCAGGATCTCCATTGAGAAAAATTTGGCGAAATGCGAAAGAGTGCGAGCGAACTACGTCAGAGTTGCGCAGTGACATTATGACATTCTGATTAGATTTCTAGAGAAAATTGTTTAGCGAAATAAACGCTGACCAGAACTCAACTTGTCTTGCCTTTCGCTTGCGAAATTCTATCTTAGGCCAATCAGACTTCATTTATCTTAGGCTAGCTGTCAGCAAGCATTCACAAGACACGCAAATATGATCACCTAAGTAAACTGGAACTACAGAAAACTGCAATGTGATGACAAATATGAATTTCAGTCAGGTACATGGTGTAGAAGAGGGAGAGCGCAGGGGGCTCCAGTCCCCTAGCTGTGAAGATTGATAGCTCCCTAGGTGGGTAATTATTTAACAATCAAGCACTGAATAGTTATTTCTTTACACTTTTTCTTTTTTATAAGAAAACAATCGTTTTGACTGAGCCTCAATCTTCTTAAGTATTCCAGAAATTCAGCCTAAGATTTTCTTAACTTTTTCATAAATTTTAATGATATTAACTGGCCAAATAGTCTACATTTTCGTTATTACTAACTGTGTTAGAGCACTAGTTTTGTCTTTTGTTTCTTAATTACAGGAAGCTGTGTAGTGTGTCATTCATTTCTGTTGATTCCTGTTCTTTGTAGTCAGCCACTGTTCATGTCGTTCTATCACCATCGCTTTTGTCATCATTTCTGTGTTTAAGATATTTCTATGGTGAGTTTGTTGTTTATGTGATATCAGTATCTGTACCTGTTTGTTGAGTCAGTCGTGTTGCAGTTGCCGTGCAAAGTAGTCGTGTAAGTCGCCGTGAGTTTCTTGCCGCCGTTTATCGTTAGAGTTGAGAAATCGTTAGTTGAAAGTTGCTGTATTTGGATGTTACTGATCATACATATATTTTGATAAAATACGAATTGTTTTACATTGGTGCCCCGTTGCGACGAACTTCCCTTCAGAAGTTATGATCTCAATAGAAGATTTCAAAAGTGTTCTGAAAGCTGTTGTTGTTGCCATGGTAGAAAGAGTGAAGGAAGCCGAAGAAAGAAATCAAAACTCGTTTGTAGATCGAACCAACATTTATAGATGCGAAGATGGCCGTCCCATATGTTACTGCTGCCTAAGGGTCGGCCATGTTGCGAAGTATTGTTGGGACAGGAGGTATTCCTGTCCCCACAATTGGCCCAACTACACAGAAGAAACACCTTTGTTGATGGTCTCTGTAGACTTAGATTCGCTTGAAAGGGATGTTAAAAACATGTTGAAAGAGCTCCAAGGAATAACCCATGATCTGAAACTCTCAAGGACACCCTTTCGAGCAGGTTCTGTTGAGGATAGAACGGAGGAGGCCGCAGAGCATTGCAAGGAGACAGACAATTTTGCAGTGAACCCTGCTACAAAAGTACAAGAGCCATGTACGCACCTCTACATCGATGCGGGACCCTCAAGCGTTCCATTGTGCCACAAAATGTACACTGCACCTGATTTAATGTACTTGCGTGATGTAACGTGAATTGTTTGTGGTAGATTTTTAAACATATGTTGCACGTTTTGTCTGTAATTTGTCTCTTTTTGTTGGCATCGCTTCCTTTTGATGATTCAAGCCAGGAGGCTTGTTTTTGAAGGAGGGAGTAATGTTAGAGCACTAGTTTTGTCTTTTGTTTCTTAATTACAGGAAGCTGTGTAGTGTGTCATTCATTTCTGTTGATTCCTGTTCTTTGTAGTCAGCCACTGTTCATGTCGTTCTATCACCATCGCTTTTGTCATCATTTCTGTGTTTAAGATATTTCTATGGTGAGTTTGTTGTTTATGTGATATCAGTATCTGTACCTGTTTGTTGAGTCAGTCGTGTTGCAGTTGCCGTGCAAAGTAGTCGTGTAAGTCGCCGTGAGTTTCTTGTCGCCGTTTATCGTTAGAGTTGAGAAATCGTTAGTTGAAAGTTGCTGTATTTGGATGTTACTGATCAAACATATATTTTGATAAAATTCGTATTAATTTACAACTGTATACTTCAATTTTAATTCCACTAAATTCTTGAAATTGAGCCTCGTGATTTTATTGAGAGTTTCTTAAGATTTTGACCATTTGAGCCTCATTTTCTTATAAAAGAACAACATGTATAGTAAAAGAATAATTTAGACCTAAAAAGCTGTCATGAAATTGCAAATAAAAAAACATGCGTTGTTTACTCAGCAACATTCTCAGTTTCTTATATACCTAGATAGTCCAACTTCTAAGTTTCTTATAAAACTGCAAGCACGACAAGATCCCCCAGCTATCAATTTACTTTTATACCACACTTCGAGGAACGTTTACATAGTATTGTATATTATTATACTATCTCAGTTGTCTAAAAAAGTTTGCTTTACCAAAGTAAAAGAATAGATATGACAGCGCAACATAGTTCGACAAGGTTGATTTAGAAAGAACTACAGCCTAACAAGACTGCTATAATCTCCTTTCTCCCTTCTTTAATCTAAAATTTTGCGACACTCACAACTAGTTTCTATAACTGTTAAGCTTCCTTCGTTAATAAATAGCGAGCAAATTTAAAAGGTCCTCGCAGGACAATTTCATTATTAAAGTGATTCATTATTATTAATTCTTGGAAAAACATTTCGCAAAGAAACTTCGCGGACTGGAAATTGGCTGGCGACATTTTCTCGAAAATTATTTCTCGAGAAATATTTCCCACGGAAAATTCGCTCAATTTCTTTTTCATTGGAGATTCGGCTTAACATCTTTTGTTTATAGAACAGAAGTTGTACGGGTGAAGTGAAAATTGGGTATTAAAAATATGTTTATCAAATGAAATCAGCCGCAAGATTCAGGGAAGTCTATAACTAAGGTTATGTATACGTTAGGCAAACTACTGCAAGTAATGGTAAATTCAAAACCATTTAGCTTCTACGAATGAACAGAATGTCAACAAGCCTCCAACACGGAAATGCTACATTTGCAAACATGACTTACCTTGAAAGGATCCGGGTCTCCAACTCAGCCAGTTCACACGTCAAAACATGAGCAATAATTCAAGGTAATATTTCCACCAATATTAATTGAGCACATAAGTAAAAAGCTATGAATCTCAAAGAAATGACTCTCACAATGTTGTTCCTCCTTTCTCGCCTTGTTCAACTCCGCAGAAAAGAAATAGCTTCCGTGTCAACATTCAATTGTTAGCACAGATTGGTAATAGACCAATCAACTTCCTATTCTCAAACAATCAAATCAAGATGGTAGACAAGGTGAGGGTTGGGTAACTTCAGATTTTGGCCAAAGTATACACGAAATTCAAAATATCATTTAGTGCCCCTTCCATTAATATTAAACTGAATTTATCATTTGATTTTGTCAATAATTGAGCAATCGGAGGCTTAACTTGTGAGTTAAACTACACAATGCATTTCGTTGCTCTGAAGACCAATAATTCTTATTGGTATTTGTTACTAGGGCAAGGGAGGAAATAGGGGGCTAGGGGTGAATTTTCCTGCGGAGGAGCGCTAATCACCAGTGGGTGTCCAGTCAGTGGTGATTCCTACAAATGTTAACAAGGGGAGCTCTAGGTGCAACCATATCCATATTTTGGGTGTGAACTAGTTACAACCACGCCCATAATTTCCAAGATGCAGATATGATGCTTTAGTCTTGTACTAGCAAAGTATAACAAATGATTGGAAATGTCTCAATTATCATATAGCAGTAAATAATTAATCATTGCAATACAAAACTTTTTTAAGCAAAGTCAATACACTTTGAGAAGCAAGGCAAATTTAAGATATTTTAGAGGGGAGCTGAGACACCAAAATCAACAGCAGTGTTAACAAGCGGGGCTCTTCCCCCCTGAGCCCCCAAGAAAGAATCCCTCTAACATCATACTATTCACTCACTGGTGACAGGGGTGATTTCGTGGGGGCTTGCTTGCTTCTAAAATATTTTGTATTGCAATGATTAATTATTCACTGCTGTATTGCAATTGAGACATTTCCAATAGTGTGTTATACTTTATTAGTACTAAACCAAAGCATCATATCTGCATCTTTGAAAGTATGGGCGTGGTTGCAACTAGTTCACACCCAAAATATGGATACGGTTGCACTTACAGCTCCCCTTCTTACAATTTTTAGGAATAACAATTGACTGGAGAGCCACTGGTGATTAGCGCTCCTCCGCAGGAAATCCAATTGTATATAGACATATAGCAACACAAATAAATAGTTTATTTTACGTTGGCTTACATTGGTAGTACTAAAGAAATATAAAGCTAATTATGGCCAACCATTTTTATAAGGTAATTAGATAAGATAACTAAACACTTAACGATATGAAGTTACAAAAAGCGACCTTAAATATAAAAGTTTTGCACAATCTACAATCACACTTAATTGTGCAGGGTTTCAATTCTCTTTTGAATGCTGCTAATGATGGGGACTCTCTACCATCGGGAGGTAGCATTTTCCACCATTTTCGACCCATATATTGTACTGTTTCTATTCCATATGATATTATCTTAGTTTTTGGAATATCAAGAGTGTTCTTATGTTTTACATTATACTGTACATACACTGTAGTGTAAGTCATTCCTAGAAAAATTGACCTCAAACCAACTTCTGAAAGAGCCAGCAATCCACTGAAAACTCACCGGCGACCCATCGTAGTCATGTTTCAATATATTTCTGGAGATTGCTGGCTCGGCAATGGAAAAAATGAAACACGTTTTAACGTTCTTCCATGTCTGTGATGGGTTGCACGTGGGTTACCATCAATTGAAATGCATTGTTTCCATTAAAGATTTCAATGTCGTCGGTGGGTCACCAACACAAGAAAATTATATGGAAACCAGGGACATAGGGACTGGGGACCAGAGGGGCCATGCCCCCTAATTTTTAATAAACCGTTTAAAAGTGCCTTATGTCAAGCCCAAAAGTATCCATTACCGACAAAAAGCTTCTCTTTTAATGTAATTTGTGTACCCAAGTTCTCAAGATAATATCCGGAGCAATGTTTGAAATCGTAGTATTCTATGTAGAAGATTGTAAGCATGTTTCACAACAGTGCCCTATACATTGAATAGACCTTGCTAATATTGATCAATGTTTCAGAACACCATATAGGATGAAATTGTACTTCACAGTAGTGGCTAACACGTGGGGGGCCGAGGGGGCAGCCACCCCCAAATAAATTCAGACGTGCAAAATGTGACAAAATTGCATTAGTGATGGCTCACAAGAAGCACTTATGTATAAACCACTATACTGGCTTCAGATTGCTTTTCTCAAGCTTTGACGTACATTCATTGGGTAGCAATGAACAGGGCCACTAGGCATTGCTTTGATGTACATATAAGATCAGCGTAGCTTTTTCTGTTTTGCTTTACGTCATCAAAATGCGATGAGAACATGTTAGGAGTATTTTTCCTTCTTCGTCAAAGGTTCAATAAAGAAAGAGATTTATATCTCATTTTGCAGAAGGGCATTTTCTGCCCTTCTAGAAGGTGTGACATCCAAAATATTTACTGGGGGTAAACAAGCAGACCACACTAGCCTTATAATTAAAGGAACTTTACAGACTATAGATGGGGCTACAGACTATAGATGCACAACTGCTACTAAGCTTGTAGGCTAGATGGTCAAGCTCATACTATACATGATGCGCCCCTTTAATTTCATGAAAAATTAACCCCCTCGCCCAAAACAAATCGAAAGTGTCTGCCACCACTCCACAGGTTCTAATAATGCACAGATTATACATTGTATAAGTTATGGGCTGTGCCATTTTATGGACGTAGTCATGTGCCCATTTTATGACATGGCCCACTCACATGTTAGAGGCTTCCTACGTCCTTGATTCAAGCCAAGCGTTAAATACAAAAAGCCGACTCAATAAAAATTTCTTTATTTATTGTCAAATTTTAGCTCTAAAATTTAATGAAGAAACTTTCATGAAAAGGGAATGCAAACCATGCATGTAGCCAAATATTAGCACTTATGACAAAAAAGCATCGGTGTGATTTTAATTAAAGGCAAGGTCATGCCTACATCGCTATGTCGAATTTGCAATAAATGCGCAATCTATTTCGTAGGAATAAATCATAGCTCTAAAGGTAAACGGTGTTTTCTTGAGATCTAAAGAGCGCTATCCTTACACGTTTTCCAGTGGGCTTAGCCCCCTTAACCCATGGTATGCCTTGTGGTGGCATATATCCTCCTTAAGTCTTAGAATTCTCTTCTCTATTCTATGTCATGGATCGAGGCGTCTCAAATTACTACTTTAATGTGCCGTTTTCTATCAAGAAAAGTGCCTCTCTATATTATAAAGCGGGCTTTTCTAAGATCTAAAACATTTTCTCTTAAATGTTTGCCAGGGGCTTTGCCTTCAGACACCCAATATCCTTTCCACTCACTCCTCACTAGGTGGCAAAGCCCAAAGGATACATATGACATGTTATGCTTGGAACTCTGGTCTGCAAGAATTACAAAAGATAGTGCTGAATGGAACAGCTTAGCTACTGCAGCATGTACTCTCAATGTGATCGAATTTACTGCCTTCATACAATCAAAGGTCACACTATCGAAGTGCTACAGTCACAAGGTGAGTGAAATTTTACTTTCCAACTTTCCTAGGATATAGAATATAGCTCAGTAAAGGATTGTACTCAACAGAAAACTAGCAACATAAAAATTTGTTTTTAACCTTTATGTAATTCATCAATCACTAAATTATACAATCATACATCTCACTAGAGTATAGGCAATATATAATTGGCTTGTCTGCTAAAACTAATTAGAAATGAAATAGAAGTATATAAAGAGAAGATCATTTGATCTACAAAAGAAATAAAAAAGTAACAATAGGAAAGAATATATATGTATTTATGAATGTACAATTGTGCTTTTAACAGTATAACACGGCTGGGTCGGCCATGTCTTGTTTCTACGGCAAAATATGTAGCACGTTGACCTCACAGCAATGTTGATAATTTTCTTGATTATGGACTTTTGGACACTATTATCAATACCTAGGTCTGTCATCATTGTCAATATCGTGTCGGATGACGCGTCGTAAATGCCAAGGGCGCTCATAGATAAATTTATGAAAGTTATTGCGCAATACTGTGACCGTATGTCTTGTATAAGGAGATCGTATTTCATAGCTTTGCGCTTACTATTTAATTCAATATTTGTTTCGAATCCCAACGTTAATTCTAAAATATAGAGAGTATTGTCGGGTGAAATCAAAATCAAATCAGGCCGAAGAGAGTCACCGGTGATTAGCAAAGGTGATGGAAAAGATGGAAGATCAACATGTAATCGGCAACATATAATAATAGTAATAATAAGTTTCTTCTTGAGGCCTAGTTGCAAATCGGAGATACATAGGGAACTTCTTTATAAGGAATATGCATAAGCGTATCAAATGAACACTTTTCATTGCTGAAAGACTCTCATAATGCTTTCAATTTTAGTGTAGTTTGTGTATCAATGAGTTGTGCCTAGACTACAGCTCAGTTATCATTGCCACTTAGTGGTAGGATAAAAAGAGTGTATTCCCTGATCTACAGCTGGTTTTGAAGGTACCCCCATGTGAATAAAAAACACCGTTCACAACTCCAAAACCACACCTTTTTACAATCACTAAAAAGAATGAAAGGTAAATACAATTGCTGTATATTTCCCACTGACCATGCCTGCGAATTTACAGGTTTGAAAAGTATTCAATACAACATTGAACAATATTTTCCTGCACGGCAAGTAAAAAATAATAGAATATCAAGAAACATGCGCATTAAATGAAAACAAAATCATAGTTTTCATAAAATTGAATCATTATTTCAACAAACTAACCAAAAACATCAACCAGTTTGAATTCTTGTTAGAAGTCCAAAATAATAATTTCGCCAATTCGTTCACTTTCCAATATAATATTGACAAATTACAAGCTGGTTAGCGGCTTTCACTAACAAATCGAATTACTACATCAATTACACAGTTGCATCACCCTATTAGAGTTCAAGCCTTGCTTGGTGCTGGTTGAAATCAAATCAGGGCAGGATATCTACACCTCGCTAATAGTCTTTCTCAATTCCAATGTTGTAGTAGTCTCTTTTGCCATCCTTCTACGTGCATGGCGGCAACTTGAGCCAGTCCTTTTCTCCCCATGGTTGCCTCCAATAATCCCTCACAGCCCCATATTTGGTCCCGTTTTCAACACCCCAGCCGATAACAGAAACATCGTGGCTGATTATAGAGTGCTGGTTGTATTGGATAAATATTCCATCTCTGAATTCTCTAGGGCTTGCATTACCATTACACCGCATGAAATTGGCCCAGTCTTGTGGAGTTCTGATGTCATCTTTTCCTGGCCGTTTACACATCCTGAAGTCTAAATGGAAAAAAACGTATAAACTTTACAGATAACTTATCATCACTTGCTGGAAATAACAACTAGAGATCATGGCACCTTTTGCATAATATGTGAAGGGAGAGCATCTGATATTGGTGAATAGAGACAATGGGAGGATTGAAAGGTTGACAGACAGTGACCTAAATAACCTTGAAAAATCTAATAAACTTTGCCAGTACTTCAACATAGTGTTGGGGCCTCCAAGGAGAGAGTGGCTATAGCTTCCTTGTCAGAGCACACTAGCTACCACAAGCAGGTTAAGGTTTTTTCTTATGTCCTTTCACATATTTATACAGGTTACAAAAATTTGAGCTACATGACTGTTTTACAATTTGCNCAAAAGATAGTACTGAATTGGATGCCTTAGCTACTGGAGCATGTAATCTCCACGTGATCGAATTTACTGCTTTCATACAATCAAAATATTACACTATCGAAGTGCCACAGCCACAAAGTGAGTGAAATTTTACTTTCTATTTTTCTAGCTTACGGAAATATAACGCAGTAAATAGAAAACTAGCTACATACAATTTTTTTTATACTTAATGTCATTCTTCAATCACTAAATAATACAATCATACATCTCACTAGAGCATCGTTTCTCAAAGTGGGCGCCAGCACCTTCTGGTCCGTGAGACGACTTTAATTCATTCCTCTATTTATTATCTATATTAGATCGCAGGCATTTAATTTCATTATTATTTTTGAACAGCATATTTTGTCCTATTTTTGCATTAGAAGTAATCCTGAAACCAAATTAAAGTTGTTTACTGAATTAGTTATCATTTTTGAAAACATATGTTGTTAAATTTCTTTTCTTCAATTTAGTAATTAGTAAAAATGGTTCATTAAATTAATTATTATTGTTGAGAAGATTGAAAAAGTGCTTTCATGTTTGTATTAATTGCATGCGTTTATTAAAGGGTGATGCTGAAGGTCAAAAAACATGCTTAGACTCCGACGAAGTCCTGCTTTTATATCATTATTTTTTAAATGCATATTTTTTGTATAATGTTGTTTTTTTCACGAAAAAAGCTCACTTGTGTATTTGGGGTAGGGGGCGCTAGGAGTTTGTCAGGAAGCCAAGGGGGCGTCAGCCTGAAAAAGTTTGAGAAACCCTGCACTAGAGTTAAGGCAATGTATAATTGGCTTGTCTGCTAAAACTACTTAGAAATAAAATACAGTATATAAAGAGAAGATAATTTGATCTACAAAAGAAATAAAAAAGTATCAATAGGAAAAGAATATATATGTATGTATGAATATGAAATTTTGCTCTTAAAAGTATAACACGGCTGGGTCGGTCCACGTCTTGTTTCTACGGCAAAGTATGTAGGATGTTGACCTCACAGCAATGTTGATAATTTGATTGATTATGGACTTTTGGACACTATTATCAATACCTAGGTCTTTCATCATTGTCAATATCATGTCGGATGACGCGTCGTAAATTCCAAGGGCGCTCATAGATAAATTTATGAAATTTATTGCACTATACTGTGAACGTATGTCTTGTATAAGGGAATCATATTTCATAGCTTTGCGCTTACTATTTAATTCAATATTTGTTTCGAATCCCAACGTTAATTCTAAAATATAGAGTATTGTTGGGAGAAATCAAAGTCAAATCAGGCCGAAGAGAGTCACCGGTGATTAGCAAAGGTGATGGAAAAGATGGAAGATCAACATATAATCGGCAACATATAATAATAGCAATAATACGTGTCTTCTTGAGGCCTAGTTGCAAATCGGAGATGCATAGGGAACTTCTTTATAAGGAAAATGCATAAGCTTTTCAAATGAACACTTCATTGCTGAAATATTCTCATAATGGTATTCAGTTTTGGTGTAGTTTTTGTATCAATGAGTTGTTCCTAGACTACAGCTCAGGTATTATTAGCACTTAGTGGTAGAATAAAAAGAGTGTATTCCCTTATCTACAGCTTGTAGTTAAAGGTAACCCCCATGTGAATGAAACACACCATTCACAAATCCAAATCCACACCTTCTTAGAATCACTTTAAAGAATAAAAGGTAGATACAATTGCTGTATATTCCCCATTGACCATGCCTACGAAATTGCAGTTATTGAAAAGTATTCAATACCAAATTGAACAATATTTGCATGCACGGCAAGTAAAAAATAATTGAAAATCAAGGAATATGCGTATTAAATGAAAACAAAATTCTAGTTTTCATAAAATTGAATCATTATTCCAATACGGTAACCATAAATCATCAACCAATTTTAATTCTCGTTAGCTGTCCAAAATAATAATTTCGCCAATTCGTTCACTTTCCAATATAGTATTGATAAATTACAAGCTGGTTAGCGGCTTTCACTAACAAATCGATTTACTACATCAATTAAAAAGTTGCATTACCCTATTAGAGTTCAAACCTTGCTTGGTGATGGTTGAAATCAAATCATGGCAGGATAGGCACACCCCACGCATAGTCTTTTTCAAATCAAATGTTGTAGTAGTCTCCTTTGCCGCCCTTCTACGTGCTTGTCAGCAACTTGAGCCAGTCCTTTTCTCTCCATAGTTGCCTCCATGAATCCCTCAAGACACAATATTTGGTCACGTTTTCAACACCCCAGCTGAAAACAGAAACATCATGGTTGATTATAGACTGCTGGTTGTATTGGATAAATATTCCATCTCTACATTCTCTAGGGCTTGCATTACCAATACACCGCATGAAATTGGCCGACTCTTGCGGAGTTCTGATGTCATCTTTTCCTGGCCGTTTACACATCCTGAAGTCTAAATGGAAAAACGTATAAAATTTATAGACAATTTATCATCACTTGCTGGAAATAACAACTAGAGATCACGGCACTTTTTGCATAATTTGTAACGGGAGAGCATCTGATATTGGTGAATAGAGTCGATGGGAGGATTGAAAGATGGACATACAGTGTCCTACATAACCTTAACACATCTGATTAACTTTGCCAGTATTTCAACACAGTGTTGGGGCTTGCAGAGAGAGGGGGACTATAGCTTCCTGGTCAGAGCATACTAGCTACCGCCAGCAAGATAAGATTTTTCTCATTTAATTTCAAATAGTTACACAAGTTACAAAAATCTCAGCTACATGGCTGTTTTACAAATTGTCATGCTTTAAATGAAAATAAAAATAATTAAAAGATTTTAAGAACTAAATAAGGTCAAAACGTTATAAAATGCTAATTACATTAAAATCTAATACAAGTATCAAAAATTAAATGAAACTTTAAATACATCTACAGGATGAACTTCTTGAAAGTTGTCCATGATGGTACTAATTTAGTTTGTCTGCTGAGCTCATTCCATAATTTTGCTCAAGGAAAACAGAAAGAGATTTGACCCACAGATGCTCTAAGTAAAGGCTCTGTAGGCTTCCACCATCTCATAGTTATAATAGCAGTTCCAGTACCCTGTTAAACTTATCCTAGTTCCTTAATCAGAGTGGCCAATCTGTCAAAACCTATTTCAGATTATTGCTAGCAAATAGCACAATGCTAAATTTTCATTCATTGACATAAATGGGGAAGTCTCTAATCATCATGGCACCAATTTTCCAAGAATTTTCAAATTCATATACCATATTCACTGACTTTCCACCTTGTGTAATTCGCTATTGCGTGACACTTTCCAACTGTATTGTGTATGCCACATTGATGGAATGAACTGCATGACTGTTCCAATGCTTGGCAATTATTGCAGGTCTCATCAGGAATACTGTTTTTCTAGGTGTGTCTGTACACACCAAGAAATCCTTTGTCATTATATGTGCCAGAATTGCCTAAAAGTAGAACAGTAATTCAAATACTGCTAAGCAAATACATTAAAATATACAATGTAATTTAAGCTACAAAAACATGTAGTTCTAGCAGAGTCTACAAGACATGCACATGCCACTTGTGCAGCATTTGGCCATGCAAAGTGGTACACAGTAAGTGCACTCAAAAATATAGATAAAATATAGAGTGAATTAGATCGCTAACTGGGAGTGTATTCTACAAGCATAAAATGTCTCAAAGTTAGTCCAACAATCTCTGTTCAAAAAGAAAACATCCAAACTTTTACTGCCAAACAGTTTTGAAGATTAATATATGTCTTTGGAAACAATCAGCCTAAAAGTCATTTTCTGAGCATGCCAAAAGAAAGATTCCTGTAAGTTTTGCAGTTTCCAAGCCCTTCAGGCCTATACTTAAAGAAAATGTACACTGAAGCAACTATTGCTTATGGTATTTCAAAATCTTCACCATTATATGTTAACTCTGGACTGAGAAGAGTATGCATTTTAGTGTGATTTGCTCATATTTCAAAAGCAATTCTCCTGCAACAATTAAAAAGTTTGAAGATTGAAATCTTAGATGTTACAAATTGCTGTAAAGCTATGTTATCATGGATTGGAAACAACACCAGTAGAAATGGGGCATAATTAATTACGACTTTAAAGCCTAATTTTTATATTTGGGTACAATGCCATATTCTATGAAACAAGGACTGAGTGTTTCTGGCAAAAAACACACAAAATTTATGTCTAAAAGCTGATAACTTTTGCTGGAGATAAGATTTTGATTTAAATATTTTGAATGAACTGAAAATTTTTTGCACATTTTTAGACATTGGCATATCACAACATGTACCCTGCAGCTAAAAGGCAATCGAGAAAGCAGAATGAAATTCAAAAGAGAAATGATCCTTCATGAAAATCTTGGGAGCAAAGTTAATAGCTCCTAAAAGGGTGCAATAGTCTAATTGTTGGGAACAAGCAAAAACTTTACAAACTCAATGTGGTTGAGTAAAAGGCCAAACATTTAACAAAACACATTGTCAAATTCACACAAAATGTATTATAACATCAGAAATTAAAATTTCATAAGTTGAGATTAATCCAAACAATTTCAGAAATAAAAACTTATTGCAAGCAAATGTTATTTTGCATAAACAATGATTGAATGTTGAACCAACAAAGACAGGAATAGAAACCACCCAGTTGCCAAGTAGTTCATTTTCTTCCCACTTCTCATTCCTGTCATTGCAACCTGTTTGTGGTTAGAATTCCTAATAGGTATGCCTCTTCTTTTCACCAACAAATAGCAGTTGTAGGTATAGCTTTATGCATGCTTTGCATTTTGGATGAGTAAAACTTGCAAACCTCTCTTTCCAAGAAGGTATTTTGCTTTATTACCTTGGTGCTTCTGCAAAAGTCACTTAATGACATTTCGTTATTAACTATAAATGGAACCAATATACTTTGGCATCAAACAAATACAAACTTACAAAATTGGCAAAGAGAACAGCTTCTCTAATAAGCATTATTGCTGCAATGGCTTTCTGTCAATTCTGCAATCATACTAAAGATCTCATTTTTGCAAGGCACAAAATTCAACACGCTAACCAAGAATATACTAAAGTTACATCCCTAAAAACATCCTTTTGGAGAATAGGAAAGAATTATGTTCCAATGGGATCAGTAGCAGAACTATCAACTGTCAACTGCATTTCAATTAACAATATCAAGTTCAGGAGTTTTCCAGGAGATTTTATATTTTCCACAAGCCATGTCTGGAAGGTAAATTACATTCCAAAAGTCTCCAGGACTGCTGAACACTTGTAGCCATCCCAAATATTTCTAATGAAAACTAATATCACTATACTTAGAAATAAAATAGAAGAACCCAAGACTGAAGAGATTGTATGCTATATTGTTAGAACACCATATTCCATAACTAGACATGAGTGAATAATTATTGCTACTCAAAGTGTTAGAAAGTACATTTAATTTCCATAATAATGCATACCTGGTAACAGAGAAAGTGACAGCCATTCTCTTTTCTCAGCATAACACAATTATATTTTAATGGATGACAGCTCCTTAACATTGGCAATGCCATTCTCACTTGACAAATTGACTGCCTCCATTACTCATATTCCAATTAACCTAACCAGTGCAACATCATTCTGGATAAATTTGCCATAATAACATGGATTGTAGAGACATTGTCTGCAAATAAATTGCTCATCTACAGTTCAACTTCATCATTAACTGCATATGTTGCACTGTCAAGCACCAACTTCAAACTTTTGCATATTGAAAGTCCTAAATATTGGTGTATTATGAATTGTGCTCTGCTGAAAAAGATAATGGAGATAGCAGAATGAAATTCAGAAGAGGAATACTCATGTAAATCTTAGGAGCAAAGTTAGTAGCTCTTTAACAGGCTACTAAAATAGTCACTTTGCAGGGAACAAGGAAAACCTTTTAAAATCAATATGAAAAGGCCAGAATTTTAATGGAACACAATTTCAAATTCACACAACTAGAAGATTGCAGCTTAAAGGGAAATTTCATTAATCCAAGATTAATCCAAACAATATCAGAAAAAAGAACTTATTGCTTGCCAATGCTGACAAAAATGGACAGCAAAATTCTTATATACTAGAGGTCAATTAGTCCAACTCTATATTGGAACTATCACAAAGTAACTGCTTTTATTAACTGAATTCACTTAATTCTTAATGGTGCAAAACCACTCCCCACTGTATTGGAGCGAATCCTACAATGCCTTGGGAGAAAAGCAAAGTTTGGAGGGTAGGATAACAAACAATCTACTTGGTAGTTTTAATCAACAATACAGACAACTCATAGGCATAGCATGCATTCACAAAATGGGAGGCACATGAATTAATTGGGGGAGGATATATGAATTACTTAACACTCTCACATGCAAGCAAAGGCAAACATACAACCTACAAATTGGACTATATTGGACACAAATTTTTATAAAATGGGGCATATGCCCACTATCCTCTCCTGGATCCTATGTTCATCTCAAAATCTCTGCATATCAAGTAGAATAATTGGCTAAAGTATCTCTCATAGTGGGAATTAATAATTTGCCATTACATTGACTTGAAATACTCCTGTATTAGACATAACAAGGGAATGAGCAAGTACAGTATATTCTGGATGTTCTGGATTGAGTGTGACTATGGAGAAAATCTAGATAAAGCAAAATTCTGAATAAACAGGAGGCCTATATTTTACCTTGAATATGGGTGTGAATGGTACTAACAAAGAAATGGAATGAAATCTGAGGTTTTTAAACAAAGTCAATCTCCTCAAAAGTAATAAATAGGAGGCCCTAATAAGGTCTGGGGGATGGAAAAAATAAAAAAATGAAGAAGTGGGGAGGGAGGCACTTTTGGCAACTGGGAGTATACTGTGGATACTCTGGATTGATTGGGGCTAGAGAAAATCTAGAGAGAGCAAAAATCTGAATAAACAGCAGGGTGACATTTTAAAACACAAAATGATGTATGGGTTGAAAAATGTAAGTACAGTGTGAAACTAATCAGACTGAGACAGTTCCTATGACTTCCAGTAATATTTTCACAATACTTTTGATAATTGCAATACATTGAGTTGAAACAATGTGAGTAGAAATGTAGTAAAGCCCTTCAACAAACATTCCCACAATAACAACTGCTAGTTATTTAAATAGTTATGGAAACATCCTCTAGATATGGTGCTTTCTGTCTCTTTTCTCTCAGTTAGAAGAGGATATTTTCTTGATATTGTTTAGACATTTTGACAATAATGGGCATTGTGGAAATCAATATGTGATGGAGAATCTGGGTAAAGTAGACTCAGCCCTCCAAAAGTCTGAAATAAGCAGTATAATTTGTTACCTAAAATTTTGGGAGTATCAGGCCCTTCTGTGAGTAAAATACCATGCATGTGGCAATTAGCACTCACAATTGATTTTGTATTTGCTATTGCACTGCTAAGACACACTACATATACACAGACACAGATGTGATAACAAAATAAGGTCAGAAGTGTAGCATGGAATAAAGAGAGTATCTAATAACAAACAAACTTTTGGCCCCAACTTTTCAAACTTGAGAAGATTCAGGTAGAATTGGGTCACTACATTCTGAAAACTTGGTAAATTTTGACAAGTCAAGCCTATTTAATGCTTGTACAACAAGTGAAAGAACCTATAGCTAAAGGAATTATTAGCTGTATTTGGAAAAACCAGTATCAGAATAGTGCATTCCAGTCAGCTGAAAACCTCAATTTTCAAATTTATCTCTGGACCTAACCATGGTGGGTACTATAGTGGATTCTGGATACAAACATTTGATTAGCACATTTTCTGTAAAGTCTGCTTAAAAGATCAGTACAATGGCTCTCTTATGAAATAATATATTTGCAAAAAACCAATCTCAAAACAGCATTTCATGCCCTTCTGAGAGCCTTAATTTTGAACTTTTTTCTCTGGACCCAATGGCTATTATCATATATGATAATTTCTAGCACATTGAAAGTATACGATAGCCATGTTTGCATTACAACTCCTTTCGCTCTACTAGTTCTATGAGAAACTCTCCTGACCATACCGCATATAAATAACCAAAAGATATTGCGCATGAACATTAGAAGGAATTGTGACCGGTGACAATAACACAGTTTAGCAACAAGATAAATTCAGGTAAATTCAATCTTACGCCCCCCCCCCCCAACCCAACCAAACCGTATCCTGTAGCCAAATCGTATCAATTCATGAGCTTCACAGTGGGCAAACAGTTTACATTTCAAAGTATTCGAAAAACAGTTTGTAGGCCTTCCAATAACATGCCACTGATACGATCTCTGATTTCGTAGTTTAAATGGCTATCTGATGATCAAAAACGGATACTCTACATAGTTTGTCCAAACAAAAGAAATTTGCTTACCCTTAACCTTTTACAGCCGACAAGTGTGTCATGACGCATAACTCTCTTCAATACTGACGGCCCGTAATCTCCAGAATTTTCCAACATCTTTTCTGTCTGATATGGGAACCATTTTTACTGCCTTGGTCTGTTTTTGGATTTTTCTTTCGCGAGAAAATCGCCTAATACAGGTTGTGCCCTCCATGCTGCTTTTCCAAACACTCTTCGCACGGAGCTCTCCTTTGCTGCTGATCTCGATTTACACTGCTGCTAGCCGGTGGCTCCCAGATCTCTCACCTATTGTCTCCAAGCGCATCCGCCATCTTTCCTCTTGTCTCTAGTCCCAGTGCCTAGCGCTTCCCATCTTTATAATGGTGGATTTAGGGAGGAAAGAGAAGAAAGAACATCTAGCAACATCTTGTTAATCACCCATCTGGTAAGTACTTTTTTCATTATTATTGTACGATTTGTGCTCTATGGCTTAACGTCTGTCTTGAAAGACGTGCCAGTTATTTTTAACTCTTGCCCTTGGCTAACGAGTATTATGCAAGCCAAATTCTGTCACCATTCTCCACCGTTTTATCATACAAAGAAATATGTAGCTATTTCAATGCATTTCGTCATCATCATTGTGTGTCATCTGCTCCCAGCAGGTTGACTATCATGGATTTCCAGTTTTCTCGGTTGTCCGCTTTCTTTACACAATCTACATACACGCATTTTTTTATAAGCAAGGCAGTACTCGGCAAGGCAAAAATTTAAGCAATTTTAGTACTGGACTGCTAAGCAATTTGAATAATTGTATTGTCAGTACTTAACAGGAAATGTGAACTGATGCCATCTTGTTAACAGGAATAACCTGTGCAAGTGTTGTCTACTCTCAATACTTGTTGACTTTCAATACTTACCAATTCTCAAACCGTTTTAGGTTATATAGCCGTATATTTTCATTTTTCTAAGCAATTTTGAATACTCAAATTTGCCTTCCAGCTAAGCAATTTTTAGTACTGAGCCTGAGTTGAAATTGCTTATAAACATTGTGTGTAGCTTAACTCTGTCCATTCTTTGATATAATCCATCCACAAGGCTCTAGGTCTTCCTCTCCCTCTTTTCCCATTTAGTTTTCCTTCTACCAATAATCCATGTAGTCCATCTTTTGGAATTATGTGACCAAGATATGCTACTTGTCTTTGTTCAACTATATTTAACAGTAGTTGTTTGTTTCCTATCATTGTGAAACTCTCTTTGACTCATTTGCTGTCCATGGTATTCTAAGCATTCGTCTGTAGCTCTACAAAAGCATTTATCTTCATTGCTACACTCTTCGTTATTGTCCACGTTTTAGAGCTATACGGGAATGTTGCCCATACATAATATTTTACAATGCGCTTTCTTGTGTTTATGCTTGAATCTCTGAATGAAAATATAGTTGAAACATTCTTATCACTTTTTCCGTCATCTGTTACCATATGTCCTAGATGGACCACGCTGGTAACTTGTTCAATTGGTGTTACATCTATCAGTATATTAGCATCTGGTACAGGATTTTTCTTGCTTACTACCATTGTCTTGGTCTTTTTCACATTTATCTCCATCCCATATGTTTTTCAATTCTCATTTATCTTTGTTTTTCTTTCTTGTAAATCTGCTGCTGTTGTCGCCATTAAAGCTGTATCACCTGCATACCTGTTGTTATTGATGTTTGTTCCTCCAATTACTACACCACTTGCATTGTATATCTCTCGTAATATTTTTTCTGTATACAGGTTGAACAGATTTGCTGATAACATACATCCTTGTCAAACACCTTTCTCTATGTTAAATTCTTCTGTTAACCCTGTATCTGTTTTGACAACTGCTGTTTGTTCCCAATACATTTTTGTTATAATTTACAGGCCCTATCATCGATTCCAACTTCTTTTAGGCAATCAATCATTTTGGAGTGTATGACCCTGTCAAAAGCCTTTGTGTAGTCAATAATGCAAATATAAACATCATTTTGCATTTTCATTCTCAAATTGAAAACACCTTCTCTAGTTCCAAGTCCAGGTCTAAGGCCATTTTGTAGCTTGCTCACTTCTTTATCTATTTTTGATATTAGTCTTTGCTGTATTTACTTTCAGTAAGAGTTTTGTGATGTGACTCATAAAGCTAAT
>OLMO02000245.1:27610-39070 GCA_900291935.2 Cassiopea xamachana | reverse complement strand
AATTCTAATGATTATGACTGTTTGAACACAATAGTCACTATTACAGCTTATAAGGCGTTTTAAGCTGCATGTATTAAAAACTGTAAGATAACGCTATTCTAATGTGGAAACATTGACTAACCTACTAGACTGAGTGCAAATGTATGTATATAACATGTCCTCTTAATGAAGTGCATTCATCTCCATGAGATTTTACGTCAACAATGATTATTTCCTTGTAACCTGCGTATTGGGCCTAAGTATGCAAACACTGAAACAACAAGACTGGACAGAGTGTTCATGGCGAAGCAATAGTTATAATGCTAAATTCAACGTAAAAGTACGTTTAGAACAGTGTAATTCCAATAATTATAACTGTGTGCACACAATAGTCACTATTACAGCTTATACAGCATTTTAAGCTACATGTATTAAAATAACGTAAACTAACGCTTTTCTCATGGGGAAACATTGACTAACCTACTAGAATAAGTGCAAATGTATAGATAAAACATGTTTTCTCAATGAGTTTCACTCATTCCATGAACTGTTCCTTCAACAATGGCTGTGTCTTTGTAACCGGCCTATTGGGCCTAAGTATGCAAGCACTGAAAAAACAAGACTGGACAGAGTTTTCATGGCGAAGCAATGTTTATAATGTTACATTCACAGTAAACGCGCGTGTAGAAGAATGTGTTCCCATAGAATACACGTAATTCTAATGATTATAACTGTTTGCACACAATTGTAACTAGTACAGCTTATAAGGCGTTTTAAACTGCATGTATTAATAACTGTAAACTAACGCTATTCTCATGAAGAAACATTGACTAAACAACTAGAATCAGTGCAAATGTATGGATAAAACATGTTTTCTCAATAAACTTCACTCATTCTATGAACTGTTCCTTCAACAATGGCTTTGTCTTTGTAACCGGCCTAATGGGCCTAAGTATGCAAACACTGAATAAACAAGACTGGACAGAGTTTTCATGGCGAAACAATAGTTATAATGCTAAGTTCAACGTAAACGCAAGTGTAGAAGAATGTGTTCCCATAGAATACACGTAATTCTAATGATTATGACTGTTTGAACACAATAGTCACTAGTACAGCTTATAAGGCGTTTTAAGCTGCATGTATTAAAAACTGTAAACTAACGCTATTCTAATGTGGAAACATTGACTAACCTACTGGAATGAGTGCAAATGTATGGATATAACATGTTTTCTTAATGAAGTGCACTCATCTCCATGAGATTTTACGTCAACAATGATTATTTCCTTGTAACCTGCCTATTGGACCTAAGTATGCAAAGACTGAAACAACAAGACTGGACAGAGTTTTCATGGCGAAACAATAGTTATAATGCTAAGTTCAACGTAAAAGCATGTTTAGAACAGTGTAATTCCAATAATTATAACTGTGTGCACACAATGGTCACTATTACAGCTCATACAGCGTGTTAAGCTACATGTATTAAAATAACGTAAACTAACGCTATTCTCATGGGGATACATTGACTAACCTACTAGAATAAGTGAAAATGTATGGATAAAACATGTTTTCTCAATAAATTTCACTCATACGATGAACAGTTCCGTCAACAATTGCTATGTCTTTGTAACTGGCCTAATGGGCCTAAGTATGCAAACACTGAATAAACAAGACTGGACAGAGTTTTCATGGCGAAACAATGTTTATAATGCTAACTTCAACGTAAACGCACGTGTAGAAGAATGTGTTCCCATAGAATACACGTAATTCTAATGATTATGACTGTTTGAACACAATAGTCACTATTACAGCTTATAAGGCGTTTTAAGCTGCATGTATTAAAAACTGTAAACTAACGCTATGCTAATGTGGAAACATTGACTAACCTACTAGAATGAGTGCAAATGTATGGATATAACATGTTTTCTTAATGAAGTGCACTCATCTCCATGAGATTTTACGTCAACAATGATTATTTCCTTGTAACCTGCTTATTGGACCTAAGTATGCAAAGACTGAAACAACAAGACTGGACAGAGTTTTCATGGCGAAACAATAGTTATAATGCTAAATTCAGCGTAATAGCACGTTTAGAACAGTGTAATTCCATTAATTATAACTGTGTGCACACAATAGTCACTATTACAGCTTATACAGCGCTTCAAGCTACATTTATTAAAATATCGTAAAATAACGCTATTCTCATAGGGAAACATTGACTAACCTACTAGATTCAGTGCAAATGTATGGATAAAACATGTTTTCTCAATGAATTTCACTCATTCCATGAACTGTTCCTTCAACAATGGCTTTGTCTTTGTAACCGTCCTAATGGGCCTAAATATGCAAACACTGAAAAAACAAAAACTGGACAGAGTTTTCATGGCGAAACAATGTTTATATTGCTAACTTCAACGTAAAAGCACGTTTAGATGAGTGTAAACTAGCGCTACTCTAATGGGGATACATTGACTAACCAACTAGAATGAGTGCAAATGTATGGATAACACTTGGTTTCTCAATGAAGTTCACTCATTTCCATGAACATTTCCGTCAACACTGGTTTTGTCTTTATAACAGCCCTAATTGGCCTAAGCAAGCAAACACGGAAAAAACAAGACTGGACAGAGTTTTCATGGCGAAACAATAGTTATATTGCTAACTTCAACGTAAATACACGTTTAGAACAATGTTTTTCCTTACAATACACGTCACTCCAATGACTATAACTGTTTGAACACAATAGTCACTATTACAGCTTATAAAGCGTTTTAAGCTGCATGTATTGAAAGCCGTAAACTAACGCTATTCTCATGGGGAAACATTGACTAACCTACTAGAATCAGTGCAAATGTATGGATAAAACATGTTTTCTCAATGAATTTCACTCATTCTATGAACTATTCCTTCAACAATGGCTTTGTCTGTGTAACCGGCCTATTGGGCCTAAGTATGCAAACACTGAAAAAACAAGACTGGACAGAGTTTTCATGGCGAAACAATGTTTGTAATGTTACATTCACCGTAAACGTGCGTGTGGAAGAATGTGTTCCCATAGAATACACGTAATTCTAATGATTATAACTATTTGCACACATTAGTCACCATTTCAGCTTATAAAGCGTTTTAAGCTCCATGCATTAAAAGCCGTAAACTAACGCTATTCTCATGAAGAAACATTGACTAAACAACTAGGATCAGTGCAAATGTATGGATAAAACATGTTTTCTCAATAAATTTCACTCATTCCGTGAACTGTTCCTTCAACAATGGCTTTGTATTTGTAACCGTCCTAATGGGCCTAAGTATCCAAACACTGAAAAAACAAAAACTGGACAGAGTTTTCATGGCGAAACAATGTTTATATTGCAAGAATTCAACGTAAACGCGCGTGTAGAAGAATGTGTTCCCATAGAATACACGTAATTCTAATGATTATGACTGTTTGAACACAATAGTTATTATTACAGCTTATAAGGCGTTTTAAGCTGCATGTATTTAAAACTGTAAACTAGCGCTATTCTAATGTGGAAACATTAACTAACCTACTAGAATGAGTTGAAATGTATGGATATAACATGTTTTCTTAATGAAGTTCACTCAACTCCATGAGATTTTACGTCAACAATGATTATTTTCTTGTAACCTGCCTATTGGGCCTAAGTATGCAAACACTGAAACAACAAGACTGGACAGAGTTTTCATGGCGAAACAATAGTTATAATGCTAACTTGAACGTAAACACGAGTGTTGAAGAATGTGTTCCCATAGAATACGCGTAATTCCAATGAGTGTAACTGTTTGGACACAATTGTAACTATTACAGCTTATAAGGCGTTTTAATCTGCATGTATTAAAAACTGTAAACTAACGCTATTCTAATGTGGAAACATTGACTAACCTACTAGAATGATTGGAAATGTATAGATAAAACATGGTTTCTCAATGATGTTAAATCATTTCCATGAAGTTTTCCTTCAATAATGGTCTTGTCTTTGAAAGCGACCTAATGGGCCCAAGTATGCAAACACTGAAGAGCAAGACTGCACAGAGTTTTCATGGCGAAACAATGTTTTTAATGTTAAATTCACGGTAAACGCGCGTTTGGAAGAATGTGTTCCCATAGAATACTGGTAATTCTAATGATTCTGACTGTTTGAACACAATAGTCACTATTACAGCCTATAATGCGTTTTAAGCTGCATGCATTAAAAGCCGTAAACTAACGCTATTTTGATGAAGAAACATTGACTAAACACCTAGAATCAGTGCAAATGTATGGATATAACATGTTTTCTCAATGATGTTAACTCATTTCCATGAAATTTTCCTTCAATAATGGTCTTGTCTTTGTAACCGTCCTAATGGGCGTAAGTATGCAAACACTGAAGAAAAAACAAGACTGGACAGAGTTTTCATGGCGAAACAATAGTTATATTGCAAACTTCAACGTAAATACACTTTTAGAACAAAGTTTTTCCTTAGAATACACGTCATTCCAATGATTATAACTGTTTGAACACAATAGTCCCTATTACAGCTTATAACGCGTTTTAATCTGCATGTATTAAAAACTGTAAACTAACGCTATTCCAATGTAGAACCATTGACTAACCTACTAGAATAAGTACAAATGTATGGATAACACATGGTTTCTCAATAAAGTTAACTCATTTCCATGAAATTTTCCTTCAACAATGGCTTTGTCTTTGTAACCGGCCTATTGGGCCTAAGTATGCAAACACTGAATAAACAAGACTGGACAGAGCTTTCATGGCGAAACAATGTTTATAATGTTAAATTCACCTTAAACGCTCGTGTGGAAGAATGTTTTTCCATAGAATACACGTCATTCCAATGATTGCAACTGTTTGCACACAATAGTCACTATTATAGCTTATAATGCGTTTTAAGCTACATGCATTAACAGCCGTAAACTAACGCTATTCTCATGGGGAAACATTAACTAAACAACTAGAATCAGTGCAAATGTATGGATAAAACATGTTTTCTCATGGAACTTCACTCATTCCATGAACTGTTCCTTCAACAATGGCTTTGTCTATGTAACCGTTCTAATGGGCCTAAGTATGAAAAGCACTGAAAAAACAAGACTGGACAGAGTTTTCATGGCGAAGCAATGTTTATAATGTTACATTCACCGTAAACGCGCGTGTGGAAGAATGTGTTGCCATAGAATACACGTAATTCTAATAATTATAACTGTTTGCATTAAATTGTAACTATTACAGCTTATAAGGCGTTTTAAGCTGCATGTATTAACAACTGTAAACTAACGCTATTCTAATGTGGAAACATTGACTAACTTACTAGAATGAGTGGAAATGTATGGATAAAACATGGTTTCTCAATGATGTTAACTCATTTCCATGAAATTTTCCTTCAATAATGGTCTTGTCTTTGTAACCGACCTAATGGGCCTAAGTATGCAAACACTGAAAAAACAAGACTGGACAGAGTGTTCATGGCGAAATAATAGTTAAATTGCTAACTTCAACGTAAATACACGTTGAGAACATTGTTTTTCCATAGAATACACGTCATTCCAATGATTGTAACTGTTTGCACCCAATAGCCACTATAACAGCTAATAAAGCGTTTTAAGCTGCATGTACTAAAACCCGAAAACCACCGCTATTCTCATAGGGAAACATTTACTAAACAACTAGAATCAGTGCAAATGTATGGATAAAACATGTTTTCTCAATAAATTTCACTCATTCCATGAACTGTTTCTTCAACAATGGCTTTGTCTTTGTAACCGGCCTAATGGTCCTAAGTATGCAAACACTGAAAAAACAAGACTGGGCAGAGTCTTCATGGCGAAACAATGTTTATAATGCTAAATTCAACGTAAAAGCACGTTTAGAACAGTGTAATTCCAATAATTATAACTATTTGCACATAATAGTCAGTATTACAGCTTATAAAGCGTTTTTAGTTGCATGTATTAAAATACGAAAACTAAGGGCTACTCTAATGGGAATACATTGACTAAACTGCTAGAATCACTTCAAACGTATGGATAACACATGGTTTCTCAATGAAATTCACTCATTTCCATGAGATATTGCGTCAACAATGATTTTTTCCTTGTAACCTGCCTAATGGGCCTAAGTATGCAAACACTGAAAAAGCAAGACTGGACAGAGTTTTCATGGCCAAACAATGTTTACAATGCTACAGTCAACGTAAATACATGTTGAGAACATTGTTCTGCCATAGAATACACGTAATTCCAATGATTACAACTGTTTGCACACAATTGTCACTATTAAAGCTTATAAAGCGTTTTAAGCTACATATATTAGAAACTGTAAACTAACGTTCTTCTAATATGACAGCATTGACTAACCTACTAGAATGAGTGGAAATGTATGGATAAAACATGTTTTCTCAATGATGTTAACTCATTTCCATGAACTGTTCCTTCAACAATGGCTTTGTCTTTGTACATGTCCTAATGGGCCTAAGTATGCAAACACTGAAAAAACAAAACTGGACAGAGATTTCATGGCGAAACAATAGTTATAATGCTAAATTCAACGTAAAAGCACGATTAGAACAGTGTAAACTAGCACTACCCTAATGGGGATACATTGACTAACCTACTAGAATGAGTGCAAATGTATGGATAACACTTGGTTTTTCAATGAAGTTCACTCTTTTCCATGAACTTTTCCGTCAACACTGGTTTTGTCTTTATAACAGGCCTAATGGGCCCAAGTATGCAAACACTGAAAAAACAAGACTGGACAGAGTTTTCATGGCGAAAGAATAGTTATATTGCTAACTTCAACGTAAATACACGTTGAGAACATTGTTTTTACTTAGAATACACGTCATTCCAATGATTATAACTATTTGCACATAATAGTCAGTATTACAGCTTATAAAGCGTTTTTAGTTGCATGTATTAAAATACGAAAACTAAGGGCTACTCTAATGGGAATACATTGACTAACCTGCTAGAATCACTGCAAACGTATGGATAACACATGTTTTCTCAATGAATTTCACTCATTCCATGAACTGTTCCTTCAACAATGGCTTTGTCTTTGTAACCGGCCTATTGGGCCTAGGTATGCAAGCACTGAAAAAACAAGACTGGACAGAGTTTTCATGGCCAAACAATGTTTATAGTGTTAAATTCACCGTAAACGCGCGTGTAGAAGAATGTGTTGCCATAGAATACACGTAATTCTAATGATTTTAACTGTTTGCATAAAATTGTAACTATTTCAGCTTATAAGGCGTTTTAAGCTGCATGTATTAACAACTGTAAACTAACGCTATTCTAATGTGGAAACATTGACTAACTTACTAGAATGAGTGGAAATGTATGGATAAAACATGGTTTCTCAATGATGTTAACTCATTTCCATGACATTTTCCTTCAATACTGGTCTTGTCTTGTAACCGGCCTAACGTACCTAAGTGTGCAAACACTTAAAAAACAAGACTGGACAGAGTTTTCATGGCGAAATAATAGTTAAATTGCTAACTTCAACGTAAATACACGTTGAGAACATTGTTTTTCCATAGAATACACGTCATTCCAATGATTGTAACTGTTTGCACACAATAGCCACTATAACAGCTTATAAAGCGTTTTAAGCTGCATGTACTAAAGCCCGAAAACTACCGCTATTCTCATAGGTAAACATTTACTAAACAACTAGAATCAGTGCAAATGTATGGATAAAACATGTTTTCTCAATAAATTTCACTCATTCCATGAACTGTTTCTTCAACAATGGCTTTGTCTTTGTAACCGGCCTAATGGTCCTAAGTATGAAAACACTGAAACAACACGACTGGGCAGAGTCTTCATGGCGAAACAATGTTTATAATGCTAAATTCAACGTAAAAGCACGTTTAGAACAGTGTCATTCCAATAATTATAACTATTTGCACATAATAGTCACTATTACAGCTTATAAAGCGTTTTAAGTTGCATGTATTAAAATACGAAAACTAAGGGCTACTCTAATGGGAATACATTGACTAACCTGCTAGAATCACTGGAAACGTATGGATAACACATGGTTTCTCAATGAAATTCACTCATTTCCATGAGATATTGCGTCAACAATGATTTTTTCCTTGTAACCTGCCTAATGGGCCTAAGTATGCAAACACTGAAAAAGCAAGACTGGACAGAGTTTTCATGGCCAAACAATGTTTACAATGCTACAGTCAACGTAAATACACGTTGAGAACATTGTTCTGCCATAGAATACACGTAATTCCAATGATTACAACTGTTTGCACACAATAGTCACTATTACAGCTTATAAAGCGTTTTAAGTTGCATGTATTAAAATACGAAAACTAAGGACTACTCTAATGGGAATACATTGACTAACCTGCTAGAATCACTGCAAACGTATGGATAACACATGGTTTCTCAATGAAATTCACTCATTTCCATGAGATATTGCGTCAACAATGATGTTTTCCTTGTAACCTGCCTAATGGGCCTAAGTATGCAAACACTGAAAAAACAAGAACGGACAGAGTTTTCATGGCCAAACAATGTTTACAATGCAACAGTCAACGTAAATACACGTTGAGAACATTGTTCTGCCATAGAATACACGTAATTCCAATGATTACAACTGTTTGCACACAATAGTCACTATTACAGCTTATAAGGCGGTTTAAGCTGCATGTATTAACAACTGTAAACTAACGCTATTCTAAAGTGGGAAACATTGACTAACCTACTAGAATGAGTGGAAATGTATGGATAAAACATGTTTTCTCAATGAATTTCACTCATTCCATGAACTGTTCCTTCAACAATGGCTTTGTCTTTGTAACCGGCCTATTGGGCCTAAGTATGCAAACACTGAAAAAACAAGACAGGACAGAGTTTTCATTTCGAAACAATGTTTATAATGTTAAATTCACCGTAAACGCGCGTGTAGAAGAATGTCTTCCCATAGAATACACGTAATTCTAATGATTATAACTGTTTGCACACAATTGTAACTATTACAGCTTATAAGGCGCTTTAAGCTGCATGTATTAAAAACTGTAAACTAACGCTATTCTAATGTGGAAACATTGACTAAACAACTAGAATCAGTGCAAATGTATGGATAAAACATGTTTTCTCAATAAACTTCACTCATTCCATGAACTGTTCCTTCAACAATGGCTTTGTCTTTGTAACCGGTCTAATGGGCCTAAGTATGACAACACTGAAAAACCAAGACTGGATAGAGTTCTCATGGTGAAACAATGTTAATAATGCTAACTTCAACGTAAAAGCACATTTACAACCGTGTGATTCCAATGATTACAACTGTTTGCACACAATAGTCACTATTACAGCTTATAAGGCGTTTTAAGGTACATGTATTAGAAACTGCAAACTAACGCTATTCTAATGTGGAAACATTGACTAACCTACTAAAATGAGTGCAAGTGTATGGATAACAAATGGTTTCTCAATGATGTTAACTCACTTTCATGAAATTTTCCTTCAATAATGGCCTTGTCTTTGTAACAGGCCTAATGGCCCTAAGTATGCAAACACTGAAACAAAAAGACTGGACAGAGTTTTCACGGCAAAACAATGCTTATCATTCTAACTTCAAAGTTAATATAAGTTTAGAACATGGTTTAACCATAGAATACACGTAATTCGAATGATTACAACTGTTTGCACACAATTGTCACTATTAAAGCTTATAAAGCGTTTCAAGCTGCATGTATTAAAAAGCGTAAACTAACGCTACTCTAATTGGGATACATTGACTAACCTGCTAGAATCACTGCAAACGTATGAATAACACATGGTTTCTCAATGAAGTTCACTCATTTCCATGAGATTTTACGTCAACAATGATTATTTCCTTGTAACCTGCCTAATGGGCCTAAGTATGCAAACACTGAAAAAGCAAGACTGGACAGAGTTGTCATGGCCAAACAATGTTTACAATGCAACAGTCAACGTAAATACACGTTGAGAACATTGTTCTGCCATAGAATACACGTAATTCCAATGATTACAACTGTTTGCACACAATTGTCACTATTAAAGTATATAAAGCTTTTTAAGCTACATGTATTAGAAACTGTAAAGTAACGCTATTCTAATATGAAAACATTGACTAACCTACTAGAGTGAGTGGAAATGTATGGATAACACATGGTTTCTCAATGATGTTAACTCATTCCATGAACTATTCCTTCAACAATGGCTTTGTCTTTGTAACCCGCCTATTGGGCCTAAGTAAGCAAACACTGAAAAACCAAGACTGGACAGAGTTTTCATGGCGAAACAATGTTTATAATGTTAAATTCAACGTAAACGCGTGTGTGGAAGAGTGTGTTCCCTTAGAATACACGTAATTCTAATGATTATAACTGTTTGCACACAATTGTAACTATTACAGCTTATAAGGCGTTGTAAGCTGCATGTATTAAAAACTGTAAACTAACGCTACTCTAATGTGGAAACATTGACTAACCTACTAGAATGAGTGCAAATGTATGGATATAACATGTTTTCTTAATGAAGTTCACTCATCTCCATGAGATTTTACGTCAACAATGATTATTTCCTTGCAACCTGCCTATTGGGCCTAAGTATGCAAACACTGAAACAACAAGACTGGACAGAGTTTTCACGGCAAAACAATGTTTATCATTCTAAATTCAATCTTAAAACACGTTTAGAACAGTGTAAGTCCAATAATTATAACTGTGTGCACACAATAGTCACTATTACAGCTTATACAGCGTTTTAAGCTACATGTATTAAAATAACATAAACTAACATGTTCTAATGTGGAAACATTGACTAACCTACTAGAATGAGTGGAAATGTATGGATAAAACATGGTTTCTCAATGATGTTAACTCATTTCCATTAAATTTTCCTTCAATAATGGTCTTGTCTTTGTAACCGCCCTAATTGACCTAAGCATGCAAACACGGAAAAAGCAAGACTGGACAGAGTTTTCATGGCGAAACAATAGTTATATTGTTAACTTCAACGTACATACACGTTTAGAACAATGTTTTTCCATAGAATACACGTCATTCAAATGACTATAACTGTTTGAACACAATAGTCACTATTACAGCTTATAAAGCGTTTTAAGCTGCATGTATTGAAAGCCGTAAACTAACGTTATTCTCATGGGGAAACATTGACTAAACAACTAGAATCAGTGCAAATGTATGGATAAAACATGTTTTCTCAATAAATTTCACTCATTCCATGAACAGTTCCTTCAACAATAGCTTTGTCTTTGTAACCCGCCTTATGGGCCCAAGTATGCAAACACTGAATACAAAGGACTGGACAGAGTTTTCATCACGAAACAATGTTTACAATTCTAAATTCAATGTAAACGTGCGTGTAGAAGAATGTGTTCCCATAGAATACACGTAATTCTAATGATTATGACTGTTTGAACACAATAGTCACTATTACAGCTTATA
>OLMO02000244.1:3032-14091 GCA_900291935.2 Cassiopea xamachana | reverse complement strand
ATCCATCCATCCATCCATCCATCCATCCATCCATCCATCCATCCATCCATCCATCCATCCATATATATATATACTCTTAAGCTTCAAAATTGAACTACATGATGTTCAAGATTCGTTACTACGGATTGTTTGACGAGGGTAGCTGTCAATCCCAGGCTCACCCCACTCTGAAACTTTCACAAAAGATGCAAAAAATGTACATCTTCCATCATACCATAAAATTTTGAATTTTAACATTGCTGCCCGGGCGGGGTCAAAGGTCAGAAGAAAGAAACAAGGTTTACTGTAGCTCTTTTAGATTTAACATGTTTTTGAATACAATATTTGATTTCTACAGGCTAAAAGCTTTTATTTGACACCAATTTTATTGTCATAGAACAAACATAGAAGCAATTACAAAATCATAGGGAGTCGTGGGTGACAGCAAAGGTTAAAACTTTGACCTACCGCAAAACCTAAATCGGTTGACCAAATTCAAAAAGTTTTTTGGAAAGTTATATTCTAGCAGTTTGTAGTCAATTTTGAGAGTTTCAAAGCATTCTAAGAGTATCACCTCAGAATATTGCAATTTTTTGGTTACAGTTGGCATAGAATGACCCTACCGGGAATGAAGAATGAAATAGAAGTAGAAGGGTATCAGTAAGATATTAGCAGTTAGTAGCTTAGAAATTCTGGATTAATCCGTAGCTTATTTTGCATAAATAAATATACTAAGTAGTGCGTATTATGATTGTTATTAATTTCTTGAGAATATATTTTAAATGGTTTTCTTCAAAATCAAGATCCTTGTGCATTTGCATTTATGCATCACAAGAATTCCTGAAGATGCCAAGTGAACTGATAGAGTTGTTTATAACTTTAACTTCATGTTAATTACATGATAGTTCTTGCTTAAGGTTTCGATATTTCTCGTATTTTCTAATTGCATTGTTTTTTAAAGTTCTAATGGTATATTCCAATTACAATTACAAATAGAAGCCTCTCTACTAAAGGGTAATTTCTATCTAGCAGACGAGGCTACAACTAATTATCACTATATTTTATATGCAAAAAAAAATAATAATAATGAAAGAAGTGAATAAGATGAAATAAAATAAAAAAACAAAGAAATAAATATAAGTAAAATGTAATAAAAATTAATTAATAGACAAAAGTACAGTAAAATAGAAGATATAGCTAAATAGATAAAAGTAAAAAACAACAAAGCAAAAAACAAAAAGCAAAAAAAAACAAAAGAAATAAATAAATAAAGATAAAATAAAATAAATAAATAAATGATTAAAAGTAAAATAAAATAAAAAAGAGATAGCTAAATAAAAGTAAAATAAAATAACATGAATAAATAGATGAATAAAAGTAAAACAAAATAAAGGAGCAAATAAATAAATAAAAGTAAAGTTGAATAAAATGAATAAATAAATAAATAAATAAAAGTAAAATAAAATAAAAAACTAAATAAATAAATAAATATCCAAAAATGTCAATGGGCCAACATTCCCACCATTTTGTCATTTTTTGATGTATTTAGATTTTGCTTCTGCCTTTCGGAAATTGATGAACGGACTGAAAATGCTGCTAAAGAAAAGCATGACAGGAACATTCAACTCTTGGGTAAGACAAGTTTTGGTGGCATGTTGAGTGTCAAAGAAAAACATGTTGTAAACCTTAAGGATTATTCTTTCTCTGATACGGAAAAGTTTGTTTTAAGTAATGGCCTTGATTTTATCGTCCACCCAAAAGTATATACAGAGAAGGGGTTTTGCTGAATTTGAAATTTTATATGCTCAAGTTGTTATGCAAAAGCCAATTTCATCCAACGAAATCCGTGCTCTAAAAGCCAAGCTAAGTGATTTAGCGCACACTTACTTTGGCACCCATATCGACCTAGGAGATTTTAATATGCATAAAGAACACTTTCAGGCTATAAAATCCTTACGTTGCAATGAACAGATCCTTATCATAAGACCTGATAAAGGATCTGGGGTCTTCAATTTAAACAAAAGTGATTACATCATAAAGATGGGCTGTATTCTTGATGGTAAAACCAAGTTCTTGAGCTTGGGTGGTGTAGAATTGCATGACAATACGGCCAAGACCAAGCAGTAGTTACAAAAACGTCTCTTAGACTTAGTACACCAAAACATCCTGGCTCGTGATGTTTATGATAAGGCTCAACCCACAGGCTCACAACGACAGCGAATGGATGGCTTGCCTAAAACACATAAAGAAAACATCCCACTTAGGCCGATTTTGTCTATGATTGGTTCTTCCCAACAGGAACGTGCTAAATGGTTAGCAGAAATTTTGGTACCGGTCTTAGAATTATACTTCTCACATTGTGCAGAAGATTCCTTTACATTTGCTAACTTTATCCAAAGCTGTAATCTTGAGCCTGTCAATTTCAGTTGGATTTTTGTGGTTAATTGAATGATATGCTCTATGTGAATGTGTCAATGCAGCCCCTATGACTTCCTTTATCTAAATATTCTCTCAATGTCTGTTAGACATTGAAGGAGAGAGAGTTCATAAATACCAACGCTACCACGGATTGCTTCAGTCTCTCGCGTTTGTAACTCTAAAGCAAAATCTCACAAGCAACCATAAAATCATAGAAAAACTCTTGCAATATCGATGGTTGCTACTGAAAAGCTTTGTAATAACCATTATCACTGGCACTTTGCTGTGTCAGATGAGTGACGCATCAATTAACAACTATCCATCTAAATGTTCTTTTGCAACATTTACTTTCTTCATTTCGGGGGTATGAGTGAAAAGAGCCAATCAACTACATGAGGGACTTGCTCAAGGAACTTTTAGTTTAAGCCAACAAATGTTTCATGGCTATAAAGACATAATCCTTTTCTTAGGTGCTTCATTTTAAATTTGTTCTGGCTCAAAATAATTGAATGCCAGAGCATATTTAATGGAAGGGCAGAAATTTGGAGGCAGGGGCTGAAGTTGTTTTATGCTTCATGTTTATTATTCCTCGTGATAGCTATTTCTCTTTTCTTCGCCTAACTACTAAATATGCTCAGACAGATCTCATCTAGACCCTTAGCATAGGGGCATAGTTTGCAAATACTTGACCAATTATGACTAACAATCAGGTGCTGAAAAACACTATCAGCAATGAAATACTACATCTCCTGCAACACGATCAATTTTTTCACAGTTTCGTACATGCTAGTGGGCGGGGCGTCACGTCCTCAATAAACATCTTTGCCATATCATTCCAAAAATAATAACATCTTTCATAGGGATGAAAGCAATATAAAAACAGACAATGTGGGTTTTAATAAATGAAATGATTATGAGAAAGGTTAAATATTGTTAAGCAGAAATCATGATAACATACAGAATTAATTGCCTTTTCCCCTTTCAATTTCTCCAGATGTACAAGAAAGAAACTTAGTTGTTAAAAAACGTTTTACCTTAAATCAAGTGTGCTAAAGTCAACAACATCGCTAGAATGCATAAAACAGCATTCGCAAAACTTAAAAGATCGAAGATACCTCACAATCAGATTTTCAGTTATCTTCTATTGAACCACTTAATGCTTCTATGTAAGTGCAGAAAATTAGCAAATATCTGGTACTAGGGGCTATATACATTCAGGTAGAACCTCACAAGTGAAAGAAGACTGCAATGCAAGCTAGGAGCACTTTCCCCTGTGCCCATTGGCTTGTACACCCTTGGGTGGTTGGATGAATTTCATCAAAGGCAAGAAAATATAAGTAATTCCCTATTTTCAAAGCTCAGAAGGCACTGCCCACCAAGTTAAATGCAACATCGTGAAAGGGGATCGAGCTCACATGCAAGGAGCAACTGCTTTCCAATTCTCACAAATTTTCCCCGAAATTCTTTGTCTCTGACTTTTACATTGTCTACATTTTACTTAGAACCTGGTTGAAATTAAAAGTGAAGAAGGCAATACGCAACAGCTACAGCATTACTACAGTAAACATAGTGATTACATATTATCAAAAAATATAAATCGAGGGGCAAAGCACTACCAAAAAAGTGTACGAGATTATTAATCTCATGGGATTGTTTTGTGATTGAAAGACTATTTCAAGATTAGTTTGAGATTATGTTGGGATTATTTTCATTTTGTCACTGTGTTGAACGTAAAGTATAGGGTGTCATGCATCTTGATTGTTCCGACAACAAAACTTTGGATTTTGAAAGAAGCTGTGCAATCCCTTAGCCCCCAACCTGTCTCTCATTCATTCATCCTCATTGTTGAAATGAATCATTCTCATTCATCCTAAAAATTGTAATGATACTTGTTTGCTAACAGTTGATTTGACATCTCCTCAGAAGTTGACTCAGATAACATTCGATGAAAAGTTGCATATGCTGTATTCTCGATTTAATTAAACGAGGGAAAATGAAAAAGTTTTAGGATACCCTGAATATGTTGCCAATGCTTATCGTTCTTGATAATCACGTAAACTCCCGTTCTTTATTGAATACTCAAATGACATAGAACGACATCAGCGTACGCCGATGTGGAAGAACTGCTTCAATATCCTTAACCGGGATACAAAATGAATGGTTTTCACTGTTTCTAATCATGCGTTCGTAAATAGTTGCCACATAATTTTTGCAGCGACGTAGCCGCAAGTGAAAGGCACATCAACTGGTTTGAATGAAACGTGTTCATCTGCATCACTTGGTTGAAAATTTTAAGATTAAAGATTAAAGATTATTTTGCTATTATTGTAAAAAGCGTACGAGATTATAATCAGTGAATTGCCCCTCGGTTGAAATCAAAAGGGAAGAAGGCAATACGCAACAGTTACAGCATTAATACAATAAAATAAGTGATTATATATGATAACAAAACTATGCGAGATTATGTATCAAGGAATCCAGCAATGACCTATAATCACACAGTGTCAACTAAAATTTTTAACGACATGGCCTTTTTACTACACAATCGATGGCCATTTTTGAACAGAGGCTTCCATCAAAGACTCAATACCATTAAAAAGGAAGGCTACACATTATTTTATACATTATAGGAGCCTTAAAGATACACCTGTCATCATCATAGCGCAGATAAGCATACTGACGATGAAAATGCTCAGGCAGGATTTTACGCAAATCCGAAGCATGACAAGAGCTGCAGACTGGCGAACCATACAATAGGCGATAAAAAATTATATTCAAAAAGTGTAGCTATCGTGATCTTGGCCTAATTACTCTCACATTCATTATGGAGGCTAATTTACAACTAGATATTCAGTTCTCTTCTATTTAACCTTCACCTGCCGCATGGCAATTTGATGAAACTTTTTGAAATCAAATTATTCAGTTGTTCAATATTACAAATGGTTCTGTCGATCAGCTGAAGTTTATAAGGTGCAAAGAGACTTTATCTCAATGAGACAATTTATCTCTCCCTTCCATTGAGTTTACCATTTCATTGAATGACCTGAATCTCTTGTTCATAGTTCCTACTTATACCTATCTTTAGATAGATCTTTCAAGCTATTTCATATCAATAACATTCTGCTTCTCCAAATGTGACTTAGTCTACAACATTATCAACAGCATAAAACGTAGCCTCCCATTAATGTTCGCTAGCATAACTTCGGGACATGGGCAAGCTTACTTATGTACGAATGCAAATAAAATTTAGCAAAAATTTTCAACGAAGTGGATGTAAGCAACGGCTACATTATTTAAAATAATACAAAAAAGCTTAATTATGATAACGAATTTAAATGAAATCTTGTCTCATTGAATTCACCACGCGTCTAATATTAATAAGCTCTTATGTGATTAGTCATAATGACGAGACAATTATACTATGGCACTTTCACCACACTTTACAGTGATTAAGGATTATTCAATCAATAAAACCAATTAATAAAATCACAGACTCCTTGCTATATAACGCCCTTGTCAGAGAAATAATTTTATTGCAATGGTTTGCAAGCAAGAGGTCTTCATAACGAGAATGAAATAATTAGCCTTTGGTCAAAAATATTTCGTGTTACCCAAAGAAATAAAGGGTGAAAAGACAACTATTTAAGTTGTAAACACAATATAAGAATTGTTTTCTTATTTGGACGATGAAGAATCAATGGGCTCCTAACACTAATGTTGTCAAGCACATGATTCAAGGAACAAGAGCAAATTTATACCATGGTTACATGATATGCAGTTCAAATACGATCCAGCCATAAACTGACTGGCACTACTTATCAAGTATCTCTCCTCTCAATACACAGCATGCTAATGAGAGCTCAGTTAAACTAGTTGTGGGAGAGATCTTGATATAAACTGTGCATTCAAATGCTAGGGCATAACTTCCGTGATACCTAAAGTTCTTGAAATTAAATGATAAACTCCATAAGTTCACTTCTGATAAAATGATGTTGAGAACGCTTTCGCTCTGTAATCACACCAATGAACATATCCAGAATTACCAACAAAGTCTGCTTACAATATCAGACTGAATCTTGTAACAATTCCCAGTTTAATAGGCACCCATCTTCCCATGATATTCTTGAGTGATCTTTACAGATCTAAAGTTATCACCTATAAAGGTACCTTACAAGAATGCTTTCTCCTTTCCAACATCACAGTGTCTATATATTAGAGAGATTACGCATTCTTACGATACCGCTACCGGTAACGGAAAGAGGTCATCGCCTATTGTTCTTCGTTCAACTCCGTGGAGATTCCCAGCCATATCACGCGCGCTTAAGCCTGTCACTCATATCATCATGTGTTCAGTCTATTTCAAAGGGGAGAACCTATCCGTTACCGTTAGTGCCCTTTGTTTCTAAAACCCTAACACAGCGAGCATACCGTTTAGTCAAACGCTAAGTTTCAAGTTGAATTTATTGTATCTTTCCGTGTTTTTTTTATCAAAAGAAGTTTTGCTGTTGAAAATAGATATTCAAAATATATCAAGGTATGAAGCATTGCTGTTTGTATCAATATTTGTTGTTTGGAATTTCGAAGAGGTTTAGGCCTAATTTCATAACACGCATTATCTTCGACTGGGAATTTTGGTTTAACCTAATTTGTCCATAGTAGCTGAACTAAAAGGAAGCTTCAAGTTTATCTAGTCAAGGGTACTATTATGAGAAATTGTCTGCTTTAAGGAAGCGATTCAGATGGACCCTTGGGCGTTGCGAGAAGTAATGATGTCAGAGGTTTGGCGCATAGATTTTGCGGGGATAAGCTGTGTCTTCCTTCAAAGTTTGATAGCAGAAAGGACCATTGGTTGTAGATTAAACTCATTACATGATTCGTTACGATACAAAGCTCATGAATTGAGCCGAGACGAGGAACCATGTCTGAAACGAGGAGCCATGTCTGAATACCTACATGGATATGCAAGCCTCTTCAATAAAATACACAAGCCTTCAACTGGCTCAACAGTCAGTCTGTTGTATGTAACTATATTTGGTATTCGTAGAAAATTTGCAATATCATATATGTCGTTTTTTTCATCTAAACTCTACTCTGCACTCATCGTCCGTGAGTCTTTCCAGATCAAAACGTTGGTATTGCCAGTAAGGAATCTCCAGGTTAGGCCTATTCACCCTTTCACATTATAGAGCAATTGACGATCAATTTCGTCGATTATATCAATCCACGTGCCAAATCAAGAATATCTCTAAGATCTCGTCGAATAGCCATACTTAATTGCAGAGTAACTTAAGAGTAAATATAATTATTTTCCCTCCCGCCAAGTGCAAGAACTTCGCAGCCTTGTGATTCTGCGGTTGCACGTGTCTGGGCGCATGTTTTCTGAGAGTGGGCGTTTTGTGCTCTCATGAATCATAAGGATACCGTTAGCGGTATCGTAAGGATGCGTAATCTCCCTATTATTCGTGACAATACGTTCAACATAAAATGAACTAGCAAAGGATAAGCATATACTAGTTTAGCCAAAAATGTTTGCTTTCATTGGTACCTAATTTTCCATTTGCTGTACAAAACGTGAATAGCTTTATTGAAACATACAATCGTCCAGCACTCTCTTCAACTGATATCACATCGACGAGATGAAAGTTTCTACAATGAAAATAGAAAATAATGTCAGGCGTAATATCTTGCAGTCCAAGAAATATTATGAAGTTAGAAGATCACATGGAAGGATTGCACTAAAGCAGTACGGATAAACTTGCGCATATGTTTATTGTTGAAACCGAGTATCAGTAATCTTCCATTACTATAACCTTTCATCAACTCTCTACTTCGTATTTAAGTGGCATCAAGGATATGTAAACAAAGTCGAAATCAAGAATTTAAAGCCAATTAGGACACCTTTTAAGCAACAATTTTACTGAAGGTGCAAAGAAATAGACGCCAAATATTCCCCTGATGGATGAAATAAGGATTGGGGACAGTTAATGGAATATAAGTTTGATTTCCTATCCAAATTAAATTGTCAATTACTTCATAACTGTTTTAAAATGAATGTTTCAGGGAAAACTGCCATTCTATCTCGTCTCCAGTTTGGAATTTAAGTTCGTTGTACTAGCTTGGAAAAGCTTGAAGTTACATAGCCCATGTTTTTAAGAAATGAGAAGTTAATAAGGTCTTTGAAGCAAAATAGGATGTGGGTATAAGTAGTGTTAGGGCAGAAATATAGGGTGTGGGGGTAAGTACCGCCAACGGGCTATTTGTGAGCAAATTGGTAGAGGCATAGGGAAACATGCTCCTCAAATTACAAGGTATGAAAGTACTGAAATTGAACTGGAGATCGAATAGTATGCAGAAAGGGGCTGGAAATCTTCTGAAAAATTGTATGGTGATGGTCCAATCTAGCGCAAGTGACAATTCTAGATTCAGAAGTTTTGTAAAGTAATAACTCTAAGATACTTAATAAGCTAAATGCAACAATAACCTTCTTTTTTCATACGAAAAAGTGAGAACATGTATATGAACAGTTGCGATTTGTTCTCAACCTATACTATTGATTTATAAACTAAAATGAAAACTTGTGTAAGTCGGATCAATTGGGATCAGGTAAAACATTCCGAATTATCTTACATTAAAGTACAATTACATTCAAACTATGTTTTCAAAACATGTGGTTGAAAAGCAGAAGAGAGTGTCCCGCAACTAGTGTCTATCGCTTGGGCTATTGAAGAGCACTCTAACATAACTAGTCTGTAAATGAAGATGGTTGATGGTTAAATGGAAAGTTTACGAGCAAATAGCTTTCGTATTTCAAATCCATGTTGCATCTGAAGAGTTTTAAAAGCCATCCGTTTTATGCAGGAGATCCATGACAAAACGATTTATGCTAAGACAATGCGTTATGGAGATGCCTCATGCAACAAATTTCACGTGAATTATAGCTTGAGTATCTCAAACTAACTGAGAAATTCAAAGAGTTTGCAAATTCATTCATGGTCACCTTGTTCTCACCGCATTGAGCATACTCACTACAGTAATCATAATAGGGGCTCCAGACTATCACACCTTTTCAAAATTGGCTCATTACTGAGTTACTCCATGATATAAAAGAGGACGTGTCAAATTTTAACTCCAAATACTTGATTCATCTGAGACTGTTGAGGAAATGACAAGGTCACTGCAATTATGCATGTATGTAATCCATTTGTAATTTGCGATGAGACATAAAAAACCGTGCCATTACAATGAATTTCTCTTGTGCTCATTGCATAAATTCAATGTAAAAACATGTTCATAGCAGACTGATAACTTAAAAAAAATGAGCCCTAAAAAAATGTTATATAGTATGATTGGCAATTAAAGTAAAAGCATAATGGCGTAACTTACTGGTGGTGACAACTGAGGTCTCTGATCCTATGATTGTGGGTCATGTTCAGCATCATCCTATTATGAAAATCACAACATATAACGTATTGATCATAATTCATACCAAAAAACAACACAATCAAAAAGGCCCTACATGGGATTGTATTGTTGTTTGGTATCGATTATTAGCCTACTGTTTCTACAAATGTAAAGACAATAAATCTATGTTCTTTGTTGTCCAATAGAATGGGGCTTGGATGAGGTGAGAGACTGGAAATATCTCCAAAATCTAATTAGCGGGAAGAGGTGCTCTGAATTGACGTTGGGGATGGCAAATGACCAAAACATTTAAAGAAAAGGCAATGTTATCTTGTCAAAACTCTATATGCAATGAGCATAGACAACACCATAGACTGCAACTATGTTTTGCCATACAATACATGCAATTAGCGTGCTTCTCTTATGATTTTTTCTTATTTGTTTGCCAGAAAATTTTCCAGGAAAATTTTCTTGTGTGACTCATTCTTGACAACAGTACTGGAAAGGGGTTGGAATGAAAACATACTGGGTGGAAAATGTTGAAAAATAAATTAGCGTTGGAGACGTCTGTAAGGCACCCAAAAGTAGACACTTTGAATAGTTGACTTCTTGAGCATAACCATGATTATATTCTACTCACCTCTTCTTACAAAAGTTTTTCTCATGTTTTACGAATGGAAGCAGAACTAACTGATGTACGAGAAAGAGCACTTAATGTAGGAATTCCTGTAGATCATGATATTCAACAAAATTAAAGATTCATAATACAGAAATAAGCAGCACGNGAAGAAAGTATAATATCACGTCATAACATACCAATGATTCAGATGAACTGCTCTCGCTGAGTGAAGAAGTCGATGATGAAGATGAATCCTATATAGGGAAATCAGCAGATGATTAATGATCAAGACAATGAATTACTTCATGCTTATTTCAGAGTGATGTAGGCAACAAAGTAATTAACAACATCTTAGAGCTACCAGATCAGGCTAATATGAATAGGAGGCAATGTCACAAATTCAAGTCACGTCAACTTATTTTTGATGAAGGGAAGAAATCAGGCCAGTAGCCAAGGGTGGCATAGGGGCAAGGCCCACTGAGCTTTCAAAATGTACATTTGTGCCCCTCTGAGAAAATTGTATAGCAAGTATTATTTGCATCTTTTTCTGTATTTTTATCTCCGAAAGATACCAAACCTCTAGCATTGGCACATTAAGCCTTCAAACTTCAACTAAAACAGATTGTAGGATCACTCTTCTTC
>OLMO02000243.1:30109-43394 GCA_900291935.2 Cassiopea xamachana | reverse complement strand
GTTTGGAATTTGAGCAATGACTTTAAATGATTAGACACTGATGGTTAGAAAAACTTTAGGGCCATACCTACAAAACAGGTTTTCACAATGCATAGAGCTAGAATATATACGTAATCATTCTATTTTACCTTGATTATTGGCGAATAGTACTAACAATGAAGGAAATGATAAGAGGGGTTCGTAAAAAAGTCAGTTTCCTTAAAAGTGATAAACGGGTGGCCCTACTAAGGTCAGAGGGGTTGGGAAAAATCGAAAAATGAATAAGCGAGGGGCAGTTTATTTGGCACCTGAGAGTACTGTCGAGCCAATATCTAGGGCATGAAAAACTTTAGGACCATACCTACAGAGCAATACACCCTCTGCTTTATATTGTATGGCAGGCTTGCACCATCAAATCAATTGCAAAACAAAGATGCTGTAAAATATTCTTGTGTGTGCTTTTACTTACTTGTTAACATTTAGTTTTTGGTTCACACTTTCGATCGCAGAACAAGGTTTTGGGATTATTACAATGCTATTATGTGTGTTTAAAATGTTGGAATCACTACACAATGCACATCTCTGTCATTTATTTCTACGTCTTTAGAAGGGTAAATATAGCGCAAAGGTGCAGTTCGAAGAAACGTATAGGACAACAGGGTTGCTACAACGTTTTCTCAAAGGTTTCACTAGTAAGAAGATTCACGCGTTGTTTACTTCTGCCACTCTATATGGGCCATCATGGATCTCCTATGTTGCCACGCATCACGTGACCTAGTAGGCTCTCTAGTTCTCCTAACTCTATGAGCCAGAATTATCTTTTTTTGGATTCATCTTCTCCACAGACGGTGTTAAGCCAGATCCAAAAAAATTGCTGATATCATAAATACTCCTATTCCATCTAATGCCACAGAGGTTCGAAGCTTTTTAGGTATGGCAAATTTCTGTGCCAGATTTATACCAAATTTTGCTGATATGGCAGAACCCCTTAGACAACTTACTCACAAGAATGCTGTCTTTGGGTGGAGAAAAGAACATACAGTTGCTTTTGATAGAATCAAGGAATTATTGACTAGCACTCCAGTAATTGCCTACTTTGACGTTGAAAAAGACACATCTTTAATAGTTGATGCAAGTCCCATTGGAATATCAGCTATATTGACACAATCTAGTGCAAATGAGGCACCGAGAGTAATAGCCTATGCCAGTAGAGCACTCACCCCTGTTGAGCGTCGGTACTCTCAAACAGAGAGAGAGGCTTTAAGCATAGTATGGGGCGTTGAAAATTTCCATATCTATTTGTATGGTCAACTTTTTACACTAGTTACGGATCACAGACCTTTGGAAGTTATATACGGAAATCCAAAGTCTAAACCACCGCTGCGCATCAAAAGGTGGGTACTACGATTACAACAATATAATTTTACAGTGATGTACAAGCCGGGTAAAGACAACCCAGCCGACTTCATGTCACGACACCCAGCAGCTTTTAACACAAACGAAAACATGGGAGACCAGTATGTCAAATATATAACAATAAATGCAATCCCGAAAGCAATGACAATCAAAGAAGTGCAGAAAGAAACAGAGAAAGATGAAACCTTACCAGCGGTAAATCAAGCTATTCATACTGGAGAGTGGACTGATAAATCCTTGCTAATGGAATTGTTTTGAGAGGTAGTAGAATTGTGATGCCAAAAGTATTATGGAAAAAGTCTGTTAAAATTGCACATGAAGGGCATCAAGGCCTTGCCAAAACAAAAGCCCTAATTAGAGAAAAAATGTTTTGTTTCCGCTTGTTGACAAGTACGTCACAGAAGAGATTGCTAATTGCCTTGCTTGTCAAGCAGTAGGCCCACAGAACGTTCCAGAACCTTTACGAATGCGTCCAATGCCATCGGGACCATGGAAAGATTACACATTGATTTTTTTGGACCTGTTCCAAGTAATGAGTATCTACTTGTCATCGTAGATGCTTACTCTGGATTTCCCATAGTTGAAGTTGTAAGATCTACTAGTATAGAGACAGTCATTCCAAAGTTGGATTCAGTGTTTGCCATGCATGGAATTCCTAATGAAGTTATAACGGACAATGTCCCTCCTTTTAATAGTCACGATTTCAATAGATACATGTCACTTCTTGGAATTAACTTTAATCCATCAACTCCGTTATGGCCCCAGGGCAACTCAGAGGTTGAGCGCTTCAATCAACCCCTCGGAAAAGCTATCAGAGCTGCTTGTGTTGAAAACAAAAATTGGAAACAAGAGATTCAAAGATTTTTGTTAAATTATAGATCAACACCGCATACAACAACGAAAATTTCTCCTGCTGAATTGCTGTATAATAGAGCTATCAAAGGAAAATTACCATGTATAACTAAAAAACCTACTTCCAAAAAACACAGAGAAGCGCAAAGGAATGATACCCTCGGAAAAGAGAAAATGAAAGAATACGGAGATAAAAGGCGGCATACAAAGAGTTCAGACATATGTGTCGGTGATTCAGTCCTGCTGAAACAAGAAAAGAAAGCTAAATTTTCAGCGTCGTTTCAATCCATTCCATATACAGTCATAAGTAGAAATCGTTCAAGAGTCACTGCTAAAAGAAAAGATGGAAGAACGATAACAAGGAATATCAGTTTCTTTAAGAAGCACAAGACGGCAGAAGATGATGGTGATGATGATGATGATGACCTTTTTCATGACATCAATCGAGAGAACAAAGAGGCGCTAGTTCAAACAAGCAGAGAGCCATGATATCCTGTGAGGCAGAGAAGAATGCCTCAAAGGTATGGCGATGTTATGGCAACAGATTGATATATACATTATTAACATTTTTATACACTTTTCGGTTCAAGAGACATATTCATGGACATTGTTTTGTTATGTTACCTGTAAACAAAAACAAAAAAAAAAGAAGAAAAGGAGTGTTGTCGTATTCATGATTATTATTATTACCTTTGCTATATATCTTGTAAATGAGGTTTTGATTGACAGATTAAGCAGTGATCAAATATGGCGATAGCATGTTCTTCGCGTGTCCTTTCTGAATATTAAACTCAGCAAGTAGTTTATTACAAACACAGTTATGAGAAATCTCTTCAAGGTAATTTCTTCAGCTTTTGTTACTCAGAAGGCATTAAGAAAAACTTTTACCTTGTGGAAAATAAATGTGATCATCACATCACAAATGTAAATCGGAGAATGCTTTGAATAAATCCCACAAAATCAAAGGAGGAGTCAGAAAACCAATGATATAGCAGCGAGAGATCCATATATGTCTGCAAGATGAAACTTGTAAAGCCGATAGAAACAATATAGAATGCGGGAGACCAGGAGAAAGCATTCAAAAACGGAAGAATGGACAGGTTTGATTTCTACAAGTACGATAAGAGATGTTGGATTTCTAGAGAATACTTACAAGAATGAAGAGCTGACAAAAGACACTCTATGCTGAGAGTTGATAGTCCCCTCTCCTCCATGAACTATAGTTTACATGAGAATCTGGCTGATTCAGTGAGCAGATGGATTAAATATAGATACGCGCAAATGGGTACGAGTATATTTCCTTACATTTCTATCAGCACAAAAGTCTCTATGGGCCGTATGAGAAGGTGTCACGGGCCGTAGTTTGGAGACCTGTTCTCTGACACAAAGTAACTCTATTCACCATTGGTTAACTATAACCGTGCCTTCTTATGAGCAGGGCACACAACAAATCGCTATGTGACACACACAATAAAGAACACCCATATTTACAAGCTGGGCCTGACTGGTTAAGTTTTCCGGCCTTGGAAAAGCTTGACTAAACCGACTCCTCATATCTATATGGAATCGAAACTGGTAAGTAGAGATATTGAAAAAGGCTGAAATTGTTGATGCATCCACAGTTTTAATATCAAGTCTTTCATATTGTAATTGCCAGTTATCCTTATTTAGAATCAAACGATTTCTCTGTTCATCCAGCCTGCAACTTGTGCATTCGCCTCAATGACTCGATAAGCCAGTCGACCCACTTTTACAATCATATCAAAGCCGCCATGAACGACAAAAATGTCGCAGTCAACAAGGAAGGCCTAAATCTACAAATACATGGCAAACATAACCTACCAATGGTGCTTGCCAAGACTTTAACCCAATCAATTAGCTCGCCTCAAAATGTACACCAGATCAAAGCTCCTTTTTCATCAAAATTGATATTGTTTACTTGCAGATACTCTTATGTGTCAACGAAGTAAAATACTAAACATTTCTCAATCGCTACGCCCTGTTCATCCCCGAGCGAAAGGAATAAAAATCCAGCCAAAATCCATCAGTAACAAAGATCGACAATCAACCATTCAATTTCCTACTTCGAAACAATCAATTTAGGATAGCAGACACAAGGCGGCCTGTGGTCCTATCAAATAATCCATTCAACACAGGAATACAACAGAAATGTCCACACAATGTCAGTCCACGAAGAGAAAGAAAGTCTTTCAACTCTTCTACTCTCATAGCAGATATCAATTCAATATCAATATCAGTTTCTAAGTAATACCGTACCAATTCAAAAGACTTTAGGAGGAAATAAGCAACTTACAAGAGTAAGATACGTATAAGAAGTGGCTAAAAGCAGTTCTGTATATAACCTAGCATAGGAACATCTTCGAAAAATTGCAAAGTGAGAGACATAAACGAGATCAATGATGAAACAACAAAATTTTCAGAGCCTCCGGCATTCCTTTTATACCAAAACTAAAACTGGGGGTGGGTTTTGGGGGCTTCTCCTTAGAAAGATATTCTGAGTTAGCATCCTCTTAAACGTTTGAAAATGACGTTTCACAAAATAGAATGGTATTGCTTTACTTACTGAACTTCATGCTAAGAAGGAGAGCATGATCCGAGAAATAGTATCATTGGTAAAACATTGAATTTCCAATACATTTGAAAATTTAGCGGGGAGGCGCAGCAGTCGGAACAGTTGAAGTCTTTTAAGATAATGTATGTCTGACATAGTATTTCTTCTAAAATGCTTCCATTTTCCGATTGCTCTCAGATTTTCTGATTTGATAAAGATTGGGGGTGCTACACCCTACAATCCCTGAAATTTACGTGCCTATGCTAAGACTTTGCGTGATACAAACAAGGCTTTGTGTTGCGTTCATCTTCTGACCACGTTATGGAGCCAAAGCACAGTTTCTGAGTTTGCTGTTTTTCATTTGCAGCTGTCCACTCAAAATTCATACAAGTTACACCATGTAAAAATGTGGATCATCCAAAGAAATAATTGTTCCCTGTATCTTGGCCCCTCTCTTTTAGCTCTTCCCTGTCAAAAATTAAGCCAGGAGCATTCTAGGAGTAAATATTTCACAAGATAAATGGAAGAAAAGTTCTTGTTTTCAGAATCAATGCAGTCAGCAAACCCTTCATTTCCAGATCTTGCAAGAGGAAGGAGACACCTCCCTCCAGTGAACAATGTTAAATAGGAAAATAGGAAAAATATTCCATTTCGTACAAAATGTGGGTCGTTAAAAGGAGTGATGAAATCTTTCTTCTTTACTCTAATTTGTTGATTTGGATTTGCACACAATGTCAAATAGTTACCACAGCACGAAAAAGCGGCAACATAATTTTGACATACTGAAAGCTTTTTTCGTCCGACACTCATCAGAGTATGAAAACGTCGGATAATGACCTAAAGGTAAACCTAAATATTTATCCAGATGCAGTAATGTGTTAGGATGTGTCTAATTGGCCCCAAGTGTGACCAATTAGGACCTATCAACATAGTTTACTTAAAGAGTCCCAATGAGAAAACAAACTCTTTTTGTCTACACAAGACTGGATTTTGAGTCTTGATGTAAACAGATTCCAAAATACTTAAATGAAAAGACGATCTTGCTTGCCCAATGATCCGAAAATTGTCGTCTGTATATGTTTTGGCGCATTCTGGATTTGCGATAAGGTGTTGTCCTATGGCCGACTCACAATTAATGTTAGAAGTTTTCTTTTTGCACATACGAGGTTGCTGTTCTCTTACGGTATTACTTTTATTCCTGATGCTCGCGGGGACATGCTGTTTTATTCTGTTGGCTAGTCTCTGTGTAGTGCGTCCTACGTACCGAGCTTCACATCGGCACGAAAATTCATAAACAACACAACCTTTTTTGAGTGGTAGGAACGCAATCTTTTTTTGCAGATGGTAGCATAACCCTAGTGTTGTAAACCACAAGGGGCTCCACAGCATAGTAACAAGATGCAATGGCTTTACTGATTTGGTTTTCAAACTTTGATGAAAGATTACCAATCCTGGGCAATTTTAGGTATACCGGCCACTTCTCTGTACCAATTGGTTTTCCAGCTGCAAAGCTGGCTAATTTTTGGTTAATGCAAGAAAGTAGAACATCTGTTGAATATATATTTAGGTTTACCTTTAGGTCATTATCCGACGTTTTCATACTCTGATGAGTGTCGGACGAAAAAAGCTTTCAGTATGTCAAAAATATGTTGCCGCTTTTTCGTGCTGTTGTAAGTTTCTGTAGTATCAACAGACTATTTCAATGTCAAATAGTATAAAACAGGGAACTAAATCACGGGTTTGGTCTTTTCAGAGCAATGTCGGAATAAAATATTCCATTTTGAAATAACACATAATGTTGACTGACATTCTGCAACAAAATATTTCCTACAATTTGCGATAATACTTCTTTATAAGCCCTCTTGTTAGCAAGAACACACTCTTTTCAGAAAATGATATTTTTGGAAAAAACACTTTCATGAGCATCATAGGACTAATTATTCAATTCTGTATCAAATCATAGTCTTTCAAGAGAAATCCGGAATCGTCCTCATTCTCTCAACATTATTTTCTTGAATTCTTAATTTGTTTTCTAATAGCATCACAATATCTGAACATGGGTTTGATCCTACTTAGAGCAGGTTTGGGTGGGAATGAACTATTCTTATTCAAAAGAATTAAAAGTTTTGTTAAATTTTGACGCAAGAATGCTCCTTCGGTTAATATTTTGTAAGCTGGAAAAGACACCTTTTAAACAAAAGGTTAGAAAATGGTTTTTAAGAAAATCAGGATCATAAGCATCATGGAAGTAATTATTGCATACCCATTCAAAATAAGATGAAAATCTTCCAAATTTTTTCACAATAAGGCCTCTACAAAAAATTAAAAGAAAAAATGCGTATAAATTTCTTTCATAAATAAAGGAAGCCATTGCAAAGCATTCACTGAATGGAACCACAGTTCGCTTGTCTTGGACAGAGAATTTGAAGATAAGTGTGATAAGATCTTGCTGATATACAGGTTTACTTGTATATCAGCAAACTGTGATAAGAAGTCAACTTCCAGTGGTCAAACATGCTTCTACTATACAGGAGCATGAATCTGGAAAACTGTACCTGTTGATGTCAAAAGTTCGTAAACTCACAATAAATTCAAAATTTCCTACAAAATCAGTAAGGAATTCTTTTCGTTAACTCCATTCCTTTCATTAACTTTTACGCACATCTAACTTTTACGAATGCTTAACACATTTAAGAATCCTTACGATTATATGGAAACCATCCGTTACCCTGCCTGATAATTTCAAATGATGATGATGATGATGATGGTGGTGGTGATGGTGATGGTGATGGTGATGGTGATGGTGATGGTGATGGTGATGATGATGATGATGATGATGATGATGATGTTGATGATGATGATGTTGATGATGATGATGATGATGATGATGATGATGATGATGATGATGTTGATGTTGAACAATGAACAGCGCAGATGCTTCTCCCAAAACCACAAAGCATAAACAGAGCCTCGATTTGAAGATTACCTTCTAATAAGATTTGGCTAAAATGTTAGGGTGTTGAACATGCACAGCCCTAATTACGCGTCCCTTTCACTTAAAGACATTGAACGAAGCTTTGACATACTGGCACTCGACAGCAAAATGGAAAGCTCAACTGAGATTTTGCTTTTCTAGTTCTCACTCTTCACAATTTGATGAAAACATGTAAAGGACTTAGGTTTCCGTCTCCATATGAAGTTTAGTGATGAAAACAAGCTATATTCTGTGTTGAAAACGTGCGTTATCTATCGTTCTAGAGCCAGTCCACAGTTGTTATGATGTTTAAGTCAAGTCTTTTAGGTCTTAATTCTCACCTTGATCCACAAATCTTAACATATCTCAAAACAAAGCTGCAGTAGCGAGGCGTAGTAGATAACATAGAACTATCCATTATATTCTTTATATTTGTATATTCTATAGAAAGGGCTACTATTTCTAGTGATTGCAACAAATTTATAAAGCAACATATTTTATTTTTGTCTTGATGCGACAACAGACTTTTCAACAATGCTTCGAACAAAAATCCATGAAACAAATGGATCGAACAAAACACTACGTCACTGGTTACTAGAGTTTTTCGGTCTCACCTCATTTTTACCTTGTTCCTAAAAGCCCATCAATTTTGAGGCTCCTGTTCTTATGAAACTTTTTTATATAAAAAGAGACTATAATTCGATAACATAGTTGAATTATGGTTTAGAGATAACAATAAAAGCACTAGAGTATTTGAAGAGGATTATAGAACAAGAGTAAGGACAAAAAGAGACCAAATAGACAACGGATCCCGTGATATTCAATCTTGAACATTCTATGATACAACTATACAACTATTCCATTATATGATTAATCCCGGTGTGGTATACTTTGCCCACTGCCCGCTAAAAATTTTACAGTGGATTAATCTTGAAAGGAACGTTTGGATTATCCGTTGTGGATTAGTAACTATGAAGTATTAGTAGAGCACGGCAGGTCCAGCAAAACGATGGATTTCAAAACCCGGAATTTATCCGGTACTGTCCGTACTCAGGTACCCTTTGCCCCTTCCATCACCAGCATACGCGTAGAAGGTGGGGGGCAGGGGGCTGCAGCTCCCCAAGGTGGCAAGACATCCGTTTCACTCGGGCAAATTTTGTGCAGGAAGAATGGGAAATTTGGGCATAAATTTTACAGAACGTTTACAGCCCCTCTCCCCGGAAAAAATTGACGTCCTCCTATGCCCATGATCACAAGGACGTACACTCATTTCAAACCAAAATCTATTTAATCAACTATATTATCACAAAAACATGCCAAGGCAAACTGAACAAATATCAGTGCATCAAATATTAAATAGAACTCGCTTAGACATTAGCAAAAGTTGCGTAGAACATATTTCCTCGTCACCAGCTTTCTGAAAATTTTTGTCTACATTGTTTTTTGTACGAACTGTCAAGTTGTCTGTTAATATTGGCATAAATTGCGAATGAGAAATACACATTGACAGAGCAAAAGAAATATTACATTTACGTTCATTTGCATATTATTTACGCACTTTGAGCCTTTCAGCATGATTGAAATAAATAAATAACTACGGAGTAAAAAAGGCAACAAATAATTGCTGCTCTACCAACAAGTTATGTTGTGGCCCCGCAGGCTTAGAGCTGGTTTCTAAATTCTTTTTTACAGAGTATTATTTCTTGTTCGATACTAAACTAATTTTTTGATCATTTCGTAAGTTTTTGACACAGATTGGCAATGATGTAGATTTGGTTTGATAATTGAGAAGACAGACTAACAAATATGCTAAAATTTATCTATTTGAACTAATGACATACTCTTTTCAGAATAGGAGTTGAACAGAAATAGCTTCCTTTAATAAACCACAACCCCCCATTTTATGTCTAAGTTTGTTCTATTTCAGGAGAATCACACCCATCTCAAGCTTGTCAATGGTTCCTTGAATACAATCCATCCGTAAAGGAGAATCTCCATTGAGAAAACTTTGGCGAAAGAGTGCGAGCGAACTACGTCAGAGATGCGCAATGACATAGTGACATTCTGATGAGATTTCTAGAGAAAAATGTTTAGCGAAATAAATGCTGGCCATATCTCAACTTTTCTCTTATTTCGCTTGCAAAATTCTGTCTTAGGGCACTCAGACTTCAATTATCTTAGGCTAGCTGTCAGCAAGCATTCACAAGACACACAAATATGATCACCTAAGTAAACTGGAACTACAGACAACTGCAATGTAATGAAAAATATGCAATTCAGTCAGGTACAGTGGTGTAGAAGAGGAAGAGCGCAGGGGGCTCCAGTCCCCTAGCTGTGAGGGGAGCTAACCCCCTAGGTGGTTAATTATCTTAATAGTCAAGATTTGACTAGTTATTACTTTACATTTTTTCTGTTTTATAAGAAAACCATCGTTTTGCCTGAGCCTCAATCTTCTAAGTATTCCAGAAATTGAGCCTGAGATTTTCTTAAATTTTTCATAAAATTTAATTACATTAACTGGTTCAATAGTCTACACTTTCGTTATTACTAACTGTTTACTTGAATCTGAATTCCGCTAAATTTTTGACATTTAGCCTCGCGATTTTATTGAGATTTTCTTAAGATTTTGACCATTTGAGCCATATTTTCCTATACAAGAACAACATGTATAGTAAAAGAATAATTTAGGCCAAAAAAGCTGTCAAGAAATTGCTAATAAAAATGTATGCGTTGTTTACTCAGCAACATTCTCAAAATGCAACATTCAGCAACTAGATAGTCCAACATAGTCCAACTTTTAAGTTTCTTATAAAGCTGCAAGCAGGAGAAGAGAACCCAAGCTATTAATTTACTTCTACACTACACTTCGAAGAATGTGTACATAGTATTGTATATTATTATACTGTCTCAATTGTCTAAAAAAATGTGCTTTAGCAAAGTAAAAGAATAGATATGACAGCGCAACATGTTTGATTTAGAAAGAACTACAGCCTAACAAGACTGCTATAATCTCCTTTCTCCCTTCTTTAATCTAAAATTTTGCGACATTCACAACTAGTTTCTATAACTATTAAGCTTCCTTCTTTAATAAATAGCGAGCAAATTTAAAAGGTCCTCGCAGGACAATGTCAGTATTAAAGTGATGTAATTCTTGGAAAAAAATTTTGCATAGAAACTTCGCGGCCTGGAAATTGGTTGGGGAAATTTTTCTCGAAAATTGTTTCTCGAGAAGTACTTCCCATGGGAAATTCGCTCAGTTTCTTTTTCATTGGAGATTCGGCTTAAAATCTTTTGTTTATAGAACAGAAGCAGGTGCGGATCTAGAGAATATTTTGACTACCTTACTAATGGGCGTGGCCATCAAATGACGCATGCGCAATAGCAGATCCTATTTTTCAAAACAATTGTCAAATAAGTCTGGAAAATAGTACTATTTAGAATTATTCTGCAGACTTATCTGACATATTACTGTGATGATACATTAGAAATAGTATCCTTGTAGGCAGACTTGATCTAGAGATCACTATTTTTGGGGAAGTAGCAATGTGACTTTGAGAATTGCATCACCACTGTCAACTGTGAAGTTGTGGAAGACTTGAAAACTTTTAGTTGTAAATGCCTAATAGTAGCTGCAATCATCCATGAAGCTATACAATGGCATGTTTTTCTGGCAAAAAAGCGGAGTTCTTTGAAGACTAACTTTGAGTGCATTCAAATATACATTATCATTTAACAATCTACTATAGATTCTGTCTATTGAGATCATTTCATTTTGGTTCAAGCCAATGGAAGCTTGCAATCAGTCCTAAATTCCGTAACCCTTCAAATCTGCATCAGATCAAGTTGTGTTTTACTCTCTTGGAAGCATGGAACTTTAAGACCAGGTGGGAAAAATTGCACAAATAGGGAGAACATATAGCCTGAATGCAATGAATGAAGGAGCCAGCATAGTCAGAACAATATAATTTGGCAGTACAGTTTCAAAGTGCAATGCTGCTAGTTTCTGGAAACAGAGAATGTATGAAAATGTTAGTAACACCAGTTTATGCAACCAGGCAAAGAAATTGATTCCATCTATTGACCTCACAAGTTTCAAGGCATCAGACTGAACTAACTGACTGCAGCTATACTCCACTGCATTCAAATTTATAACTTTAAAGGTAAGGGAAAAATGAAAAGATCTACCAATGGGGATGTGATCACTACTTACCTTAAATGAAGAGGATGCAACATAACAAAAATGCAACATATATCCAGGGTAATGTCAAACCTCAAAAGCTGTCTTTTAAGCATTATGTAGGCATAAGGAAGATATTTCTTTAAGACTGAAAACAAAACTGCACCTAAGCAACGCCATTTAAATACAATCCAATCATAATGGTGGAAGATATGAGGACATTTACACTCCATAGTGAGTGACATAAGCAATTGCTAAATAAAAACTACATACCACAATGTTGGTACCTCTTTTGCACACAATAGCTCAGATAAGATTATCATTTTAGAAGAAAGCAAAAAACTAATAAAAGGGTCTCTACTGCTTTACTTAATTTTTCAATAAGAGAGTATCTTAGTATACAGTAAGAACCAACATGAAAGAACCACAAACTTCAAGACTCTCTACCTAAAACTTCCTCTCATCTCTCATCTTACTTACTATCTTAAATAAGAACCCAACTTATGCTAAAAAGCCTCAAGGTTCTTGCAACCAAAATTTTAAGAACTTTAAATTAGCATTTTTGTATATTCAAACTTATTAATGACTTGTGATGGCAAGTTTCCCTAAAGACTAGAAAGTTAATGCTTCAACATTTTTCAATACCATTATATTTACTTTTAACTGAAACCCTCTATGATTATTGTGTCCCTGAATTCATTGCATTCAGTTTAAAGTAAATTGTAAAAAATTTAACAACACTTTAATTACTATCCTCAATCATTTATTTATATTTCTAGTCTAAGAACTTACTGTATCATGGATTCTATCAATGGAAGTTATTTTGTTTTGTTTTACACTAAGAAAGGTTTGCATGGTTAACAAAGATGTTTGATGGATACTTGACTTATGGTGCATTTTGAACCTTGTAACTGCCGAGGACCAGTCTTTGAGAGGACTAGTGAGCAGTTTTTCTACTTTTGATGAGTTGATACCAATTTGTCACCCAAATACAACACAAGGTAGGCAGAAGGCATCATCAAGGACTTTAGAATGTTGAAACCATTTATAATCTTCTAGCCATGAATAGGAAAATTTCCTTTCTTCCCATAAATTATGGACTGAGGTAAGGTAAATGTTGCAACTGGTCTCCAAATTTTTCTACAAATATCATATTTTTCATTTTCTGTAAAAGATTCTGTTTTATCATAAAAATATCCTATGTCATTAGTGTCCATAGAAGGATCCAAAACCTTGTTTCAGTCCCTTGATCAGACACATTAAGTGAACAAATTTCTTCACTGCCTTTTGCTTTATCTAAAGGTTCTGATGATGT
>OLMO02000242.1:0-11252 GCA_900291935.2 Cassiopea xamachana | reverse complement strand
AATTAGGCACTAAATCCCAAAAAGGGAATCACATTATTGCAAAGAAAGTATTAGTGAAAGTTCATTTCAGGTAATCTTAACTGCTTGATGGGAGGTGCATTGGAATATCCCAAAAAGTCTAATAAGTGGGGATGGTTGGAAAAGCGGGGGGGGGGTCAGAAAGTAACCAAAAATGCTGTAGAAAATTTGTTGATAAGTATTGTAAACAAGAAGATCAGTTGGCCTGTATTAATTTTAAAACTATTTCTTTTCTAGTCAACTCTAAATAAATGTATTAATATAGTATTATTATTATTATTATTTCTTGAGGGTACTTTTTACTTGCATCTAAAAGTCTCTTCTCTAAATGTAGTGTTGAGTTACAGCTTCGACCCATGGCTACTGCAAACTATGGCAGGTCAGGAAAGGCATAGATGTAGACATTTTTACTCACTTCTGAATCCCCATTAATCTGCTTTCGTTTGCTTCGCTGGAACATTCAATGCAGTAACCAACTGATCTTGCTGGCCGCCAACCACTTACCTCGTCATTCTCTTCAGCTATGCTGCATCGATTACAAACAGCAGCCCCACATGTAATGCATATGTATTCTGTTTCTTTCGCGCATGAAGAACAGAAGTCGATTTTCGGAATAAACGAAGCCATTATTTAAATATCTAACCGCCGCTCTATTCCTAGCTGATCTTCTCACGCCAAGGAAACATATCATCAAATAGCGCATGCTCGGCCTCTTTTGCGCACAGAAATGAATTTATTTAAGTGGGTCATAATTTATGAATTGAGATCGGCACATGACAAGATCGACGTATAACTTGACGCCGCTCCAAAGTTGCATAATTCGACTTGAGCAGTCGCTCCAAATACAATCTGCCGCTCCAAATCAATCTTGCCGTACTTAATCAAGTTAGATGTCGCTCTTGTCATGTACTTAATTCAGCAATTGATTTCGGCACATGAGGAGAGCGACGTTTAACCTAGGCCTTATGTTTTGAAAACATAAGCATTCAGCTCCAATGCATTACCTCCTTTAGATATAATAGGTACTGCCTGCACGACACAAGCATTTTCTCTTTGATTTCAAGAATTCCTACAATTTCATGCTTTTCCAATACATTTGTGGTATAAAGGTTGGCGTTGGTTACTTTTATAGCCAAAATGAAGGGCATGGTTTTCACATACTTTCTTAGGGGATCAGCCCATATGCCCCTGCTTCCTCATCACACTGTAGCTACCACGCCCATTCTTTCGATAAAATATCATTTCAAACCCACACAGAGGATATCCCTTGCAAAGGCCTTGTCTGCCTGTGTAAACTTCCAATAGATAGTAGAAGCACAAAGTTTGTCTTAGAGATCCCATAGGGCTGGTTTCCACATACCGTAAATTCTCAAGTAAGCCATTTTGGGGGCTTGCTACTTTCAAGCACTTTAGAGGGGGTTATAAGAGAAGGGGACTTTAAAAATTTTTTTTGAGAAGTTGCAATAGTTAACTAAATACTTGATGTTTGAACAAAGAGAAGAGTGCTCTTATTGTTTAGTTTGCTCATCATTCGTTCACTGTAGAACAAACAAAATTTTAAAACATTTTTAGTAACTGTTGATATAGAATGTTTGTATATGCATTAAGTCAATGAATGATTTTGATTCTTGAAAGCATGAAAACTTTTGCCTTCAATGCTTGTTCTAGCTTAGTTTACTTACTGCTATAAAAGTTAACGACACTGTGTAGTATTCAAATTTTCTAGAGGGGCTTAGTAGAGACAGGAGATTAATTGAAACGGGGACTAAAAAGAGAATGTACAGTAATCATAAGGATAACATTTCTTCTAACACCAGCAACACAATTAACATGGTTCTTGACCTAGAGACTGATGAGTCTGAATCAGTGGACAGGCCTTTGATAATAGCACACCATTTGCTCTCCTTGTAGATCTTTACAAATTCCTTACGATCGTAACGATGTCTTAAGACTATATGGAAGCAGGTCTATCGGGAGACTGCCGTAGACAGTATTAGATATTCTACGACTACTTAAGACTCCTTAGAATTATGTAAACCTCAGCCTATATTCTGCTCAGTTTTGTCAGATGCCTTCCCCCATTATGGCTTTTTAATGCTTCCAATTCAGCATGCCCATCAATTCATTGTTTTTAATGAAAACCAGGGCTTTTATACCTGTAGATGATGACATTGAGGATAGCTTGTTTATTTCAAAAATAATAATTTTTAGAAGAAGATTTCAAAGTTTTTAAGCTGTTATCAAATTCTTGATGATGTCCTACTCCATGCTTGAATCGTGGTTTTTTTCAGAGAATCTGTTTCACATCATTCCATGAATATGAATAGTTGTACATTTTCAACAGACGTTCCCTTCGACCGCAAATAGTCACCAGATGTGTACTTTCTAATTTTCAGAATTTCCCTTTTGATGTGCTTCTCAACTGTGCATCTCGCTAAACAGTTTTTTAGCCTATTTACTTGTTTATTCTGTCTTCTTTATGTACACGATTAGTTAGGCATCAAGGACAACTCAAACGTTCCCATGTCTAACTAAGGTAAATAGGGAGTATTTCTGTAAGTATATTTGAAGAATCGAATGTATGTGTAGATCAAAAATTTGGTAGATTATCTGTACACATCCCCTAGCTTTTTCTGGGAAATAACTTGATAGGCTGGACGTCAAAACATCACTCACAACTATTACTTGCAAATATGTAGCCCATGGACATTAGATTCGTTAGTGATGGTAGTTTCACAAAGATAATGTTGATGTCAATGTAGCCCATGGACATTAGATTGGGTTAGTAATGGTAATAGCACATAAGATAATGTTGATATAAATGTAGCCCATGGACATTAGATTGGGTTAGTATGGTAATGTCACGTAAGATAATGTTGATGTAAATGTAGCCCATGGACATTAGATTGGGTTAGTATGGTAATGTCACATAAGATACTGTTCATGTACATGTAGCCCATGGGCATTTGTTTGGTTAGCATTGTAATGTCACATACGACACTGTTGATGTAAATGTAGTCCGTGAACATTAGAATCGCTATTTTACATAATTATCTCCAGTTGTGAAAATTTTTGTCAATCGCTATTATCTACTTGCATACCATAATTTCTGAAGCAAGTTTGGGCCATCTATGAACATTTCATCGTCCAATGTTTACACTAGGACATTAGTGTATGATAGGTAATAGTGTTTATGAAAATGATCATTCTGGATACCATTATTATGAACATTAATGAATGGTTAGGTAGTTGATTCACTTTCACTGTTACCAGACTTTCATTAGTTAGCGTGCGTTTTCTGCTCATTATTTGTTATGAGGTGCATGAAAATGATGACAATCAATTCGGAACTCATTTAATTTACGATTACATAGTTATTTTAATGGCTTATAAGTTTGCTCTAGCTTAGTTTACTTACTTCTATGAGGGTTACCTACATTTGGTAGTATTCAACATTTTCTAAGGGGGGGGGGCTTAATAGATAAAGAAAGGAGCTTAATTGAAAAGGGAGACTAAAATGAAAATTTACAGTAATCAAAAAAGTAACATTTCTTCTAACAATAGCAACACAATCCACGTTGTACCTGACCTAGAGATTGACGAGTCTGAATCAGTGGACAGGCCTTTGAAAACAATGCACCACTTGCCCTCCTTGCAGATCTTTACAACTTGCTTACTATAGTTACGATATCTGAAGACTATATGGAAACAGGTCTATGGGGAGACTGCCGTAGACAGTATTAGATAATCTGCAACTCCTTAAGATTCCTTATGATTGTATGGAAACCAGTCCATATTCTGCTCAATTTTATCAGATACCTTCCCACTCCTCGCCTTTTAATGCTTCCAATTCAGCATGCTTATCAAGTCATTGTTTTTAATGAAAACCAGTGTTTCTATACCTGTAGATGATTGCATTGAGGCGAGCTTGTTTATTTCAAATACAAAAATTTCTAGCAGAAGATTCCAAAATGGCTTAAGCTGTCATGTGTCAATATGTTTTTGCAAATGAATTTGAAGAATGGAAGTTTTGAGTAAATGAGAAATCTGATAGATAATCTGAACACATCCACCTCCTAACTTTTTCTGGGAAATGATAGATATAAAGCTTTTCAAAAATGAGAGCAAAATGGAACATTAGATATAGACCACACCTATGCCCGAGATCTTAAGAATTCTATTTCCCCAAGTGTTCTCGCTTATTGCACCATGTCATTGATAATACATTGCTGTAGAAAGTGTATAATAACAAATCTCGGCATCAACCTGCATTGACAACTTTGAATGAATTGGCTAGGATGAGTCTTGCCTATGCTTTTTAATGTATAATGATATTTATGCACTTAAAAGTTACTTCAGTATAACAGACGATTTAGCTTTACACTAGATGTTTTAGACGTATCTGACTTTAGAATTTGCATTATGTTTTATCTACCCAATCACCTATATTCTGTCTGTTTTACTTAATGCTCTGTTTGCTGCAGCTCAGTTCTGATCCTAGCTACATGGAGTTAAATAATTGAAAATTAATGGCAGTGATAATGGTCACTTTTATCCTAATGACTTTCAGGTTCAAATGAAATCCAACTACATAATAAATAATGAAAGCTTTTTATCACTTGGGGAGGGGAGTCAATTTAAGGTACAAATTGAGGCCTAGCCACAGATAGTGACGATTCTTTATCCTTTGGCGGTAAATTTGATGTCAAAAATGAGGCCGAGCAACACAAGAATCGGAAATCGGTTGTTCCGTTTTATCTAGGCACGACTGTCTGGTCAATGAGCAAAAACAGCACAGTAGTTCAACATCTATTTACAGTATGATGTAAAATTGCAAAAATGTCAAAAGTCATCAATATTTCGTGGTTGTGCGTCAGTTTGGACCTTTTCACTCCAGTTGGGCCTTGAAAGTTGGACGGCCCAACCAAGCAAGAATGACAAGTATCCCAATTTAATCAATGTTTCGTGGTGTGGCCTCATTCTCGACTTTCACCTTTCTACCTCGGTTGGGCCTCGGTTGGGTAGTTGTTTCTCAGTTGTGCTTCATTTGTGCCTCAAAGTTGGCCCAATAGAACTTGCGCATCATGACATTGATTGATGAAAACAAGAAAATTCGTTTTGTTCCAGGCCCACTTTCATCCATTGTCGAAGACTTGTTGCTTGCAAAATTTTCTATCTCCGAATTTTCTTCTACAGAGCCCCATCCAATCCTGTTCAGTTGTCTTGGGGACTAGCCAGTAAAACTTCATAGTAAATGTTGTTAGAAAGTCATAGTAAATGTTCATCAAAGTTTAAACCTTCATGTAAAATAATAATTGACTTTTGTCAATCAAAGACTTTGAGCTCTCAGCCCTCACCCCACAAGAAGATATCTCCGTCAATTTATGTTCTAGATGACCTTATGTTTTCAATAATTTTGTGAATGAGGAAAATTTTTTTGTTTTTACCTTTGGCTCTCTGGTAGAAAAATCTTGAAAGATCTGGCCCACTCTCTAGAATGGTTGCCTACCGTTGTCTTATGCATTGAGACCACTGTCAAATAAGTTACAATATCACCATTTCAAACATGATAGCCCCTTGGTAAAGAATAATTGATTTACAAAAACATGTTTCATAATAATCTCAGAATTAAACGTGCGTATTGACTAGTTGATATAGAACTGTGATTACTAGGAGTGATAAATGTAGTAGTTCATTCCATTCATTTCAAATATATTTAAGAGGTTAGCCCTTTAGCTGTGATGGCTTACCGGTGACTCTCCATAAGATAGACTATAAAAACAAACGTGCAATATATAACAGAAAGTAAAGTAGGCCCAGGACGCTCCCATAAACATTTCCTTGGACAAAGTCTATTGTAATGTGCAGTTCCACACAAAGGCATGCATTTCTGAAAAGTTTTTTGTAGTTCTACTGAAAAAACTACAATGCACAGTTTTAGTCTACTGAAGGGACAATAAAGATGATAATTAAAAATATAACGGGAACATCAAAAGCACTGAAACATGAATAAGGAGGAAAATCTATCACAGCTCAAGTAGAATTTATTGATTGAAAGATCTTTATTCTTGGGTTTGTATTTTTCAATATTGCAGTCAAATATTTTGCTTATTCTTATGCAACAAGCTCCAATCAATGGGGTAAGCATGATAATTTCACTATAATAGAACAATACACGTGATCAAGGGGTAGACCATTTCATCTTATTCTAGTAGAATTAATACCATTAGTAATCGGAATTAAATTCTTCAACGCAGCATTACTAGATTTTATGCGCAACATGGGGCTCTACAAAGTAGGATGTATCACATCCCCACTTTTTGCCGAAGCCATCGTTAAATCATTAGGCTTGTCGGTAGTTATTTGGAATGTTGGTGAAACTACAGTAACACGGTGGCAGCCATGTTATCTAATTCTAGTAGATTTAATCCAATCTAAACTGGATTACATGCTTTAACTCAGCATTGCTAAGGTTCATGGGTAGCAGTGGGCTTGCCAAAGTAGGAGGTGTCGGGGGTGTCACACCCCCCACTTTTTGCGGAAGCCATCCGTAAGTCATTAGGCTTGTCCATTGTCATTTGGCTTCTGGATCAAACTGATGTGTCACAGTGGCAGTGATAATTATGTTTGAAGATGGTAAATATTGTATAATAGATACCATCGTCAAGTCAAAGTATTGATTTGCATCTGAGAAATCTGTTGAAGAAAAGCTGGTAGGTGTCATGGTAGATAAGCATCCAGGCTTCAAGTGCCACGTAGGCTCACTTTTTAAGCATACTCAACAGACGCTGCATGCATTTGTGCTTATTGCAAACCAAGTGGATGATGAGAATATGAGGATTATTATGAACGCCTTCGCAATTTCTCAGTTCAGCTACTGTCCAGTTGTTTGATTGTTTCATGAAAGGTCGGTAAATAAGAAACTAAACAAATCTCACGAGAGAGTTTTGAGAATCGGATACAAGAATAGTTGTTCAAATTTTGAAGAATTATTAACGAAAGAAACCATAGTGTCCATTCACCACAAAAGTATGCAGTTGTTTGCTACTGAATTTACAAATCAAAGAATCTCAATCCAATTTCAATGAATAAAATCATTGAAGAGAACAACACTCCATACACCCTTCGTTGTGGCAGAATTATCTTGACAAACAAAACTAAACATGACAGGGTATGGTATTGAAAATGCACGTTCTCTTGGAGTGAAGTTATGGCATAAAATGACATCTTTCTTAAGAGAGTCCCAGACAATGAAGAGCTCCACAAAAGGCACATAACGCAATCAGTTTGATTGCAACTTTAGATTGCGTAAAAGCGTTATTGATAATTTAGAGTTTTTATGATTGTAAGTATATGATAATATTTTCATATTGTACTGGCTAAAGATTCATTTCTTATAACTATGTTATTTTTGCGAGTTAGAATCTACCTTGTAGGTTTTGGATAATTCATCCATTATGTAATTCCTCTAAGGGAAGGGGGCTAATTGATGGGGTATGAGGCGCTATAAAAACAAGAATGAAGAGGGTGGGGTTCAGGCAAGTAGACCACCCTATCCTCAGTCCAGCCTTAAGATTCCGAAGCAATAAAAGGAGTCAAGTCTGTGTAGAAAAGCCATGTTAGAGACTGCTTTCCAACAAGGCTTGAATTTTCTGACCATTATACCTGTCTCTCATTCTCCAGCTGTCAGCTTTCTGTCTTTGCTCTCTTTCATTGAATTTTCCGTCTAACATTAGATTTTCCTCCTGCTGCGTTTTTTATAGAGTTTCGGCTTACGTTTCAAGTTCATTTGCGCCATAGCTTCAGCTTTCGGGAAATATTCAATTTTTTAGCTTGAACCATGAGTAGAACAAATACAGCTATACTATGCACGTGAGTTCTTATTACTGTCCTTATTCTCAATTTGAACTGAAGTTGTTATATTGCAATGGACACTGGGAGTAAGAGACATCTCCCTAATAATTGAAAAAAGTTGTGTATAGAATGCTATAAGCTACAATATTTGATCGTTGTAGAATTGCTTCTACTCAGCCTAGAATCTAGAAGCATCACGCCACAGAGATGTGGCGTACAAAGGTCATAATTATCCTATGTGACAGCGAATTTAGATCTCATATGTATTTCAGGCAGTACATTAGAGAGAAAAGCGCCAGCACCTCAAGTTTTGACCTCACTTGCTGAAGCAAAGGTAACATTCAAAGATAATCCGGGGTAGACTGTCTAACTTTTGGTATTCTGGCTTGAGATGGTGCACAAACATGCAATAGTAGAAAGAAGAATTCGACGTAACATTCTCCTTTTTAGTCCCAAATCTTCAAAATGCTATAAAGCCAGTTTCTCCTTCTCAGCACAAAGATTAACGATGAAAGCAAGAGCATTATTTCCCTCAAAATAGCGTTTTCCCAAATTTTAGAGAGTACTATCTCAAAAACTTTTTCTGGCGGCGAGCACCCAGACCCCCTCTTTCCAACACCTTCTTTTAACAGAATGTGCTCACAGAAGGTTTAAGAAAATGATTGTCAATACTGCATAATAGAATATATTCATTAAATTGAGGTTTTTATACAAAATGATAATTGAACATTATCAGTCAGACATTTTTGGATTTTTCACGAACTCACCCCCAAGAGAATTCTATTCAATCTACGTCTCTGGTAGTACCATTACGTATTGCCTTTAAGGATAAGGGGATCTTGTAATTTGGTAGACACGTGGAGAAAAAAGCAGGCGGGAGTGTTGCTTACGCAGTGCCGTCACGTAAGGATAGAACATATTTATGTCGGCCATTTTCAGCAATGAACAAACGCCTTCTATCATTCGAAGCAATTGCTCCATCTAGCAAACATGTTTACGAGACCTTTTATGCAAACACGTGCATGTTTCTGTTACAAACATGCATGATCTTCCATATTCCCTTCCTATTTTTGGGGAGGCTTTGTGAGAAAAAGTGCATCTAACGGCCTGAGAAGTATACACATATCTCTTTCTATTGGGCTCCCTGTACCTAGTCTACCGCCATATCATTAGACAGCAGGCTAAGCGTTATTTCACCTGTTCACATGATTGACATTGGATAGAACAACAATGAATAGAACAGCATAAGTGAAGATGGAAAGGGTAAAGCGGTTTTGTTGCGTAACGGTATAGGGGTGATGGAGTTTTTTGTTACCAAGCGTTACAGAGGAGGATTAAGGTCTTGAACACGGAAAATTTCGCCTTACGTCAGTAGTGACTGGCCCCTTACGTCTAATATCAGGAAAAGTGCTCTGTTTTGAAAATATAATTACGTTTTATTAATCTTGTTACTTATATTTCATTCAATAGTGCTTTTAGGGATTGCTATTCCATCAAAATACACTCATAAGCTGTTATGAATTGTGAGAAATGAAAAGCGAGGTTCAGGTAAGAGGTAAGAGTACCTTGTACCCTAGCAACACATCATTTAGGTCTTAAGGAAACATGCATTATGACTGAAAGGGTTGGAACATCATAGAGAAGTAAGGAGTTATCAATTGGAGGTGCAACTACACCGTAACATTCTGCAGCTGGCGGAGAAAGCTTGAAAACTAGATGGGGGTTTATCCTGTCTAATGTTTTTGTTAGCTGAGACTGGCACTGTGAGTAAAGTAGGAAAAAATTTAAAGGATTCACTACTTCCAGACATTGCATAGGACATTTTAAAGTATCGTAAATTATACTCTGATAGATATATTGTCTCATAGCTTTTTATATACCACTGTTTACCAATATTTTACTTTATATTGTATAATTATGCAGTATATCATATTCCAATTTATGCTATTTTTATACTTTAAATTGCATCTTGCTATACTGCTACATCTTATATCAATTCAAAATATAAATTGAAATCAAAGGGACATGTTTTCATTTTCTTCTCTGAGTTTAAAAATAACAGAGGATTGAAGTGGCTTACAATATAATAAATGAGAACTGACATAAGTGGGCTTGTTGAAAATTCCTCTAGTACAGTGGTTCCCAAACTTTGCGAATATAGTAAATAGTGGTCCCGTACTACATACTTTTCTTCTTGTGGTCCTATAGATGAGCGATGGCTTCAAATTGAGCGCGGCTGGTAGAACATCCGCACCATTTTGGGAAATTCAGTGAATTACATCCTTTTGTGGTAGACCTATCATTCTTGCTTCTTTGAAACCCAAGTCTGTACTTCTGTCCTTAAGACTGTTTGTAAATGAAAAAGTATATCCTTCTAGTATGGACGTTGGAATGAAGAGGATTGGAGGAGTATGGCGAGTGAACCCCAAAAACAATTTCTGAAACCACATCCATTATTTTAGATTAGGATGCATCCCCATAATAAAAAGTTTGCTATGAGAATGATAAAATAGTATAGTCATAATGCCTTTTAGGAATGTGTATTCCTCAGAGGCATTGTTCTTGGAAATGGGAATATTTTATCGTGAATTTTTTTATCGACAATATGTTAAGAAAGCAACACTACCTTCATAGCCACAGTTAATGCTTCAAGGTATTGTTTAGGTTTCTGGATAGTTGCACGACAGTTGTATGATAGAGTTTGATTTGGTTATCACTGAATTCATTGGAGGTGTTAGCCTACTTGGCTATAGTTAGGCCGCTGCTAAGGAGTCCTATAAGTTCTTCTAGTTAGAGCGCATGCCTCCCCTGCGGAAGTACTACGGCTCGAGCCTGACTCGATTTCCTGACTGAATGCTAGCTCACTGTTCACCCAGCAGCAGATGGGTACCAGGCTGGAACACTGGGGAGATCAAGGTGGCGATGAAAGGAACTGGCCACCTTACCTCATATGGCAATGGCTCATGATAAGTGTCCTCTCTAATTTCCACTCCCATACATTCGATAGTTTCCTACTAAATATAAAATGTAATTTTTAAATGACAATATGTAATAGCATGCTATGTTTTAAACAAAATATTTTTCAGTGCCTTCTAAATGGGGCAAAGCTTGAATTGATTTATTTGATTTGATTGATTTGATTTGATTTGATTTGATTGATTTGATTTGATTTGATTGATTTGATTTGATTTAATTGATTTGAATTTTTTTGATTTCATATTTGTTTGGATAGATGCCCTTCAGCACCCTCTTACGTGCTTTAAAAACCAAATTGATTTAATTTAAAGGAAAAATTATTACCCACTATAAATGTATATAATTAAAAGACCTTCATATAAAAAACAACATTAATAGAGAAAGGGAACATAATAGTTTATATG
>OLMO02000240.1:1780-15560 GCA_900291935.2 Cassiopea xamachana | reverse complement strand
CAGTCTTGTGTTTTCAGTGGTTGCATACTTAGGCTCATTAGGCCGTGTACAATTAAACACCACTTGATGGAGGAAAATTTCATGGACCTGAGTGAAATTCATTGAGAAAACATGTTTTATCCGTAAATTTGCACTGATTCTAGTAGTTTAGTCAATGTTTCCCCATGAGAATAGCGTTAGTTTACGTATTTTCAATACATGCAGCTTAAAACGCTTTATAACCTGTAATAGTGACAATAGTGTGGAAACAGTTATAATCATTGGAAATACGTTCCTTTATGGGATAAGCATGTTCTAAACATGTTTTTACGTTGAATTTCGCATTATAAACATTGTCTCGCCATGAAAACTCTGTCCAGTCTTTTTTTTCAGTGTTTGCATACCTAGTCCCATTAGGCCAGTTACAATGAAAAAACACTTTTTGCAGAAAACTTTCATGGAATTGAGTGAAATTCATTGAGAAAACATGTTTTATCCGTGCATTTGTACTGATTCTAGTAGCTTAGTCAATGTGTCCCTATGAGAATAGCGTTAGTTTACGTTTTTCAAACCATGCAGCTTAAAACGCGTTATAACCTGTAATAGTGACAATAGTGTGGAAACAGTTATAATCATTGGAAATACAATCATTCTATGGGATAACCATGTTCTAAACATGGTTGTACGCTGAATTTAGCATTATAGACATTGTTTCGCCATGAAACCTCTATCCAGTCTTGTGTTTTCAGTGTTTGCATACTTAGGCTCATTAGGCCGGGTACAATTAAACACTACTTGATGCAGGAAAATTTCATGGAATTGAGTGAAATTCATTAAGAAAACATGTTTTGTCCGTACATTTGCACTCATTCTAGTAGTTTGGTCAATATTTCCACATGAGAATAGCGTTGGTTTACGTTTTTTTATACTACATGCAGCTTAAGACGCTTGATACGCTGTTATAGTGACATTAGTGTACAAACAGTTATAATCATTGGAAATACGTGTATTCTATGGGAAAATCATGATCTAAACGTGTTTTTACGCTGAACTTAGCAGTACAAACATTGTTTCCCCATTAAGCCTCTGTCCAGAAATTGTTTTCAGTGTTTGCATACTTAGACCAATTATGCCTGTTACAATGACCAAACATTTGTTGCAGTACCACTTCATGGAAATACGTGAATTTCATTGAGAAAACAACATGTTTTATCCGTACATTTGCACTTATTCTAGTAGGTTAGTCAATATTTCCTATGCAGCTTGAAACGCTTTATAAGTGTTTCTGAGCTGAACATAGCATTATCAACTTTCTCTTTATTGTGAAAACTATTGGATGGAGCCTAAAGTGCTTTATAAGCTGTAATAGTGACAATAGTGTGCAAAGAGTTATAATCACTGGAAATACGGGTATTCTATGGCAAAACCAAGTTCTAAACGTGTTTCTAAGCTAAATTTAGCATTATCACCTGTGTATTTCCATGAAAACTCTATCTATTCTTTTTTTTCCAGTGTTTGCATATTTAGGCCCATTACTTAGGCTGGTAAGAATCAAGCAACCATTCTTGGAGGAAATTTTGAGGAAATGAGTCGAATTCATTAGGTAAACATGCTTTGTCCTTACTGTTTCACTGATTCTAGTAGTTTAGTCAAAACTTCTCCATGAGAATAGCGGTGATTTACGTCGTCTCAATACATGTAGTTTAAAGCGCCTTATAAGCTGTAATAGTGACAATAGTGTGCAAACAGTTATAATCAAGTGAACTACGTGCATTCTATGGCATAGCCATGTTCTAAACGTGTTTCTACGCTGAACTTAGCATTGTCAACTTTGTTTTGCCATGAAAGCTCTGTCCATTCTTGTTTTTTCAGTGTTTGCATACTTAGGTCCTTTAGGCCGGTAACAATCAAACAACCATTCTTGGAGGAAAGGTCGAGGAAATGATTCACATTCATTAAGAGAGCATGCTTTGTCCTTACGTTGTCACTGATTTTAGTAGTGTACTTAATGTTTCCCCATGATAATAGCGTAAGTGTAAGTCTTTTCAATGCATGGAGCATAAAGAGCTTTATAAGCTGTAATAGTGAAAATAGTGTGCAAACAGATATAATCACTGAAAATACGTGTATTCTATGGCAAATCCATGTTCTACACGTGTATCTGCGCTGAAATTAGCATTTTACACTTTGCTTTTCCGTGATAGCCCTGTCCATTCTTGTATTTTCAGTGTTTGTATACTTTGGCCCAAGAGGTCAGTAACAATCAAACCACCACTGGTGGAAGAAATTCTCAAGGAAATTAGTGAAATTCAGTAAGAAAACATGCTTTGTCGTTACGTTTTTCACTGATTCCCCATGAGAATAGCGTTCGTTTACGTCTTTTCAATACATAGAGCTTACATTGCTTTATAAGCTGTAATAGTGCAATAGTGTGCAAACACTTGTAATCACTGGAAATACATGTATTCTATTGAAAGACAATGTTTTAAACGTGTTTCTGAGCTGAACATAGCATTATCAACTTTCTCTTTATTGTGAAAACTATTGGATAGAGCCTAAAGTGCTTTATAAGCTGTAATAGTGACAATAGTGAGCAAACAGTTATTATCTATGGAAATACGTGTATTCTTAAGCCCATTAGGCCGGTAACAATCAAACAACCATTCTTGGAGAAAATTGTCGAGGAAATGAGTCAAATTCATTAACAAAACATGCTTTGTCCTTACGTTCTCACTGATTCTAGTAGCTTAGTCAATGTTTCACCATGAGAATAGAGTTAATTTCACGTCTGTTCAATACATGCAGCTTAAAGTGCTTCATAAGCTGTAATAGTGACAATAGTGTGCAACCAGTTATAATCACTGGAAATACGGGTATTCTATGGCAAAACCAAGTTCTAAACGTGTTTCTAAGCTAAATTTAGCATTATCACCTGTGTGTTTCCATGAAAACTCTGTCCATTCTTTTTTTTTCAGTGTTTGCATATTTAGGCCCATTAGGCCGGTAATAATCAAACAACTATTCTTGGAGGAAATTTCGAGGAAATGAATCAAATTCATTAAAACAGTATGCTTTGTCCTTACGGTTTCACTGATTCTAGTAGTCTAGTCAATGTTTCACAATGAGAATGGATTTAGGTTGTGCCTTCTTTAATACATGAAGGCTTATACTCTCTATAAGATGTAATGGTGGCAATAGTATTCAAACAGTAATAATCACTGGAAATACGTGTATTCTATGGAAAAACCATGTTCTAAACGCGTTTCCACGATCACATCAGCATTATAAACTTTGTTTTGCCGTGAAAAGTCAGTCCAATCTTGTTTTGTCAGTGTTTGCATACGTAGGATCATTACGCCGGTAACAATCAAACAACCATTCTTGGAGGAATGTTTCGAAGAAGTGAGTCAAATTCACTAAGAAAACATGCTTTGTCCACACGTTTTCACTGATTCTAGTTGTTTACTCAATGTTTCCACATGAATATTGCGTTAGTTTACGTCTTTTCAATACATGCAGCTTAAAGTGCTTCATAAGCTGTAATAGTGATAATAGTGTGCATACAGTTATAATCACTGGAACTACGTGTATTCTATGGCAAAACCATGTTCTAAACGTGTTTTCACGATGAAGTCAGCATTTGCCGCGAAAACTCTGTCCATTCTTGTTTTTTCAGTGCTTGCATACTTAGGCCCATTAGGCCGGTAACAATCAAACAACCATTCTTGGATGACATGTTTGGAGGAAATAAGTCGAATTCATTAAGAAAAAATGTGTTGTCCTTACGTTTTCACTGATTCTAGTAGATTAGTCAAAGTTTCCCCATGAGAATAGCGTTATTTTTTTCTTTTCAGTACATGCAGCTTAAAGAGCTTTATAAGCTGTAATAGTGACAATAGCGCGCAAACAGTTATAGTCACTGGAAATATGTGTATTCTATGGCACAACCATGCTTTAAACGTGTTTCCAAGATGAAATCAGCATAATAAACGTTGTTTTGCCGTGGAAACTATGTCCATTGCTGCTTTTCAGTGTTTGCATACTTAGGACCAATCGGCCGGTAACACTCAAGCAACCAGTCTTCCAGGAAATGTTCGAGTAGATGAGTGACATTCATTAAGAAAGCATGCCTTATCGTTACGTTTTCACTGATTCCAGTAGTTTAGTCAATGTTTCATCATGAGAATCGCGTTAGTTTACGTCATTTCAATACATGCTTCTTAAAGTTCTTTATAAGCTGTATCAACAAATAGTTACATTAGTGTGGAAACAATTATACTCACTGGAAATACGTGTATTGTATGGCAAAACCATGTACTAAACGTGTTTCTACGCTGAACGTAGCATTATCAACTTTGTTTTGCAATGAAAGCTCTGTCCATTCTTGTTTTTTCAGTGTGTGTATACTTAGGCCCATTAGGCCGGTTACAATCAAACAACAATTCTTGCAGAAAATTGTTTTGAGGAAATGAGTCAAATTCATTAAGACAACATGCTTTGTCCTTACGTTTTCACTGATTCTAGTAGTTTGGTCAATGTTTCACCATGCGACTAGCGTTAGTTTACGTCTTTTCACTACATGCAGCTTAAAGTGCTGTATAAGCTATAAAAGTAACAATATTGTGCACACAGTTATTGTCACTGGAGCTACGTGTATTCTATGGCAAAACCAAGTTCTAAACGTGTTTCTACGCTTAATTTAGCATTATGAACCTTGTGTTGGCATGAAAGCTCTGCCCATTCTTGTTTTTTCAGTGTGTGCATACTTAGGCCCATTAGGCCGGTAACAATCAAACAACCATTCGTGGAGGAAATTTTCGAGGAAATGAGTAAAAGTCATTAAGAAAATATGCGTTGTCCTCACGTTTTCACTGATTCTAGTAGTTTAGTCAATGTGTCACCATGAGAATAGCGTTAGTTTACGTCTTTTCACTACATGCAGCTTAAAGTGCTTTATAAGCTGTAATAGTGACAATAGTGTGCAAAGGGTTATAATCACTGAAATTACGTGCATTCTTTGGGAAAACCATGTTCTAATCGTGTTTCTACGCTGAATTTAACATTATAAACATTGTTTCGCCATGAAAACTCTGTCCATTCTTCTTTTTTCCAGTGGTTGCATACTTAGGCCCATTATGCCGGTTACAATGAAAAATCCATTCTTGGAGGAAAACTTCCAGGAAATGAGTCAAAGTCATTAAGAAAACATGCTTCGTCCTTACGTTTTCACTGATTCTAGTAGTTTAATCAATGTTTCCCCATGAGAATAGAGTTAATTTGCGTTTTTTAATACATGCAGCCTGATACGCTTTATAAGCTATAATAGTGACCCTAGCGTGCAAACAGTTATAATCACTGGAAAGACGTGTAGTCTATGACAAAACCATGTTCTACACGTATTTCTACGCTAAATGCAGCATTACAAACATTGTTTTGCCATGAAAACTCTGTCATCTCTTGTCTTTTCAGTGTTTACATAGTTAGGCTCATTATGCCGGTAACAAATGAAACAACCATTCTTGGAGGAAATTTCGAGGAAATGAGTCGAATTCATTAAGAAAACATGCTTTGTCCTTACGTGTTCACTGATTCTAGTAGTTTAGTCAATACTTTCCCATGAGAATAACGGTAAGTTACGTCTTTTCAATACATGCAGCTTAAAATGCTTTATAAGCTGTAATAGTGACAATAATGTGCAAAGGGTTATAATCACTGGAAATACGTGTATTCTATGGCAAAACCATGGTCTGAACGTATTTTTACGCTGAATTTAATATTAAAAACATTGTTTCGCCATGAAAACTCTGTCCATTCTTCTTGTTCCAGTGTTTGCATACTTAGGCCCATTATGCCGGTAACAATGAAAAATCTATTCTTGGAGGAAAACTTCGAGGAAATGAGTCAAATTCATTAAAAAGACATGCCTTTGTCCTTACGTTTTCACTGATTCTAGTAGTGTACTCAATGTGTCCCCATGCGACTAGAGTTAATTTGCGTTTTTTAAGACATGCAGCCTAGAACGCTCTATAAGCTGTAATAGTGACAATAGTGTGCAAACAGTTATAATCATTAAAAATACGTGTATTCTATGGCATAACCATATTCTACACGTGTATCTACGCTAAATTCAGTATTATAAACATTGCCTCGCCATGAAACCTCTGTTCATTCCTACTTATTCAGTGTTTGCATACTTAGGCCATTAGGTCGGGTACAATGAAGAAGACTGCACACAACATTGTTGTAGGAAACTTTCGAGGAAATGAGTGAAAATCATTGAGACAACATGTATTATGCGTACTGTATCGCCATGAAACCTCTGCACATTCTTGTTTTTCAGTGTATTCATGCTTATACCCATTAGGCCGGTTACAATGAAAACGACTGCACACATTCTTATGGCGCGCGAAAAGGCGAAATAATACGAAACTTGAATTCGCATATTATAATACGAAAAGTTGAATATTATAATACGAAACTTGAACTCGAATTTTATAATACGAAAAGTTGAATTTTATAATACGAAAAGTTGAATTTTATAATACGAAAAGTTGAATATTATAATACGAAAAGTTGAATATTATAATACGAAAAGTTGAAGTTTATAATATGAAAAGCTGAATATTTATTATACGAAAAGTTGAATTTTATAATACGAAAAGTTGAATTTTATAATACGAAAAGTTCAATTTTATAATACGAAAAGTTCAATTTTATAATACGAGAAGTTCAATTTTTTGAAGACTAAACTGTGCAAGATTATAATACTAACTGTGCAAGATTATAGCATGAAACGCGCGCAATTTTATAATACGAAAAACACCTCATTATAATACGAAACACACCTCATTATAATACGAAAAACACCTAATTTTGTAATACGAAAAACACCTGATTTTGTAATACGAAACGCAGCAGGCATGCGTATAGTAATTTTAAAATCATAGTACAGATTTGTCATAGTAATTATTAAATCATAATTAAGAGTTTCCTCCCACAACAAAACATTTGTCACTTTGACGCTAATATATATATATATATATATATATATATATATATATATATATATATATATATATATATATATATATATATATATATATATATATATATATATATATAAATCGAGTACTTCAATAAAACTTTGCCAAATATAGAGTTACGTATTCAGATGATAGCGAGGACTACATTGGCATTGATGATATTGATGGAGTTGACATAATGCTTTTGGACTAAAACCGTACTTTGACTTGTTCTGTTTGTTCTCGTTGAAATTTATGGTGAATCAACTCATCAAAAATGATTTAATATGTTTCTTTGATCATAAGGCGAATTTACACCTTGTGTTGAGCGAGAAAAATTTAAGAATAATGTAAGAATAATTTGAGGCTCAAAACCGAAAAATTTTTAAGAATATTGAGGCTCAGAAAAAAATTAGGTATTCTTATAAAAAAAAGAGTGTAATGCAAGGAAAAGTTGAAAATATGAGATTCCATTTTGCATTAGGTGGCTACAAGAGGGAAACAGAAGAGTTGGGGGTACCTATCCCTCATACCCTCTTGGCTCCATCGCCTTCCTCTGCTGCTGTACTATGATTTAAAAATTACTAACGGTATCAATCGTGGAAGCTCAGCAAGCCTGTCTGTTACTGTACTGCGGGATTCGAATCTTATACCCCTACGCATGCCTGCTGCGTTTCGTATTACAAAATCAGGTGTTTTTCGTATTATAATGAGGTGTGTTTCGTATTATAATGGTGTTTTTCGTATTATAAAATCGCGCGCGTTTCGTGTTATAGTCTTGCACAGTTGGTATTATAATCTTGCACAGTTTAGTCTTAAAAAATTGAACTTCTCGTATTATAAAATTGAACTTTTCGTATTATAAAATTCAACTTTTCGTATTATAAAATTCACCTCTTCGTATTATAAAATTCAACTTTTCGTATTATAATATTCAGCGTTTCGTATTATAATATTCAACTTTTCGGATTATAAAATTCAACTTTTCGTATTATAATATTCAGCTTTTCGTATTATAAACTTCAACTTTTCGTATTAAAAAATTCAACTTTTTGTATTATAATATTCAACTTTTCGTACTATAAACTTCAACTTTTCGTATTATAATATTCAACTTTTCGTATTATAATATTCAACTTTTCGTATTATAATATTCATCTTTTCGTATTATAAAATTCAACTTTTCGTATTATAATATTCAACTTTTCGTATTAAAAAATTCAACTTTTCGTATTATAATATTCAACTTTTCGTACTATAAACTTCAACTTTTCGTATTATAATATTCAACTTTTCGTATTATAAAATTCGAATTCAAGTTTCGTGTTGTAATATTCAACTTTTCGTATTATAATATTCAACTTTTCGTATTATAATATGCGAATTCAAGTTTCGTATTATTTCGCCTTTTCGCGCGCCATACATTCTTGTTGTTTCAGTGTTTGCATACTTAGCCAAATTAGGCCTGTAACAATCAAAAAACAAGTCTTGGAGGAAAACTTCGAGGAAATGAGTGAAATTCTTTAGGAAAACATGATTTTTCCTTACGTTTTCATTGATTCTAGTAGTTTAGCGAATGTTTCCCAATGAGAATAGCGTTAGTTTACGTCTTTTCAACACATGCAGCTCAAAATGCTTTATATGTATTAGGTCGGTTACAATGAAAAAGACTGCACACATCATTGTTGGAGGAAGATTTCGAGGAAGTGAGTGAAAGTCATTGAGAAAATATGTATTATCCGTACTGTATCGCCATGAAACCTCTGCTCATTCTTGTTTTGTCGGTGTTTCTATACTTGTGACCATTAGGCCGGTTACAATGAATAAGACTGTACACAACATTGTTGCAGGAAAATTTCGAGGAAGTGAGTGAAAATCATTGAGAAAACAAGTATTATGCGTATTTTCGCACTGATTCTAGTAGTTTAGTCAATGCTTCCCCATAAGAATAGAGTTAGTTTACGTTTGTACACTACATGAATCTTCAAAACGCTCTATAAGGTGCAATCGTGACAATAGTGTGCAAACAGCTCTAATCATTGGAAACAAGTGTATTCTATGGCGAAACCATGTTGTGACCGTTTTTCTACGCTAAAGTTAGCATTTTAAATATTGTTTCGCCATGAAAACTCTACTTATTCTTGATCTTTCAGTGCTTGGATACATAGGCCCATTGGACTAGTTACCATGAACAAGACTGGAAACACCATTGTTGGAGGAAACTTTCTAGGAAATGAGTGAGAATCATTGAGAAAACATGTATTATGCGTACTTTTGCACTGATTCTAGTAGTTTAGTGAATATTTCCCCGTAGGAATAGCGTTAGTTTACATTTTTATAGGACATGCAGCTTAAAACGCCTTATTAGCTGTATTAGTGACAATTATGTGCAAACAGTTATAATCATTGGAAATACGTTCATTCTATGGGATAAGCATGTTCTAAAAGTGTTTTTACGCTGAATTTAGCAGTATAAACATTGTTTCGCCATGAAACCTCTGTTCATTCCTGTTTTTTCAGTGTTTGCATACTTAGGACATTAAGCCGGTTACAATGAAATTAGACTGCACACAACATTATTGAAGGAAAATTGCGAGGAAATGAGTGAAAATCATTGAGAAATCATGTATTATGCGTACTTTTGCACTGATTCTAGTAGTGTAGTCAATGCTTCCCCATAAGAATAGCGTTAATTTACGTTTGTACACTAAATGCAGCTTCAAAACGATCTATAAGGTGCAATCGTGACAATAGTGTGCAAACAGCTATAATCATTGGAAATACGTTTATTCTATGGCAAAAGTATTTTCTAAACGTGTTTCTACGATGAGTTTAGCATTATAAACATTGTTTCGCGATGGAAACTCTGCTAATTCTTGATTTTTCAGTGATTGCATTCTTAGGCCCATTAGACCGGTTACAATGAAGAAGACTGCACACAACATTGTTGGAAGAAACTTTCGAGGAAGTGATTGAAAATCATTGAGAAAACATGTATTATTGGTACGTTTGCCATGAAACCTCTTTCCATTCTTGTTTTTTCAATGGTTGGATACTTAGGCCCATTCTGCTAGTTACAATGAAAAACACTGCATGTAACACTTTTGGAGGAAACTTTCGAGAACGAATATGTTTTCGGTGTACGTTTGCACTGATTCCATCAGTTTAGTCAAAGTTTCCCGATGAAAATAGCGTTAGTGTACGTTTTTACATTTTATGCAGCTTTAAAAGGCTTTATGGGATTATATTCCACTGATTTGTTAATTGAAAAAAACAACAGAATTTTAGGTTTAGCATTAAAGATGATAATTTAAATTTTTCTTTGAGAGGGAGTTAAAAACTGTTTGGAAGTGTTTGTATTGTGATGTGACAAAATGGGAATCCCAAGGGTTTGTTAAAGGCTCTGATTGCTACAGGGTGGTTTCAGGCGAGAAGTGTCCCATGGACAAGACTGCAAATAACAAACACCAAAAAACCAAGTGTAGCATTTTGTATGTAAGAAAATTTGCACTTGTGCGAAATTTCGGCGTAGGGAATAAAAAATATCTCAGAAATAAGACCTTTATTTATCTCTCTATGCGTATCTTCATAAAATAAACAGTTCCGAGGGTCAACATGAACGTTTTAATAATGGTTTTCATAATTCTGACGTTGTGTGACTGTTCGACCCTTTTCTTTGTAAAACAGTATGCACATTTTTATCCCCACTGTATTCCAAAATCAACAGCTCATTTATATCTTTTGGAAATAACAAAAATATTGAACAAATTGGCAATTGAAAATGCTAAGTCTACAAAAGAAAGCGAATGTGAAGAACTAGCACAAGGTTTGGCAATCCCTTAATACAATTAAAGTAGCAATATTACTAAAAGATGGATTAGAGATTACATTTACTAAAAAATGAAAGCGTCTTTATTTCATAATAAACATCATAGAATTTTAATGAACTTAACTTGTACACTTACGTTCGAAAAGTATTTCACCGCTTCGAAAAATGATGTAATGGAGGAAGATCAACCAGGCACATGGTTATGCAAATTAAGTGCAGATTGCAACAGCAAATCAAAAACAACTGGAAATCGGAATTCAGTCAATGAAAACAGTACAATGTCATGATTCGAAAAGTTAAACTTTGTCGTGAAAAACTTTTGTTACAACAAATCGTTAATAAATATTTTGATGGGAAGCCACGCATTTTTTTGACAGCCTCGAGCCTTCTTGGAATGGAGGTATAAAGTTGATGGATATAATTTTGTGGAATTTGAGCCCAAACTTCATTAACACGTTGAATCAGGCAATCTTTGTTTATCGGAGGGCCTCGTGCATCATTGCTGAGCTTGTTTTTGATAAATAACCATGCATTTTCAATTATGTTCAGATCAGGGCTTTGAGCAGGTCACTGGAGAAGTCTGATGTTCTCCTGTCTGAAGAAGTTTTGGGTTATCTGTGCTCGGTGAGGAGGTGCATTATCCTGTTGAAAAAGGAAAGCCTTTTCTTGATTGCCACGGATGTCATGGACACTCTCAAACAAGTTTTCTTAAAGCAAAGAAACATAACGGGTGGCGTTTATTCTTTGATCGCATTGCACAAGTCTGCCTACGCCATTAGGCCCAATGCAGCCCCAAAACATCACAGATACTGCATTTTTAAATGTCAGTTGAAAAAACTTTGGATTATTTGCTTCAGAAGTTTTCCTCCATACTCTCAATGTTCGTGAGTCGTTTCCTAATCCAAAACGACACTCGTCAGAGAATACAACATTTTTCCAGTCCTCAATGGACCATTCACTGTGTTCTCGTACCCACTGAAGACGGATCCGGCGGTTTTTGGCTGAAACAAAAGGTTTTCGTTTTCTTCGATGGCTTAGAAACTTATATTTATGCAATATTTTTCTAACAATATATTTGGATGCAGTTTTGCAAGCATCGGATTGGCGAACTTCTTCAACAATTTCTTTTAGAGTTCTAAACCTAAGTTTTTTTTCCGCACGACACACTATCCTCTCTCCTCTTTCGTTGACTTTACTTGGACGCCCACTTCTTGCTTTTTTCGCAACAGAACCAATGGAAACAAACCGATTGTAAATTTTTAGCGCAGTAGAATGATGGCAATTCAGCTGCTCTCCAATTTTGCGAAAAGATAATCCACTTTCCCTTAGATATTTTATAGCTAACCTTTCATCGTTTGACAATTCTCTTGTTTTTGGCATTGCTTACCTTGACACAGTTTTCATAATTTAAGGCAAGAATTCATGCCCTATATTTTCTATATTTGTCAAATGATGGCGTGAGATACTTTTCCCGCCAAAACACTGCATTAAAAATTATTAGATAGGGTTCCAATGAATCTCCATTTGTGGACTTACTTAGAATGCTTGCAGCTGCGCGGCCATTTTGTTCTAGGTGGTGAAATACTTTTCGAACGTAAGTGTATTTCTGATTTTAGAATAAGAATTAGGGGCTTAACATATGGTTATGGTTCATCTCGTGATAGTGCAAATTATCGCACATTAGGATTAAGAACACTAATCAACGGAATAAATAATGCTTTTATGTTCTTGGAGATAGCGCAATCTTGCAATGAAGAAGTATTAGAATTTGTGGTTGCAATTCGGATGATTTAATTAACAGTAATGTGCAATCTTTTTCTAAGCAAATAAAGTGTAAAAATTAAAAAAAAAACGGTTGGTTTAGAAGAACATGCACTCTTATGGGCCTCTAAATTGCATGAAAATTCAAGAGAACCGGTTTTCTCCACATATATTTACATGGAAGAATTGTCTTTGAGAGAAAAAATTAAAAAATACTTGCAAAGTTTTTATATTCTTAAAAAAATAATTTAAAGTTTTAAATATTGGATTTGCTTATAGATTTTAATATAATAAAAGCAATTTTTGTTATAATAAAAGTTTTAATTTAATAAAATAAAGAATCGATTGTTGTTTACATTTTTATAGAATTTGCTTTATAAAGCTAAATATTCATTATAATAAAACAAGATGTAATAAAAAAGTAAAAAAATAAAATTATGTACCATAAGTAGACTTATTCGATAAAACTATATCCTAAATAATGGGACTTTTTTCAGATTTATTTGAATCTTACATCTATTAGACTCATTATCTGACGAAGAAAACCATAGCTATAGCAAAGGATGGGGAAACAATATTCTTAATATGCCTAAGCAGAGGTTTTTTGATAAATTTAGAGTATAAAACAAAGCTTTTTTTATTATGAATATTTTGAACCAGTATAAAACAGGTAGAAATAAAATAAATGATTTTAGACGTAAACTTCCGCATGAAAGTTTGAAAGGAGTGAAGACTTGAATTACATGGTATTGTTCGGCAGATACGTGGGTATCTGCGGTTAACGCAGAAGGCGAGTAATACTTATTGCCCATGTGTTACTTCCGCTTAGCATTAATCGTTGCATGAAGTTCCTCAGGACAGTTAATGATGGAATCTCTGAGAGTTTCAACCTGATTTGATGGAACTATTACGAATTTGATATTCCAGGAAACTGCAGAGAAGTTTTGGAAAGTGGTGTTATTAATCTCAGGAGGATTGTTATTCTTCAATAGTGCTATTAAATTGGCCCATCGAACAGTCGTACTCTTACACATGGCCTAATGTTGATAACCGGTGTTGGAAATGGTGTTCCATTCGTGTCTTGGATATGGAGGATTCACATTTATTTGTTGCCATTGGATAGTCAACACCGCGATATCTGTTCTCATTGACCTTCCTACCAACGTAGCTGTTACCAATGGAAGCTGAA
>OLMO02000239.1:12990-29022 GCA_900291935.2 Cassiopea xamachana | reverse complement strand
CATGGTATTGCCATAGAATACACGTACTTCCTATGATTATACCTGTTTGCGGACTACTGTCACTATTACAGTTTATAAGCCTGTTAAGTTGTGTGTAGTAAAACAACGTAAACTAACGCTATTCTCATGGGGAAACAATGACTAAACTACTACAACCAGTGCAAGTGTACGGATGAAACATGTTTTCTCTATGAATTTCACTTATTTCCATGAAAATTTCCTGCAACAATGGTGTGTTCATTGTAACCGGGTTACTGGGCCTAAGTATGCANAGGAAACATTGACTAAGCTACTAAAATCAGTGCAATTGTACGAATAAAACATGTTTTCTCAATGAATTTCACTCATTTCCATGAAGTGTTCCTGCAACAAGGGTTTTTTCATTGTAACCGGCCTAATGGGCCTAAGTATGAAAACACTGATAAAACATGACTGGACAGAGTGCTCATTGCGAACCAATGTTTATGATGCTAAATTCAGCGTAAAAGCACGTTAAGAACNCATGGTATTGCCATAGAATACACGTACTTCCTATGATTATACCTGTTTGCGGACTACTGTCACTATTACAGTTTATAAGCCTGTTAGGTTGTGTGTAGTAAAACAACGTAAACTAACGCTATTCTCATGGGGAAACAATGTCTAAACTACTACAACCAGTGCAAGTGTACGGATGAAACATGTTCTCTCTATGAATTTCACTTATTTCCATGAAAATTTCCTGCAACAATGGTGTGTTCATTGTAACCGGGTTACTGGGCCTAAGTATGCAAACACTGAAAAAATAAACCTGGACAGAGTGTTCATTGCGAAACAATATGTATAATGCTAAACTCAATGTAAAAACACGTTTAGAACATGGTTTTGCCATTGAATACACGTATTTGCAATGACTATAACTGTTTGCACACTATTGTCACTATTACAGCATCTAAAGCGCTTTAAGCTTCATGTAGTAAAACAACGTAAAGTAACGCTATTCTCATTCGGAAATAGTGACTAAACCTCTAGAATCAGTGCAAATGTAGGGATACAACATGTTTTCTCAATGAATTTCAGTCATTTCCATGAAATTTTCCTGCAACAAGGGTGTTGTCATTTTAACCTGCCTAATGGGCCTAAGTATGCAACCACTGACAATACAGGACTGGACAGAGTGTTCATGGCGAAACAATGTTTATAATGCTAAACTCAATATAAAAACACGTTTAGAACATGGTTTTTTCCATTGAATAGACGCATTTGCATTGATTTTAACTGTTTGCCCACTATTGTCACTATTACAGCTTGTAAAGCGTTTTAAGCTGCATACAGTAAAACAACGTAAACTAACGCTCTTCTCATGGGGAAACATTGACTAAACTAATAGAATCAGTGCAAATGTACGGATAAAAAATGTTTTCTCAATGAATTTCACTCATTTCTATGAAATTTTCCTGCAACAAGGGTGTTATCATTTTAAACTGCCTAATGGGCCTTAGTATGAAAACACTGATAGAACATGACTGGACAGAGTGGTCATGGCGAAACAATATATATAATGCTAAATTCAGACTAAGATCCTGTTTAGAACATGGTTTTGCCGTAGAATACACATATTTCCAATGATTATAACTGTTTGCATACTATTGTCACTATTACAGCTTAAAAAGCGTTTTAAGCTGTATGTAGTAAAACAACGTAAACCAACGCTATTCTCATGGGGAAACAATGACTGAACTACTACAATCAGTGCACATGTAAGGATAAAACCTGTTTTCTCAATGAATTTCACTCATTTCCATGAAATTTTCCTGCAACAAGGGTTTTTTTATTGTCACCGGCCTAATGGGCCTAAGTAAGCAAACACTGACATTACAAGACTGGACAGAGTGTTCATGGCGAAACAATGTTTATAATGCTAAATACAGCGTAAAAGAACGCTTAGAAGATGGTATTGCCATAGAATACACGTACTTCCTATGATTATACCTGTTTGCGCACTGTTGTCACTATTACAGCTTATAAACCATTTTAAGCTGTATGTACTAAAACAACGTAAACTAAAGCTATTCTCATGGGGAAACAATGACTAAACTACTACAATCAGTGCACATGTAAGGATAAAACCTGTTTTCTCAATGAATTTCACTCATTTCCATGAAATTTTCCTGCAACAAGGGTGTTTTTTAATTGTAACCGGCCTAATGGGCCTAAGTATGCAAACACTGACAATACACGACTGGACAAGGTGTTCATGGCGAAACAATGTCTTGTATAATGCTAAATTGTACGTAAAAACATGTGTAGACTACGGTACTGCCATAGAATACACGTATTTCCAATGATTAAAACTGTTTGCACACTATTGTCACTATTACAGCTAATAAAGCGATGTAAGCTACATCTAATACAACAACGTAAACTAACACTAGTCTCATGAGGAAACATTGACTAAGCTACTAGAATCAGTGCAAATGTACGGATAAAACATGTTTTCTCAATGAATTTCACTCATTTCCATGAAGTGTTCCTGCAACAAGGGTTTTTTCATTGTAACCGGCCTAATGGGCCTAAGTATGAAAACACTGATAAAACATGACTGGACAGAGTGCTCATTGCGAAACAATGTTTATAATGCTAAATACAGCGTAAAAGCACGTTTAGAAGATGGTATTGCCATTGAATACACGTACATCATATGATAATACATGTTTGCACACTATTGTCACTATTACAGCATATAAAGCGCTTTAAGCTGCATGCAGTAAAACAACGTAAAGTAACGCTCTTCTCATGGGGACACATTGACTAAACTAATAGAATCAGTGCAAATGTACGGATAAAAAAGGTCTTCTCAATGAACTTCACTCATTTCTATGAAAGTTTCCTGCAACAAGGGTGTTGTCATTTTAGCCTGCCTAATGGGCCTAAGCATGCAAACACTGACAATACAGAACTGGACAAGGATTTCATTTCGAAACTGTGTGTATAATGCTAAACTCAATGGTAAAACATGTTTAGAACATGGTCTTGCCATTGAATACACGTATTTGCAATGACTATAACTGTTTGCACACTATTGTCACTATTACAGCATATAAAGCGCGTTAAGCTTCATGTATTAAAAAAACGTAAACTAACGTTATTCTCATGGGGAAACAATGACTGAACTACTACAATCAGTGCACATGTAAGGATAAAACCTGTTTTCTCAATGAATTTCACTCAATTCCATGAAATTTTCCTGCAACAAGGGTGGTTTCATTGTAACTTGCCTAATGGCCCTAAGTATGCAACCACTAACAATACAGGACTGGACAGAGTGGTCATGGCGAAACAATGTTTATAATGCTAAATTCAGCGTAAAAGCACGTGTAAAAATTGGTATTGCCATAGAATACACGTACTTCCTATGATTAAAACTGTTTGCACACTATTGTCACTATTACAGCTAATAAAGCGATGTAAGCTGCATCTAATAAAAAAACGTAAACTAACACTAGTCTCATGAGGAAACATTGACTAAGCTACTAAAATCAGTGCACATGTAAGGATAAAACCTGTTTTCTCAATGAATTTCACTCATTTCCATGAAATTTTCCTGCAACAAGGGTGTTTTTTAATTGTAACCGGCCTATTGGGCTTAAGTATGAAAACACTGATAAAACATGACTGGACAGAGTGGTCATGGCGAAAAAATGTTTATAATGCTAAATTCAGACTAAAAACCTGCTTAGAACATGGTTTTGCCATAGAATACACATATTACCAACGATTATAACTGTTTGCACACTATTGTCACTATTACAGCTTATAAAGCGTTATAAGCAGTATGTACTAAAACAACGTAGAGTAACGTTATTCTCATGGGGAAACAATGACTGAACTACTACAATCAGTGCACATGTAAGGATAAAACCTGTTTTCTCAATGAATTTCACTCATTTCCATGAAGTGTTCCTGCAACAAGGGTTTTTTCATTGTAACCGGCCTAATGGGCCTAAGTATGAAAACACTGATAAAACATGACTGGACAGAGTGCTCATTGCGAAACAATGTTTATAATGCTAAATACAGCGTAAAAGCACGTTTAGAACATGGTATTGCCATAGAATACACGTACTTCCTATGATTATACCTGTTTGCACACTATTGTCACTATTACAGCTTATAAAGCAGTTAAGCTGTATGTACTAAAACAACGTAAACTAACGCTAGTCTCATGAGGAAACATTGACTAAACTACTAGAATCAGTGCAATTGTACGGATAAAACATGTTTTCTCTTTGAAGTTCACTCATTTCCATGAAGTGTTCCTGCAACAAGAGCTTTTTCATTGTAACCGGCCTAATGGGCTTAAGTTTGAAAATACTGATAAAACATGACTGGACAGAGTGTTCATGGCAAAACAATGTTTATAATGCTAAATTCAGCGTAAAAGCACGTATAGAAATTGGTATTTCCATAGAATACACGTGCTTTCAATGATTATAGCTGTTTGCACACTATTGTCACTATTACAGCTTATGCAGATGTTTAAGCTGTATGTAGTAAAAAAACGTAAGCTAACGCAATTCTTGTGGGGAAACAACGACTAAACTACTACAATCAGTGCAAGGACGAAACATGTTTTCTCAATGAATTTCACTAAGTTCCATGAAATTTTCCTGCAACAAGGGTGTTATCATTTTAAACTGCCTAATGGGCCTAAGTATGCAAACACTGAAAAAACAAAACTAGAAAGAGTGTTCATGGCGAAGCAAGGTGTATAATGCTAAACTCAATGTAAAAACACGTTTAGAACATGGTTTTGCCATTGAATAGACGCATTTGCATTGATTTTAACTGTTTGCACACTATTGTCACTATTACAGCTAATAAAGCGATGTAAGCTGCATCTAATAAAACAACGTAAACTAACACTAGTCTCATGAGGAAACATTGACTCAACTACTAGAATCAGTGCAATTGTACGGATAAAACATGTTTTCTCTTTGAAGTTCACTCATTTCCATGAAGTGTTCCTGCAACAAGGGTTTTTTCATTGTAACCGGCCTAATAGGCCTAAGTATGAAAACACTGATAAAACATGACTGGACAGAGTGCTCATTGCGAAACAATGTTTATAATGCTAAATACAGCGTAAAAGCACGTTTAAAAACATGGTATTGCCATAGAATACACGTACTTCCTATGATTATACCTGTTTGCACACTATTGTCACTATTACAGCTTACAAAGCCTGTTAAGCTTCATGTAGTAAAACAACGTAAAGTAACGTTATTCTCATGGGGAAACAGTGCAATTGTATTGATAAAATATGTTCTCTCAACGAATTTCAGTCATTTCCATGAAGTGTTCCTGCAACAAGGGCTTTTTCATTGTTGCAGGCCTAATTGGCCTAAGTATGAAAACACTGATATTACATGACTGGACAGAGTGTTCATGGCGAAACACTGTATATAGTGCTAAATTCAGTGTAAAAGCCACGGTTAGAACATGGTATTGCCATAGAATACACGTATTTCCAACGATTATAACTGTTTGCACACTATTGTCATTACTACAGCTTATAAAGCGGTTTAAGCTTCATGTAGTAATACAACGTAAACTAACGCTATTCTTATGGGGAAACATTGACTAAACTACTAGAATCAGTGCAACTGTATGGATAAAATATCTGTTCTCAATGAATTTCACTCATTTCCATGAAATTTTCCTGCAACAATGGTTATTAACAATGACTATAACTGTTTTGTGCACTATTGTCACTATTACAGCTAATAAAGCGATGTAAGCTGCATCTAATAAACCAACGAAAGCTAACACTACTCTCATTTGAAACATTGATAAACAACTAGAATCTGTGCAAATGTACGGATAAAACATCTTTTCTCAATGAATTTCACTCATTTCCATGAAATTTTCATGCAACAATGGCTTGTTCATTGTTACCGGCTTACTGGGCCTAAGTATGCAAACACTGAAAAAAGACTGGACAGAGTTAACCTGGCGACACAATGCTAATAATGCTAAATTCGACCTAAGAACACGTTTAGAACATGTTTCTGCCATAGAATACACGTAGTTCCAATGATTATAACTGTTTGCACAATATTGCCACAATTACAGTGTATAAAGTGTTTTAAGCTGCATGTAGTAAAACAACGTAAGCTAACGCTAATCTCATGGGGAAACATTGACTAAACTCCTAGAATCATTGCAGATGCATGGATAAAACATGTTTTCTTAATGAATTTCACTCATTTCCATTAAAAAATTTTCATGCAACAATGGTTTTTTCATTGTTACCGGCTTACTGGGCCTAAGTATGCAAACACTGAAAAAAAGACTGGACAGAGTTGTTCTGGAGACACAATGCCAATAATGCTAAATTCAACCTAAGAACACGTTTAGAACATGGTATCGCCATAGAATACACGTAGTTCCAATGATTATAACTGTTTGCACACTATTGCCACAATTACAGCTTATAAAGTGTTTTAAGCTGCATGTAGTAAAACAACGTAAGCTAACGCTATTCTCATGGGGAAACATTGACTAAACTAGTAGAATCAGTGCAAGTGTACGGATAAAACATGTTTTCTCAATGAATTTCACTCATTTCTATGAAAGTTTCCTGCAACAAGGGTGTTGTCATTGTAACCGGCCTAATGGGTCTAAGTATGAAAACACTGAAAAAGCAAAAGTGTACAGAGCTTTTGTGGCGAAAAAATGTTTATAATGCTAAATTCAGCGTAAAAACACTCTAGACCATTGTTTTGCCATAGACCATTGTTTTGCCATAGACCATTGTATTTCCAATGATTATAACTGTTTGCACACTATTGTCACTATTACAGCTTATACAGCGTTTTAAGCTGTATCTACTAAAACAACGTAAACCATCGCTAGTCTCATGGGGAAATATTGACCAAACGACTAGAATCAGTGCAAATGTACGGATAAAACATGTTTCCTCAATGAATTTAACTCATTTCCATGACATTTTCCTGCAACAATGGTGTTTTCAGTGTAACCGGGTTACTGGGCCTAAGTATGGAAACACTGAAAAAATAAAACTGGACAGAGTGTTCATGGCGAAACAATGTTTATAATGCTAATTTTAGCGTAAAAGCACATTTAGAACATGGTATTGCCATGGAATACACGTATTTCAAATGAGCATAACTGTTTGTACACTATTGTCTCCATTACAGTTTATAACGTCGTTTAAGCTCCATGTATTAAAACAGCGGAAAAGTACCGCTATTCTCATGGGGAAACATTGACTAAACTACTACAATCAGTGCAAATGCACGGATAAAACATTAGTTCTCAATGAATTTCACTCATTTCCATGAAATTTTCCTGCAACGAGGGTGGTTTCATTGTAACCTGCCTAATGGCCCTAAGTATGCAAACACTGAAAAAACAAAACTAGAAAGAGTGTTCATGGCGAAGCAATGTGTATAATGCTAAACTCAATGTAAAAACACGTTTAGAACATGGTTTTGCCATTGAATAGAGGCATTTGCATTGATTTTAACCGTTTGCACACTATTGTCACTATTACAGCTAATAAAGCGATGTAAGCTGCATCTAATAAAACAACGTAAACTAACACTAGTCTCATGAGGAAACATTGACTAAGCTACTAAAATCAGTGCAATTGTACGGATAAAACATGTTGTCTCAATGAATTTCACTCATTTCCATGAAGTGTTCCTGCAACAAGGGTTTTTTCATTGTAAACGGCCCAATGGGCCTAAGTATGAAAACACTGATAAAACATGACTGGACAGAGTGTTCATGGCAAAACAATATTTATAATGCTAAATTCAGCGTAAAGGCACGTTTAGAACATGGTATTGCCATAGAATACACGTATTTCCAACGATTATAACTGTTTGCACACTATTGTCACTAAAACAGCTTATAAAGCGTTTTAAGCTGTGTGTAGTAAAACAACGTAAACCAACGCTATTCTCATGGGGAAACAATGACCGAACTACTACAATCAGCGCACATGTACGGATAAATCCTGTTTTCTCAATGAATTTCACTCATTTCCATGAAAGTTTCCTGCAACAAGGGTGTTGTCATTTTAACCTGCTTAATGGGCCTAAGCATGCAAACACTGACAAAATAAGACTGGACAAGGTTTTCATTTCGAAACAATGTGTATAATGCTAAACTCAATGTAAAAACACGTTTAGAACATGGTCTTGCCATTGAATGCACGTATTTGCAATGACTATAACTGTTTGCACACTATTGTCACTATTACAGCATATAAAGCGCTTTAAGCTTCATGTAGTAAAACATCGTAAAGTAACGCTATTTTCATTCGGAAATAATGACTAAACTACTACAATCAGTGCAAAAGTAAGGATGAAACATGTTTTCTCAATGAATTTCACTCAGTTCCATAAAATTTTCCTGCAACAAGGGTGTTATCATCTTAAACTGCCTAATTGGCCTAAGTATGAAAACACTGGTAAAACATGACTGGACAGAGTGTTCATGGGGAAACACTGTATATAGTGCTAAATTCAGTGTAAAAGCTCGTTTAGAACATGGTATTGCCATCGAATACACGTATTTCCAACGATTATAACTGTTTGCACACCATTGTCACTATTACAGTTTATAAGCCTGTTAAGCTGTGTGTAGTAAAACAACGTAAACTAACTCTATTCTCAAGGGGAAACAATGACTAAACTACTACAATCAGTGCAAGTGTACGGATGAAACATGTTTTCTCTATGAATTTCTCTTATTTCCATGAAAATTTCCTGCAACAATGGTGTGTTCATTGTAACCGGGTTACTGGGCCTAAGTATGCAAGCACTGAAAAGTCAAAACTGGACATAGTTTTCATGGCGAAACAATGGTTATACTGCTAAACTCAATGTAAAAACACGTTTAGAACATTGTTTTGCCATAGAATACACATATTACCAATGATTATAACTGTTGCACACTATTGTCACTATTACAGCTTATAAAGCGTTTTAAGCTGTATGTAGTAAAACAACGTAAATTAACGTTATTCTCATGGGGAAACACTGACTGAACTACTACAATCAGTGCACATGTAAGGATAAACCCTGTTTTCTCAATGAATTTTCACTCATCTCCATGAATTTTTCCTGCAACAAGGGCTTTTTCATTGTTGCAAGCCTAATGGGCCTAAGTATGAAAACACTGATATAACATAACTGGACAGAGTGTTCATGGCGAAACACTGTATATAGTGCTAAATTCAGTGTAAAAGCACGTTTAGAACATGGTATTGCCATAGAATACACGTATTTCCAAAGATTTTAACTGTTTGCACACTATTGTCACTATTACAGCTTATAAAGCGTTCTAAGCTGCATGTAGTAAAACAACATAAACTAACGCTCTTCTCATGGGGAAACATTGACTACACTAATAGAATCAGTGCAAATGTACTAATAAAAAAGGTTTTCTCAATGAACTTCACTCATTTCTATGAAAGTTTCCTGCAACAAGGGTGTTGTCATTTTAGCCTGCCTAATGGGCCTAAGCATGCAAACACTGACAAAATAAGACTGGACAAGGTTTTCATTTCGAAACAATGTGTATAATGATAAACTCAATGTAAAAACACGTTTAGAACATGGTCTTGCCATTGAATACACGTATTTGCAATGAATATAAATGCTTGCACACTATTGTCACTATTACAGCATATAAAGCGCTTTTAGCTTCATGTAGTAAAACAACGTAAAGTAACGCTATTCTCATTCGGAAATAGTGACTAAACTACTAGAATCAGTGCAAATGTAGGGATAAAACCTGTTTTCTCAATAAATTTCAGTCATTTCCATGAAATTTTCCTGCAACAAGGGTGTTGTCATTTTACCCTGCCTAATGGGCCTAAGTATGCAACCACTGACAATACAGGACTGGACAGAGTGTTCATGGCGAAACAATGTTTATAATGCTAAATTCTACGTAAAAACATGTGTAGAAATTGGTATTGCCATAGAATACACGTAGTTCCAATGATTATAACTGTTTGCACTCTATTGTCACTATTACAGCTTATGCAGCGGTGTAAGCTGTATGTAGTAAAACAACGTAAGCTAACGCTATTCTTGTGGGGAAACAACGACTAAACAACTACAATCAGTGCACATGTAGGGATAACACATGTTTTCTTAATGAATTTTAGTCATTTCTATCAAGTTTTCCTGCAACAAGGGTGTTGTCATTTTAACCTGCCTAATGGGCCTAAGTATGCAACCACTAACAATACAGGACTGGACAGAGTGTTCATGGCGAAACAATGTTTATAATGCTAAATTCAGCGTAAAAGCACGTGTAGAAATTGGTATTGCCATAGAATACACGTATTTCCACTGCTTATAACTGTTTGCACAATAATTTTCACTAGTAAACTTTATAAAGCGTTTTAAGGTGTATCTAATAAAACAACGTAAACTAACGCTATTCTCATGGGGAAACAATGACTAAACTACTACAATCAGTGCATATGTAAGGATGAAATATGTTTTCTCAATGAATTTCACTCAGTTCCATGAAATTTTCCTGCACCAAGGGTGTTTTTTAATTGTAACCGGCCTAATGGGCCTTAGTATGCAAACACTGACAATACAAGACTGGACAAGGTGTTCAGGGCGAAACAATGTTTAAAATGCTAAATTCTACGTAAAAACATGTGTAGACTACGGTACTGCCATAGAATACACGTACTTCCAATGATTATAACTGTTTGCACACTATTGTCACTATTACAGCTAATAAAGCGATGTAAGCTGCATCTAATAAAACAACGTAAACTAACACTAGTCTCATGAGGAAACATTGACTAAGCTACTAAAATCAGTGCAATTGTACGGATAAAACATATTTTCTCTTTGAAGTTCACTCATTTCCATGAAATTTCCCTGCAACAAGGGTTTCTTCATTGTTGCAGGCCTAATTGGCCTAAGTATGAAAACACTGATATAACATAACTGGACAGAGTGTTCATGGCGAAACACTGTATATAGTGCTAAATTCAGTGTAAAAGCACGTTTAGAACATGGTATTGCCATAGAATACACGTATTTCTAAAGATTTTAACTGTTTGCACACTATTGTCACTATTACAGCTTATAAAGCGTTTTAAGCTGTATGTAGTAAAACAACGTAAATTAACGTTGTTCTCATGGGGAAACAATGACTGAACTACTACAATCAGTGCACATGTAAGGATAAAACCTGTTTTCTCAATGAATTTCACTCATCTCCATGAATTTTTCCTGCAACAAGGGTGTTGTCATTTTAACCTGCCTAATTTGCCTAAGTATGCAACCACTGACAATACAAGACTGGACAAGGTGTTCATGGCGAAACAATGTTTATAATGCTAAATTCTACGTAAAAACATGTGTAGACTACGGTACTTCCATGGAATACACGTATTTCCAATGATTATAACTGTTTGCACACTATTGTCACTATTACAGCTAATAAAGCGATGTAAGCTGCATCTAATAAAACAACGTAAACTAACACTAGTCTCATGAGGAAACATTGACTAAGCTACTAAAATCAGTGCAATTGTACGGATAAAACATGTTTTCTCAATGAATTTCACTCATTTCTATGAAGTGTTCCTGCAACAAGGGTTTTTTCATTGTAACCGGCCTAATGGGCCTAAGTATGAAAACACTGATAAAACATGACTGGACAGAGTGCTCATTGCGAAACAATGTTTATAATGCTAAATACAGCGTAAAAGCACGTTTAGATGATGGTATTGCCATAGAATACACCTACTTCCTATGATTATACCTGTTTGCACACTATTGTCACTATTACAGCATATAAAGCCTGTTAAGCTTCATGTAGTAAAACAACCTAAAGTAACGTTATTCTCATGGGGAAACAATGACTACACTACTAAAATCAGTGCAATTGTACTGATAAGATATGTTTTCTCTAAGAATTTCACTCATTTCATTGAAGAGTTCCTGCAACAAGGGCTTTTTCATTGTTGCAGGCCTAATTGGCCTAAGTATGAAAACACTGTTATAACATGACTGGACAGAGTGTTCATGGCGAAACACTGTATATAGTGCTACATTCAGTGTAAAAGCACGTTTAGAACATGGTATTGCCATAGAATACACGTATTTCGAACGATTATAACTGTTTGCACACTATTGTCACTATTACAGTTTAGAAGCCTGTTAAGCTGTGTGTAGTAAAACAACGTAAACTAACGCTTTTCTCATGGGGAAACAATGACTAAACTACTACAATCAGTGCAATTCTACAGATGAAACATGTTTTGTCTATGACTTTCATTTATTTCCATAAAAATTTCCTGCAACAATGGTGTGTTCATTGTAACCGGGTTACTGGGCCTAAGTATGCAAGCACTGAAAAGTCAAAACTGGACATAGTTTTCATGGCGAAACAATGGTTATACTGCGAAAGTCAACGTAATAACACGTTTAGACAATTGTTTTGCAATGGAATACACGTATTTCCCATGATTATAACTATTTGCACACTATTGTCACTATTATAGCTTATAAAGCGTTTTAAGCTGTATGTAGTAAAACAACGTAAAGTAACGTTATTCTCATGGGGAAACAATGACTGAGCTACTACAATCAGTGCACATGTAAGGATAAAACCTGTTTTCTCAATGAATTTCACTCATTTCCATGAAATTTTCCTGCAACAAGGGCTTTTTCATTGTAACCGGCCTGATGGCCCTAAGTATGCAAACACTGACAATACAAGGCTGGACAAGGTGTTCATGGCGAAACAATGTTTATAATGCTAAATTCAGCGTAAAAGCACGTTTAGAAATTGGTATTGCCATAGAATACACGTATTTCCAATGATTATAACTGTTTGCACAATATTGTCACTAGTACACTTTATAAAGCGTTTCAAGCTGTATGTAGTAAAACAACGTAAACTAACGCTATTCTCATGGGGAAACAATGACTGACCTACTACAATCAGTGCACATGTACGGATAAAACCTGTTTTCTCAATGAACTTCACTCATTTCTATGAAAGTTTCCTGCAACAAGGGTGTTGTCAGTTTAGCCTGCCTAATGGGCCTAAGCATGCAAACACTGATAAAACATGACTGGACAGAGTGCTCATTGCGACACAATGTTTATAATGCTAAATACAGCGTAAAAGTACGTTTAGATGATGGTATTGCCATAGAATACACGTACTTCCTATGATTATACCTGTTTGCACACTATTGTCACTATTACAGCTAATAAAGCGATGTAAGCTGCATCTAATAAAACAACGTAAACTAACACTAGTCTCATGAGGAAACATTGACTGAACTACTAGAATCAGTGCAATTGTACGGATAAAACATGTTTTCTCTATGAGATTCACTCATGTCTAAGAAGTGTTCCTGCAACAAGGGTTTGTTCATTGTAACCGGCCTAATGGGCCTAAGTATGAAAACACTGATAAAACATCACTGGACAGAGTGCTCATTGCGAAACAATGTTTATAATGCTACATTCAGCGTAAAAGCACGTTTAGAACATGGTATTTCCATTGAATACACGTACTTCCAATGATTATAGCTGTTTGCACACTATTGTCACTATTACAGCTTATGCAGCGGTTTAAGCTGTATGTAGTAAAACAACGTAAGCTAACGCTATTCTTGTGGGGAAACAACGACTAAACTACTACAATCAGTGCATATGTAAGGATGAAACATGTTTTCTCAATGAATTTCACTCAGTTCCATGAAGTTTTCCTGCAACAAGGGTGTTATCATTTTATACTGCCTAATGGGCCTAAGTATGAAAACACTGATAAAACATGACTGGATAGAGTAGTCATGGCGAAACAATATTTATAATGCTAAATTCAGACTAAAAACCTACTTAGAACATGGTTTTGCCATAGAATACACATATTACCAATGATTATATCTGTTTCCACACTATTGTCACTATTACAGCTTATAAAGCGTTTTAAGCTGTACGTAGTAAAACAACGTAAACTAACGTTATTCTCATGGGGAAACAATGACTGAACTACTACAATCAGTGCACATGTAAGGATAAAACCTGTTTTCTCAATGAATTTCACTCATTTCCATGAAATTTTCCTGCAACAAGGGTTTGTTCATTGTAACCGGCCTAATGGGCCTAAGTATGCAAACACTGACAATACAAGACTGGACAAGGTGTTCATGGCGAAACAATGTTTTGTATAATGCTAAATTCTACGTAAAAACATGTGTAGACTACGGTACTGCCATAGAATACACGTATTTCCAATGATTATAACTGTTTGCACACTATTGTCACTATTACAGCTAATAAAGCGATGTAAGCTGCATCTAATAAAACAACGTAAACTAACACTAGTCTCATGAGGAAACATTGACTAAGCTACTAAAATCAGTGCAATTGTACGGATAAAACATGTTTTCTCTATGAATTTCACTCATTTCCATGAAGTGTTCCTGCAACAAGGGTTTGTTCATTGTAACCGGCCTAATGGGCCTAAGTATGAAAACACTGATAAAACATGACTGGACAGAGTGCTCATTGCGAAACAATGTTTATAATGCTAAATTCAGCGTAAAAGCACGTTTAGAACATGGTATTGCCATAGAATACACGTACTTCCAATGATTATAGCTGTTTGCACACTATTGTCACTATTACAGCGTATGCAGCGGTTTAAGCTGTATGTAGTAAAACAACGTAAGCTAACGCTATTCTTGTGGGGAAACAACGACTAAACTACTACAATCAGTGCACATGTAAGGATGAAACATGTTTTCTCAATGAATTTCACTCAGTTCCATGAAATTTTCCTGCAACAAGGGTGTTATCATTTTAAACTGCCTAATGGGCCTAAGTATGAAAACACTGATAAAACATGACTGGACAGAGTGGTCATGGCGAAACAATGTTTATAATGCTAAATTTAGACTAAAAACCTGCTTAGAACATGGTTTTGCCATAGAATACACATGTTACCAATGATTATAACTGTTTGCACACTATTGTCACTATTACAGCTTATAAAGCGATTTAAGCTGTATGTAGTAAAACAACGTAAAGTAACGTTATTCTCATGGGGAAACAATGACTGAACTACTACAATCAGTGCACATGTAAGGATAAAACCTGTTTTCTCAATGAATTTCACTCATTTCCATGAAATTTTCCTGCAACAAGGGCTTTTTCATTGTAACCGGCCTGATGGCCCTAAGTATGGAAACACTGACAATACAAGGCTGGACAAGGTGTTCATGGCGAAACAATGTTTATAGTGCTAAATTCTACGTAAAAACATGTGTAGACTACGGTACTGCCATAGAATACACGTATTTCCAATGATTATAACTGTTTGCACACTATTGTCACTATTACAGCTAGTAAAGCGAAGTAAGCTGCATCTAATAAAACAACGTAAACTAACACTAGTCTCATGAGGAAACATTGACTAAGCTACTAAAATCAGTGCAATTGTACGGATAAAACATGTTTTCTCAATGAATTTCACTCAGTTCCATGAAGTGTTCCTGCAACAAGGGTGTTATCATTTTACACTGCCTAATGGGCCTAAGTATGAAAACACTGATAAAACATGACTGGACAGAGTGCTCATTGCGAAACAATGTTTATAATGCTAAATACAGACAAAAAACCTGCTTAGAACATGGTGTTGCCATAGAATACACATGTCACCAATGATTATAACTGTTTGCACAGTATTGTCACTATTACAGCTTATAAAGCGTTTTAAGCTGTATGTAGTAAAACAACGTAAACTAACGGTATTCTCATGGGGAAACAATGACTGAACTACTACAATCAGTGCACATGTAAGGATAAAACCTGTTTTCTCAATGAATTTCACTCAGTTCCATGAAATTTTCCTGCAACAAGGGTGTTTTTTTTTTGTCACCGGCCTAATGGGCCTAAATATGCAAACACTGACAATACAAGACTGGACAAGGTGTTCATGGCGAAACAATGTCTTGTA
>OLMO02000238.1:17463242-17480043 GCA_900291935.2 Cassiopea xamachana | reverse complement strand
TTATACCACTTTTTAAATGTTCATGAAATTCTCTACAATCTTCAGTTTGGTTTTCGTGCTTCTCATTCAATAAATCATGCATTGGTCAGACTGACAGAATCCATCAAAAACAGTCTGGACAACAAGCATTTTGGATGTGGAATTTTTATCGACCTTCAGAAAGCTTTTGATACTGTCAATCACCAAACTCTTCTTACTAAACTTAATCATTATGGTATAGGAGGCAAAGCTTTAGCATGGTTCAGTTCCTATCTTAGTAACAGAACCCAGTGTGTATCTGTAAATGGCCACATTTCTAGTCATCTTACAGTAACTTGTGGTGTGCCACAAGGCTCTGTCCTTGGCCCACTTCTTTTTCTCATTTACATAAATGATCTTCCAAAATCATCCAAAAAGCTATCTTTTTATCTTTTTGCTGATGATACTAACATATATTTTGAATCTGAAAATCTTAGTCAACTGGAAAAAGTAGTAAACAATGAGCTGAAGCATATTAAAAAATGGCTTGATGTTAATAAACTTGCACTAAATTTTTCATTCTCGGCAGCATTCCTTAAGTAAATCTGTTAACATAAAGATTGGCAAAGAGCATGTTAAACAGGCCAAATATGTAAAATTCCTTGGTCTTCTCTTGGATGAAAACCTGAGTTGGAGGTATCATCTGAGTGAACTAAGAAAAAAGTTAGCTAGAACTAGTGGTATATTCCTCAAAATAAGACATCTCCTACCTACCAGTGTTCTAGTTTCATTGTATTACTCTTTGTTTGCCTCTGTTCTTCAATATGGTATCATTGTATGGGGTCTTACACATGACACCTTTATTAAACCTATATACATTTTACAAAAGAAAGTTCTTAAAGCTATTACTTTCAGGAATTCTTCTTCTCCATCTACTCCAATCTTTTATGATTTAAAAATTCTTAAATTATATGATTTATTTCATCTCAAATTACTTACTCTGGTGTATGAATGTATTAATGTAATTTCTCCTATCTTCTTCCATAACTTTTTTGATAATTTGACTTCTGTGCATCAATATAATACAAGACAGGCGTGTAAGGGTGACATTTTTATGACAGAAAAATACACTGCAGTATGGCTTAAGGTCCATTAAATATGCTGGTGCTAAATCCTGGAATGAAATCCCTGCTATTATTACACAATCCCGTTCAGTAGTGATTTTCTGTTGTGAACTGAAACAGCATTTTTCCACCAAATACCAGTCTTCAATATCCCTATCGAATAATTTCCAACTTTTCTAACTTTTCCTTATCAATCATGTCAAAATTTGATGAATAATACGGTTCTTTGCTCAGGGGGTGCTCTCTCCTCGATTAGTCTATCTACTGAGAGAGCTCCTCCTTAAATAAATTCCTCTCCCTACAAAATGTCATTTCAATATTATGTATAATTCGTGTTGTATTTAATTGCTATTCTATTTGTTGTTTTTAGTTGTATTGTTGTCAGAATTTTGTACGTAGTGGAATTTTAAATATGAATGAAACTTGAAAACTTGAAACTTACACTTGCATATATGTCTTCCACAGTAGTCGTTGTTTTTAGTTCTTCACAAAACAACATCTCCTCCGTGACATGTCCATTTTCTACATAACGGACATAAGCAAGTAGTAAAGCTTCACCACCACGCACTGTCAACTAATCTATCTGCACCATAAACTTCTTACTTTGTAATTTGGATACCAGTTGTTCCTGAACATCTGTTGCCATTTCATCTATTTGACGGCGCACTGCATCATTGCTAAGAGGACTTAAATCAACTCCAGCCGCATCGCTACCCTTCTGTAGTACAGTCGAAACAAACACTGATAATGCTGGCTTGATCAACTCCTCACCAATTGAGTGGGGTTTCCTACTCTTCACAATCAACAGTGATATTTCATAGCTTGCCTTTATCCCTCGTTCCACATTTGATTCTTGTTTGCGGAACACAGACTCAATTGACTTTGGCCTCTCTATTTCTCGATTCTTTCTTAGGTTGTTGACATATTCAGACCCCCAAAGCCGTAGATTCTGGCATGCAGAGACTTTTGAAGAGAAAGTAGCTGGCGGACCATTTCTTCTGCGTTGGCATTCGTCATTTGGAAGATAGCATTTACGCGCTCAAATTCCGTCACCAGTGGAGACAGAAAGTGAAAGTAGGGCAGGTTCACTGGATCGATAAGCATGCTCAAAATCATCCTAGCTTTGTATCGCACATCAGACTTCAGGTTGGGCTCCTCCACCATAAAATATGCTTTGATCTCTTCCCAATTGACCACTAAGTTGTAGATAACTTTGCCTCTCACAAGCCAGCGAGTTGTTGACATTTTCTGAAACGGCAGAGGCTTTGCTCTAGATTCGTCACTCAGATTCATTACACGCAACAGTTCCTTGAACGCTTCTCGCCTGGTTGTGCTTTTGGAAAACCATTTTGGTATTTCTTTCAACAAGAAGCCAAGGTTAGCAGGCATTACGTCAAAGGCATGTTGGGTGCACAATGCAAGTGAATGGCAAATACACTTCATCATTATGCAGTTGGGTGAAACTTCTTTGATCCTTGACCAAACAGAGTTTCTGATTCCAACCATAGTCGACGCACCATCACTGGCGAAACCGAAGCAATGTCTCAAGTTTAGTCCAATCTCTTCAAGAGCAGCTTTTAAGGCCTGAAAAAAGTTTTCACCTGTTGCCTCAGTAACGTCAACCATACTAACATATGCCGTCTCATCTTTCAAAGTTTGTTCACTAAAGTATCGTATACAAATACATAAGTTTTTCTTTGAAGCAACGTCGGTTGTTTCATCTATTAGAACTGCAAAGCCCTTGTCTTTCGCATCCTCTTGAAGCTCGTGTTTACTAGCTGGAGAAATTACTTTTGTCAAAAGTTGGCTGCATTTTGTTCTGTGGAGCCGAATTTCTCCAATGGTGCTCCCTTTCCCATGCTCCACCATGATCTCACCAAGGTGATCAACCGCCACTATTGCTGAGTGGCATGCAGCTGCAACTGCCACACTGATTTCGGCCTTTTTACCTTCATCTCTGGTACCAGGTTGGGTCTTCTTTCTAACACCAATGGCCTCATTTGTTGTGTTTCTCTTACCTTGCTGCTGTGTTCTTCACTAGCTTCATGTTTTGTACTTGACCATAACTTTGGTTGAATGGTTTTTCGGCATAACTTGCAATATGCGTTACCTTTGCCATCTGAAGATTGCGACAGCCAAACATGTTGCTTTTCCCACCTCTTCTTGTACTTTCAAGACGAATCGTAACAGCCTTTCCACCTTGATGATTTAGTATTGTTAGATGCGGACGAAGCCATGATAGTAATATTAGCAAATTTCAGTTATCTGTATTAGCGATAGCGACCGATTGACAAGTAAGCGCGGCGAAAATGATGAAGTTAACTGAAATATTTTGAATACAAGGAAAGCAATGCTGCTCTTTCATGCAAAGGGAGGGATATAGCACCTTTTAACAATCAATTGCCTCTCAGGAAATGGCTTCTGTGCGGTGCGCTTAATCTGCTATGTGTCGGATATACACCCTTCTATCTAATGGGCTATTATTAGCATAACACAAGTGTTAAGGTTGTGACTATTAAGGTGGTAAAGCCATTGTGCGAACTGGTTTTATCACTCATTTGTGATTTCCTGTTATTGGAAATGGAATAAAACTTAAAATTAAGGTGTTCCAAGCTTTAAGATTTTAAGAAGTTCAGTAGGCCAAAAGTTAGCCAAAATTTAGCTGGAGGCCAAGACAAAGTATCCGTAGCCAAGGCTGTCTCGAAAAGGCCAGATTTTTCAAATCTGGCCTCCAATTAGGCCAGATGGCAGCCCTGGATACTTTGGATGAGTTTCTGACAGATAGAAAGGAGATGGGTATCTTACGAGGAGATGTAGGAAAAGCACAACTCTGCTACCTTGCTGATATTTTTGGAAAACTCAATAGTTTGAGTGCAGAGTTGCAAGGTACTAATAAGGCCCTTCTGGATTCAAAAACTAACATATTCGGTTTTGTTTGTCAGTATAGAGTGGAATTATCCTGGCGCGAGTTTGTGAACTCCGTTCGTTTGAGTTCATGCGATGATGTTTCAGATAGGGTCTTGAATGTGATCACGAGTCATTTACAAAGTATGGTGACAGACTTTATGCAGAGATTCGTAGACCTGAGTGAGATGGGCTTTCCTGGATGGCTTACTCAATATAAGCTGGTTGATCTTGTTGATTTTGAGCAGCAGTTCCAAAATGAGCTTGTTCATTTTCAGACTGATTCATCAGCCGAAGTTGTCCACAAAGCAAAGCGTCAATTCATGTGGCTGGATGAAGAGATAGTTGAGAATTATCCTACTTTGAGCAAACATGCGCAAAACTTACTATTACCATTCCCCACTTCATATCTTGTAGAATGGGCACTTAGTGCAGTAGCAGATATTTTGACAAAAAAACGTGGCTCTCTCAATGTTATTGATCGCAGCGACCTATGGTTAAAATTAACAAAGAACAAAGCTATTACCAAGTGTAAAAACTCTTGCTGATGGACATCAAGCCTAAGGCTTGCATTGATAAATATGTTATTTGCTTTTAGTAATAAGGTATTACAGACAAAAATAACAACAATTTATGCTATGAAACAAGAACTGTTGTTGTTACCATACAGACTTTGTGCTTTGTTATAGTATACACTCCATGTCATTATCTCCTAGTTTTAATTTTCTATAGTATTACCATTTGTCGTGGTAGGGGTGAATAGCTGAGAGTTGTTTCATAAAGGGGTGAAGTGGATCAAAAAGGTTGAGAAGCACTGCCCTAGATGAATATCCCAGATATATAGATAGTAAACATGTTGATCCTAAGTGTGTCACACTTGTGAGGTGGAAAGCTTAAATTCATTACTTAAGATTACTCCAATAATATCCTCTAGATGTATAGTATGATAGATCTAAAAGATTAATTTATGTCTGTCTTCTTATATACTAACTCTCATTACTCAAAGGGGCAAAAAGGTAGGTAAATAGGAACAAATGACCCAAATCTTATGTAATATACAGTTCAGTACAGTCAATGATGACTCGTGTTGATGGATATCTTTCTTTGAAACAGTTTGGCATTGTCTGCAATATTGACGACTTTGATGGCCAAATTGGGTATGCTCTGAATGTACTGTGCAGGAAATCAGGCCATGTAACCCAAATTCTAGAAAACTGTGCTGTTGATATCCCAATTCTATAGGCAATATCATCCTCTAGAAGGCCAAGTCGTACTTGTACAAGAACATATAAAAATTCCTGCTCTGCAGATAGGCTCCTCTTTGGACCTCTCTTCATATAATCAGCTGAAGTGATCTTACTGGCATTTGTGTTTGATCCAATATATACTAACTTATCAACTGCAGAACCAAATGATTCAAAAATGATTGCAAAGGTTTCATAATCTGACAATCCAGTATAAAACCGAAAGAGCTTAGAGTTATCTTTCAGCTCATAGAAAGAGACATGTGTGGCCTTGGTGTCTCTATGCACACAGTTCTTTTGCTGGTTTAGTTCCTCATTGGCCTCTTTACGTTATTTAACTTCAAGCTCCAGTTGAGCAATCCTGTCATTTAAATTCTTCTCAACCCCGGTTACAATGCCCTCTCTCTCAAGTACACTACGTTCTTCAGCTTTTTCAGATTCTTCCTCATCTTTGATAGGGTCTGGGGTTGACAATGTCATATTTTCACTTTTAGAAGCCATCTTCTGAAGATCAGTTAGCCTATTTCTTGCTTTAGAAGTAGGTCTAGGCTTTTGCTGCGTCAAAAGTCTGTTGCGAGATCATGTAAAGCCAACGCTTGCGGAGTTCTTGCTTTTCTCTGTTTTTGCCATTGGGAATGACATCAAGAGAAAGCTCCGGGTTTCATAAACTGTTGCTGAAGCACTGTGGAATGCAGCAGGTAATTCCACCAACCACTGCTGTGCTTCGTATTTCCTTTTGCTTTTCCATGTTGTTAGAGAGGTGAAGGTCACTAGGCGGAGCCAGGTTTCCCTGCTAGTTCTCAGTCAACTGACCTTATGCTATAGCTCCCTCAGCTCTGGCTCCCGGGCAAGAGTTTTCAACAGACTTAGGGATATGCTGGTCAAACGTACTTGCAGAATTTTCCATAATTCCTTTCACAATTCGTTGTAAACGTTCAGCAATAACATACCTTTTGTACGATCACAATGCAAAGTATAAATGAATGGGCTCTTTCTTAAATACAACTACCAGCAGGATGCATTGCACGCAGACTAGTGAGTGACATAATAAGGGAAAAGGTGAATTGGAACTTGGAAAGAGGGAGCTGGGATTGAAGGAAAGAGCAGCAGGCAAGAGAGAGGAAGGATGACACATTGCTTGAAATAGTGACTCAGCAGCAACACCAGCAACAAGAACAGCAGGGAAATCAAGCACTACCGAGTCTTGTAAATAGTATAGTGTAAGGAAACGTTGAATTAGCAAACAATAACATTATATTTTCTGTCCATTTATATCCATTGCCTTGGTTCAAATAATTAGCTTACATCAGTGCTTCTCAACCTGTTTGATCTAACCGCCCCCCCAATTCAATGAATTTTTGTAAAACGCCCCCCTCCTCTCGAAATATACTTTCTTTCATCAGTTTCATATGTAACTATATTATATCATAGAAAGTAATAAAACAATAGAACCATTGTATATAGAAAAACAAAATATTGATTTCTATGCATTGTATACATGTATATATTTCTATGTTAATGTGTCTAAACGCCGCACTGTCTCTATCCTCTCTCTCATTTCTCAGCCAGCGCACCAAGCAAGTAACGATATATCTATGTGAGTGTGTTGTGTGACTGAGCGCTGCTGTTGACACGGCGATATGTGTATTGTGGGTCGTCTTGTCAGTGTGTGTCGCTGTGCTTCTACTGACCAATCAGCTTCCGGGTTAACCATGGGAATCCGCGATTTTATGTATAAAGTGTATCCTGTCGAGAAATTGAAAGAGAACTCTCATCTGACTAGTGTCGCTTTGTACCAGATAACTCCAAAACCAATTGGTGACCGCTGGGGTCTTACGAATTCTGCTTCTGACTTTTGATGAGCTGTTGATGGATGTGCCTGGTGGGACTTCGAGCATCCTGCCACGTGTCAGACATCGTTGAGAGCTGTGTGTTTAACTGCTATTATCTATCTTCCTCATAATGATGCAGTGATAACATGTGTCAAAGGGAAAAACGTTTTTTAGTTGAAAGTCACATCCTTACATGTTGAGACCATAGTTGAAAAAGTCGGAAGTAGAATTAGATTTGACGATATTGAGACCTACTAGAATTGGAAGTAACCTTGTTAGTGGAATTTGTCCAGCTCTGGTAGAGACAGACACTCCCTAAAATAAGTTAGACAGACGCAAGTTACATCCTTCTCAAAACGCCCCCTTGGGGGCGATATCACCTCCGTTGAGAATCACTGGCTTTAATACAAGAGCCCAAACCATGTAATAGTCAATCAGTATACTCTTCAAGAAAATTATGTACATGCTATTGTTTACTGCAATATGAAATTATAATCCAAGTGGTCTACAGAAATCGTAGTCCAAAATTGTGAAAAGTGGTTGCCACTAGTATTGTAGGAGAAAATTCCCTGATGTTCCCTCATATTTGACATCATACTCATTGCCTTTGATATTCCCACAACCCTTAATCGGACTTTTTTAGCCATTCCAATGTTTGGTTGCATAAAACATTGAATTCAGTTGTGCTTCATAAGGACAATGCACAAAACAAACAGATATACAAAGGATAACTTTTGGTAACGTCCAAACTAGACAGGATTGGAGATTGAGTATGAAGAATGTTGTTACTTTGAAAGAGACCAAGATGGATCATGAACATAAAGAAAACTAAAATAATGAAGAATGAAGTAAGAAATGACAACATCAACATCATCATAGGAGGTAATGAAAGTGAAATAGTTCAAAAGTACATCTACCTAGGACAGCTTATTTCAGCTACTTTTACTAGCAAAGAGCAGGAAATCAAGAGAAGAAGTACAATGGGTTGGCAGGCATTTGGTAGGGCATACTCAATCTTTAAAAATAAAGATATCCCAATAGTCAACAAACACCAAGTCTATAACCAATGTATCCTACCAACTGTCACCTATGGTGTGGAGACATGGAATTTCATGAAAAAAGAAGTCATTACAGTAAGAACAATGCAAAGGGCCCATGAAAGACTGTTGCACAACTGAACATGGTGAGATAGAAAAACAGCAGAGTGGATCAGACGTCAAACAAAAGTAAGGGATATAATGCAAACCATCAGTGAATTAAAATGGAGCTGGACTGGTCACTTAGCAAGAACTGACAACTGGTGGACAACTAAGATACCGCATTGGACACCAAGAGGCCATAAGAGAAGAAAAGGAAGGCAAAAAACTAGATGGTGAGATGACCTAGACAAAGCCAAGAAGAACTGGCACAGAACAGCATGAGATCGTCAGCGATGGAAAGAACTAGGGAAGGCTTATGTCCAACTACGAACCTTCACATGCTGAGAAGAAGAAGACTCTTAACACTTTCCTTTTTTGTCCCTGATTTTCTGAAAGCTCTCTCTTTCTTCCTACAAGTTCCATGATCAAACATAAAATACCCTAATATTCCCTGGCTCAGTGGCAACACTGGAAAAGGGAGTCAGTTGGATTTTGTTTTCAAACAACTGAGAACTATGTAACTAAAAATAAGGCATGTTTCTTATATGAAATTTCAGTACATAGCATATACTGCCATGTGCAAGATAAGTTGTAGGATTATTTTCACTGTTTATATTTGGTGGTTTGTAACCAAACCATATCAGTGCATCCAAGAAAACTATAAAAAGTATTCATGGAGAGCAGGTGGTTGTAAATCAAAGTAAGCTGATGTGGTTGAACCATGGAAGCATGTCATAGCATTTCGTAAAAGGGCACACACAGTATAAATGGTGCCAACAGATCTAAGGCCAATCGTTAGGTTCCTCTTAGACTCTGTGAATTTTACATCCATTCCACTGATACACTGGCCTTACTCATGGACTGAGCTCTTCTCTCATATGAATGCTGAAGCTGTAACCTATGAGGATATGCTGGGTCCCAATATATACATAAAATGTCTCCAGTAGTAGAGACAGAATAGTACTCCAGCTGGGGTAAAAGACCAGACATTGCTACAAAAGCACTGTTGTATCTCCTACCCTCTACAGGCCCATACAAATTTGCAATTGACCCATTGGGAGCAGGAACAACTTGAACCTTGAGGGCATGCACCCTTTTGTGGCCATTGTAGACCACTCTCTGATTCCTCCAAGGTTAGACAATGGGTCGGACTGTACCATCTACAAACCCCTAACAATTGTCAAGTGCATCACCACTGTTTTGGACTGCGCATGCAAATGTTTGTAGGTTTTGTGGTCATAGCCAAGGCTGGTCTATTTCTGTAAGAAGGTAACAATATCTGTTGTATATGATTTCTGTGATAAAATTTGGCGGCCATACAGAGCTGTGGGACAGGCCTACCAAACCTCGGTATCAAATCTGCATACCTACAAGGGTATGCATATCGTTTGAGGCAAATACAGAAAGCTTCCATGGAATCTATCACAATACTGTTATAACACCTGATCACCACTGGTAGTCGGAATGTATGTACAAGTGTGTAAATAGTATCCTTGCCAAATCTGAACTCGCCTTTGCATTCATTGTCAGTCAAGCCGTCATGATTGAAATGCTCATAGCGCCAAAATGGCAAAGCACTATGCAAGTTTCTCCTAGGCTGTGGTGCATCCAAGACCATGAAACGGTCATCATTACCTAGCACCTTATTTTCATGCAGCTGCAAAGCATGATACGGAAGGTTAATGTTGGTCTCCATTGCTTAATTTTACTTTGATTGTTGGTGCGTAAATAGCTGAGTAGCCATTTGTGGGTTGTGTTTTGTAACCACATCCAACAGACTATGGCAACATGACCTTACTGCACTCCTGTCCAAGCCTATGTCGTTGTAGTGCATTATGTATCAACTCGTAAACTCTCTATTATTTTAAGAATAACTCCTGTAGAAAAATGAATGTTCAGAACTATGTGCAATTAGAAATACAACCAAAAGAAAGAGAATGTAATTGTTAGATGTAATATATGACCATTATTCACAATCAATTGAGACAAGAAAACATAATTTGTGTATTATTTGAGATGAACCCATTTAAATTGAATTTAATACAGATATTCTGGAAGAAGAAGTCATGGATAAAAGAGGTCAAAAGCAATTATTACTCATGGGCAATACAATGAATAGAGGTCAATAGCCAGAATTGGTTATGTGGTATTGTCAACGAAAGAGTACATACACTACAAGTGTGCACTGAAATGATGCTGTACATGATCTTTCACAAACCATCAAAATGCTGCATATACACTATATGAGCTAATATGATATATGAACATGGTTATTAAACATAAAGCAGAAGCATGTCAGTATATTGATAAAATAATCTTCAGAGAAACAAAGTGCAACTCATTCATTTTGAATGAAAGATATGTTACATTAATCAAATTTGATGATCATAGTGACAAGAGTATTATATATATATATATATATATATATATATATATATATATATATATATATATATATATATATATATATATATATATATATATATATATATATATATATATATATATATATATATATATATATATATATATATATATATATATATATATATATATATATATATATATTTCTGATAAGAAATTCAAACAGTTTGGTTTTGCCATCAGTCCGATCCATCCTATTCATTGGTTTCACTTTGCAGATGATACTGCTGTCATAACTAGTCTAGAGCAAGAAAATCAAATTCTCCTCAATCACTTCACGAGATGGTGCACTTGGGCTAGTATGGTTATCAGAGTTGATAAATGCTCGACCTTTGGAATTAAAAAATCTCAAACTTCATCTAATCAGTATCTCCCTAAACTTTTAATAAATCAAACAAAAGTCCCTACTGTCGAGAATGGCAAATCTTTTAAGTACTTAGGCCGACTTTTTAATTTTTCTATGAATAACATCGACCATAAATCCGAAGTCTTAGAGTTAGTTACAAATTTACTGAGCAAAATTGACAAGGTTCCTTGTCACCCTGGAAATAAACTCCTATTATACCATCGCTTTGTTCTCTCCAAGATAGCGTGGCATTTTACTATTGCTGACATTGGCAAGACTTGGGTTACTGAAAATATAGACAACATTGTATCTCAGTATGTACGCCAATGGCTTGAGTTACCTATCAGTGCAACCTTAAGCTCTCTCATCCTATCAAAATCAAAGTACGGAATGAGCCTTATCCTGCCATCTACAAAGTTTATGCAGTGTCAAGTAGTAGTTAGAAACGCTCTTAAGTCATCTCCTAATTCTGATATTAACGCTCTTTGGTCCAGCTCAAGTATCGGTTGCAACATTCAGTATGACCAATTCCGTAATACCAAGCAAGTTTTAAATGCCATCCAAAATGATAATGAAGATCGTATTCGTCATGACCTAAAGTCACAAGGCTTCATCCTTACTTCTATCCTTCTTCATGCTAGCAGCAAAACTCGTGGTCTTTGGTCCAAGGTACAGAAGAATATGCCTAGAAACATTTTCAACTTCACCATCAAGTACCTAAATAACACTCTCGCTACTAGAAAGAACCTTTGTAAATGGTCTCTGTCTTCGACATCAGCTTGCTCCTTTTGCTTCCAGTCGGAAACCCTTCAACACATTGTATCAAGTTGCACGTCTTACCTCGACGATGGTAGATATACCTGGCGTCATAACTCTGTACTTTTACATCTGGCCAATTCACTATCCTCACTTAAGAATACCTCATTATTTGCTGATCTCCCTACTTTCCCATCTCCTTCTTTGGTTACTGGAGATTCTCTCAGGCCTTATCTTGTCCTTATACTCAATGAAACGTCTGTTTATATGCTGGAACTGACGGTTGGTTTTGAATCCAACAGTACAATCAATAGTGACCGCAAATTAGCAAAATATCATCCTCTTTTCAATAGCCTTAGAACAAACTACACCAGCATTAAGTTTGTTAACCTCTCAATGAGTGCTCGTGGCATCTTTGGTGCATCTTCTGACTCCCTTTTACAAATGCTTCAAGATCTGCATTTTGATGCTAATGTCCAGAATAACATTGTCATGAAAGCATCAAATATTGCCATCAGATGTACTTACTACATTTATTGCAGGTGCAATAAGCAATGGACATGTCCAAACTTATTAAACTTTTAATGATTTCATATTTACATCATTATCTCTAGTCTACTTTTGTATTTTTCCCTATAGTTGTTACCATATTTAGTTTTAAAAGTTTATTAGCAGGCTAGCCAATTGTGCACTATATGAGGTGAGTATTAGTGAGGTGTATAATTGTATTTGTAGTGTTGATTGAATTATATGAAGTTTGAAAATATATATATATATATATATATATATATATATATATATATATATATATATATATATATATATATATATATATATATATATATATATATATATATATATATATATATATATATATATATATATATATATATATAACTGTAAAATAAAGTATCAAATGAACTGTTTAAGGGCTATATTTAAAGAAACAGATCCCAATGGAATGAATATACTCATGTACTGTAGTGTAATGTAGTACCAAATTATAGGATCAATTTCATTTCCATTATTGAGAATTCTCTCCTTGACTCATTACAAATGTATAAATTGGAGACAGTACACAGAACTAAATCCCAGTAAAGAATCAACAGTATCAGGAGCTAACAATAAGTGTGGTAGATCAGAAAGGAATCCACCTCCCGTTTTGTAATACCTTTTTCTCTTGCAACACTTCAGAAAGAAGAAGTAATGAATACAAAGGGGACCATATATGCATGACCTGGATCAGGATCTCCTGAAGTAACGAGTCCAGGAATAGTCCCTTCATCATCAGCTGATGGAAGACAATTTCCTATAGTCAAAGAACCAACTAAACCAGAAGTACAAGATTTAGGATTCATGTCATCGTTGGGGAAAGTTGGTTCTGAAAAGATCTGGACACAACCTATCCACTAGTAGAGTTGTACATAACACAATGTGCTAAGGTAAAAGAAAAATCAGTGCATCACTGAAATGGAAAGAGAGGGCAGCAGTGACGGCTGGTTTTCATTTGTTGTACGTTGTCAGTGACTGTAGCAGATACTCCTCTGCAAAGATCGCATACTACTAAATCCAAATGAAAACCGGTGATACTCTACTTATCGCAGGCAGTCTACGATAGTCACAGATCCTCCTAGAAAGTCAAAATCATTTGAAATTTTGAGAATATTGCAGACAATGTGCGAAAAAAGCCATTGTTTAATTCTGAAGTTGATGATATTGCAAGTCGTCTCAGGCGTTTGGACAGGATGAAAAATCAATGATAAGAAGTGCAATTGAAAAAGTAGTCTTGGATATTGAGTTTGGATTTTACAACAACAATCCATTATCATCATATGACCAACACACAACATAGACATTCTGTATACAATTGGTAAAGTAAAAGAATAAGTTAAGCTAATAGCATAAGTATGTTAATGAAATATGTACCAAGACAAATGGGAATGATGCTGCAGCACAACCAACACTTCAACAAAATTAAAGCTTTATACAGTGTTCAATGGAGCAGTATGTGAGAGTAAAGCAGTGCAAAACGATTTTAGGAGCACTGCATTGTTACTTCATCAGCAAACAGGCGGATGAACTCTGAGATAACACTCAAGTGGATAAACAACGTTGTGGGATTGTTTGCCTTTTGCCAAAGAGTGCTAGCATGTGAAGCTTACGCTTGCCATATGGAAGATACAGTAGCAGAGGATCTGAAGAGGAAAAAAGTTGATGTTGTTTTCATACCTGTAGGCTGTACAAAGTACATACAAACTCCGACGTTAGGTGGAAGAAGCCATTCAAGGCAAAAGTGCAAGACTATTATTATCACAAATGGCTCACATCAACTGGAATCAACTGCCTCACAGAATCTGGGACTTTATAAACACCGGATAGAAGATCAATCTTTCAATGGATTGTAAACACATGACAAGATTTATCCAAAGAGCTTATCGTGAAGTGTATGAACTTATGTGACCTAAACCGTAAGTCTGATGGCAGTGAAGATGATGAAATTCAATGCTTCAGATCAGGGCATGTGAAAATGTTGCCAAAATGTTAAGGTCCCAAATGAAAATACTTTCTGAGCCAGATTTCAACCCATTGTTTTGTTGAGACTAGTAATAATGATGAAGAGGTCATAGACATTTCACGCATTTAACTGCTTTTTATTCTTATCTTGTATTCTATTGTTATATTTTATCTCGTATCTGCAAAAAACGTTTGACAAAGTATTTCTATTTTTGGATTAGCTACCTGAATACAATCTTAAAAATGTAATGTGCGTACTTCCTTATGTAAAGCACACCCTCGTATTCTGACTCAATTTGCGTTAAACAAGCATGGAACATTCTGTGCTTTAAGCCTCTAGATCTGATTTGGTTGTTGCATTTAACAACAACAGACATCACATTGTCAAACTTCAGGCATTTGCTGCAATGTGATGTCTGTTGTTGTTAAATGCAACAACCAACTCAGATAACCATTAGAGGAAGTACAGTATAGTCAGCAAAATACAGTACTTTGTGTTACCAGTGTGTTGTCCTCAGCTGTTGATGCCTTTTACCTGTTAGGCAGAAAAATGAAATAACTGATTACCATACCTATATTGCCCAGATCATTGATTCTGTTGCCCTGTTGGGGCATGTTAGTAAGGGACTAGCCGTCAAGACGAGAGATCTGCTAAGGTCTGTTTTGAGTTTAGATGTCAAAGCATGTACTCATAACACAAAAATGGGCAACGTCCTCTTTAGAGATGATCTGGGTAAGGTCATATAACAGATCAGATCCACAAGCTGGTTATGGAGCACTGTTGCTAATACCCCAAATCGGGCACTATTAAGACCATCTGGATTCCCTACATCAAGTACTTTCTCTAGATAACCATTTTGGTCCACGCAGGGAGGATGAAATGGCCTCCTCGGTACAATCTAACTCAGCACAGAGCTCAGTAAAGAGCCACCAGGGGGAGGAATGTAACAAGGAACTGAAAAGTCCAGCCCAGCAATGTGTGAGTTGGGCTTTGAATATTTCTAATTATGACTTTATTTCATATTTGCAGAATAAGGATAAAGTAGTTATGAGGGGTGTTCAATAAGTTTCTGGATATAAAAATACTCCAATCCTCTCATGTGAGTGTCAAATTTGAAACTGAATATATATCCAAAATACAACATTTTGGAGAGTTTTGTTTCAATGAGTTTAAACATGAAAATACAATAGAGTGCTAAAAATAGGCAGGTGGCAGTTTTGAACTGCTCACAATGGAACTTCAATTTACTCATTTTTGCGCAATGATTTTCTATGACTTCAAACATTGTCTAAATCAGAAGTAAAGTCATAGCCGACTTCAAGCTGCTTGTGGTAATGAACCACCTTCATGAACAACAGTGTATGACTGGTTTGCCAACTTTCGAAGGGGCTGGCGCTCTTTGGAAGATAACCCCTGCTGAGGATGCCCAGTTGAAGCAACAACAAGTGTACAAGTGGCTGCAGTTCAGAGATTTGTCAAGGAAGATGGAAGAATGACAGTGGTAAAGCTTGCGGAGGAAGTAGGCATTTCATCGGGAAGTGTGAGCAGCATACTGCATAAGTCCCTTGGGTTAAGGAGAGTTTCAGCTAGATGGGTCCCCCATATGCTGATGGAGGAGCAATAGCAGAAGAGGGTGTATTGGTGTCACTTCATGCTTGACACATTTGACGAAGGGAGGTCAAATGCTGTTTAGGACATTGTAAGTGGTGATGAAACATGGGTATACTGTTTTGACCCCAAAACAAAGCAGTGGTCACAGCAATTGATCCCTATAGGACAGAGACCCCCTATGAAATTCCTTCACAGTCACACCATTGCCAAGCTAATGATTGCCGTGTTTGTCCATCGTATAGGTCATATAGCAACAATACCGCTTGCTACCCAGAGCACAGTGACTAGTGCTTGGTATACCACTGAGTGTNCAATTCTATTTTAACAAAAGCCATGTTCACATCTACTGCAAATTTTAGAAAACTCGAAATACAAAATCCCGGAATAGTCTTATGTATCAATAATCGTTGCAAATTGTGCAAATTATATTTACAGCCAGTCACAAGCTTTACGACAGCAACTGGTAATACATGGAATATAAATCACATATAACATGCGATAGCAAGAACGTGGTATATTTCCTATCATGCAATCTTTGTAACGGCGGTATGAATTACATTGGGCAGACAACAAATTTACGGCAACGAATGAACAATCACATATCGGAATCGAGAAATGGAGTATCAACTTGTAACTTTCCTAAACATGTGTTTAACTGCGGAAAAACGCATAAGAACCTGAAAGAACCATATTTTAAAGTTTACACCTTCATGAAATTAAGTGACTCAAGTCTGTTGATCAATTACGAAAATAAACTATTTAAACAGGGACACGCCTTGATGAACTGAATTAAGTCATTTTGAATCCACGACCCCCGTCATTTTACAACAACGTAAATATATCTGTTAATCTTTCTCGCCTTATATAACGGAAATTTGTATTCTAACTTCATAAGTCACACTCTGATGAGAACGTAGGTTCGAAAGGCCTCAGTGTGCCAAAGATCTG
>OLMO02000238.1:17428682-17463229 GCA_900291935.2 Cassiopea xamachana | reverse complement strand
TATATATATATATATATATATATATATATATATATATATATATATATATATATATATATATATATATATATATATAACTTTAAAATAAAGTATCAAATGAACTGTTTAAGGGCTATATTTAAAGAAACAGATGCCAATGGAATGAATATACTCAAGTACTGTAGTGTAATCTAGTACCAAATTATAGGATCAATTTCATTTCCATTATTGAGAATTCTCTCCTTGACTCATTACAACAAATGTATAAATTGGAGACAGTACACAGAACTAAATCCCAGTAAAGAATCAACAGTGTCAGGAGCTAACAATAAGTGTGGTAGATCAGAAAGGAATCCACCTCCCGTTTTGTAAAACCTTTTTCTCTTGCTACACGTCAGAAAGAAGAAGTAATGAATACAAAGGGGACCATATATGCATGACCTGGATCAGGATCTCCTGAAGTAACGAGTCCAGGAATAGTCACTTCATCATCAGCTGATGGAAGACAATTTCCTATAGTCAAAGAACCAACTAAACCAGAAGTACAAGATTTAGGATTCATGTCATCGTTGGGGAAAGTTGGTTCTGAAAAGATCTGGACACAACCTATCCACTAGTAGAGTTGTACATAACACAAGTTGCTAAGTTAAAAGAAAAATCGGTGCATCACTGAAATGGAAAGAGAGGGCAGCAGTAAAGGCTGGTTTTCATTTGTTGTAATTTGTCAGTGACTGTGGCAGATACTCCTCTGCAAAGATCACAGACTACTAAATCCAAATGAAAACCGGTGATACTCTACTTATCGCAGGCAGTCTACGATAGTCACAGATCATCCTAGAAAGTCAAAATCATGTGAAATTTGAGAATATTGCAGACAATGTGCGAAAAACGCCATTGTTTAATTCTGAAGTTGATGATATTGCAAGTCGTCTCAGGCGTTTGGACAGGATGAAAAATCAATGATAAGAAGTGCAATTGAAAAAGTAGTCTTGGATATTGAGTTTGGATTTTACAACAACAATCCATTATCATCATATGACCAACACACAACGTAGACATTCTGTATACAATTGGTAAAGTAAAAGAATAAGTTAAGCTAATAGCATAAGTATGTTAATGAAATATGTACCAAGACAAATGGGAATGATGCTGCAGCACAACCAACACTTCAACAAAATTAAAGCGTTATACAGTGTTCAATGGAGCAGTATGTGAGAGTAAAGCAGTGCAAAACGATTTTAGGGGCACTGCATTGTTACTTCATCAGCAAACAGGCGGATGAACTCTGAGATAACACTCAAGTGGATAAACAACGTTGTGGGATTGTTTGCCTTTCGCCAAAGAGTGCTAGCATCAGAAGCTTACGCTTGCCATATGGAAGATACAGTAGCAGAGGATCTGAAGAGGAAAAAATTTGATGTTGTTTTCATACCTGTAGGCTGTACAAAGTACATACAAACTCTGACGTTAGGTGGAAGAAGCCATTCAAGGCAAAAGTGCAAGACTATTATGACAAATGGCTCACACCAACTGGAATCAACTGCCTCACAGAATCTGGGAATTTATAAACACCAGATAGAAGATCAATCTTTCAATGGAGTGTAAACGCATGACAAGATGTATCCAAAGAGCTTATTGTGAAGTGTATGAACTTGTGTGACCTAAACCGTAAGTCTGATGGCAGTGAAGATGATGAAATTCAATGCTTCAGATCAGGGCATGTGAAAATGTTGCCAAAATGTTACGGTCCCAATTGAAAATACTGTCTGAGCCAGATTTCAACCCATTTTTTTGTTGAGACTAGTAATAATGATGAAGTGTTAATAGACATTTCACGCATTTAACTGCTTTTTATTCTTATCTTGTATTCTATTGATATTTTATCTCGTATCTGCAAAAAATGTTTGACAAAGTATTTCTATTTTTGGATTAGCTACCTGAATACAATCTTAAAAATGTAATGTGCGTACTTCCTTAAGTAAAGCACATCCTCGTATTCTGACTCAATTTGCTTTAAACATGGAGCATGGAACATTCTGTGCTTTAAGCCTCTAGATCTGATTTGGTTGTTGCATTTAACAACAACAGACATCACATTGTCAAACTTCAGGCATTTGCTGCAATGTGATGTCTGTTGTTGTTACATGCAACAACCAACTCAGATAACCATTAGAGGAAGTACAGTATAGTCAGCAAAATACATTACTTTGTGTTACCAGTGTGTTGTCCTCAGCTGTTGATGCCTTTTATCTGTTAGGCAGAAAAATGAAATAACTGATTACCATACCTAAATTGCCCAGATCATTGATTCTGTTGCCCTGTTGGGGCATGTTAGTAAGGGACTAGCTGTCAAGACGAGAGATCTGCTAAGGCCTGTTTTGAGTGTAGATTTCAAAGCATGTACTCATAACACAAAAATGGGCAACGTTCTCTTTAGAGATGATCTGGGTAAGGTCATATAACAGATCAGATCCACAAGCTGGTTATGGAGCACTGTTGAAGTGCTCCTTGATCCTCTCATGATGTAGGGAATCCAGATGGTCTTAATAGTGCCCAAATCGGGCACTATAAAGACCATCAGCTCAGTAAAGAGCCACCAGGGGGAGGAATGTAACAAGGAACTGAAAAGTCCAGCCCAGCAATGTGTGAGTTGGGCTTTGAATATTTCTAATTATGACTTTATTTCATATTTGCAGAATAAGGATAAAGTAGTTACGAGGGGTGTTCAATAAGTTTCTGGATATAAAAATACTCCAATCCTCTCATGTAAGTGTCAAATTTGAAACTGAATATATATCCAAAATACAACATTTTGGAGAGTTTTGTTTCAATGAGTTTAAACATGAAAACACAATAGAGTGCTAAAAATAGGCAGGTGGCATTTTTGAACTGCTCACAATGGAACTTCAATTTACTCATTTTCGCGCAATGATTGTCTATGACTTCAAAAGTTGTCTAAATCAGAAGTTCATAGCCGACTTCAAGCTGCTTTTGGTAATGAACCACCTTCACAAACAACATTGTATGACTGGTTTGCCAACTTTCGAAGGGGGTGGCGCTCTTTGGAAGATAACCCCCGCTGAGGATGCCCAGTTGAAGCAACAACAAGTGTACAAGTGGCTGCAGTTCAGAGATTTGTCAAGGAAGATGGAAGAATGACAGTGGTAAAGCTTGCGGAGGAAGCAGGCATTTCATCGGGAAGTGTGAGCAGCATACTGCATAAGTCCCTTGGGTTAAGGAGAGTTTCAGCTAGATGGGTCCCCCATATGCTGATGGAGGAGCAATAGCAGACGAGGGTGTATTGGTGTCACTTCATGCTTGACACATTTGATGGAGGGAGGTAAAATGCTGTTTGGGACATCGTAAGTGGTGATGAAACATGGGTATACTGTTTTGACCCCAAAACAAAGCAGTGGTCACAGCAATTGATCCCTATCGGACAGAGACCCCCTATGAAATTCCTTCACAGTCACACCATTGCCAAGCTAATGATTGCTGTGTTTGTCCGTCGTATAGGTCATATAGCAACAATACCGCTTGCTACCCAGAGCACAGTGACTAGTGCTTGGTATACCACTGAGTGTTTGCCTCGTGTTGTTGCTGCAGTGGCTGAGAGACACCTACGAACAAGGCATCACGGGCTGCTGCTGCATCATAACAATGCTGCTGCACACAGGGCAGCTGCCACCCAATGCTGACAGAATGCAACAACTGGACCATCCTCCCTACAGTCCACATTTAGCTCCATGCAACTTTTTCGTATTCCCTTGTCTGAAGTCAAAGCTCTGTGGGATGAGGTACGATACCCCTTATCTGGCAGTAAAGGCATCTTTGGAGAACATTGAGGCAATACCACAATTGGAGTGGGCCTGCATGTTCCAGAAGTGGTTTGACCGCATGCAAAAGTGCAGTGACACTGCTGGAAAGTACGTTGAAAAGATGTAAACAAAATAACTTGCATAGCTTATTTTACGGGTAACTATCCGGAAACTTTTTGAATGCCCCTCGTATAGCAGGGCAAATAGCTTCTTACATGTGAGCTTGGCAAAAAATAACTTCTGACAAAACTGTTCTAACCATTGGTGAAGGAGATACATACTATTCTTCAGCTTGTTACTCCTGGAGCCTCGGTGGCATCTCTTGATCTTAACGATGCCTATTATAGTTTCCCCATTGCTATGAAGTCACAGAAGTAGTTAACATTCGGATATGGTCTAATCGTTACCAGTTCACTTGCTATCCAAATGGGTTGTCCTTTTGCCCAAGAAAACTTAATAAGCGTATGAAAGAACCTCTCTCTACTTTGCATAGTAGCAGTCATCTCATTAGTGGTTATATTGATGATTTTGTTTGAATAATGAAACGTGTCAGGGTTGCATTGAGACTGTAAATGCAAGTGTCAATCTGTTTGATAATTTGGGATTAGTGAATCACCCAGCTACAATCTCTGCCACAAGTCCTTGGAACACCAATTAATTAAAGCATAAATGATTTTCTTATCCATGTCAAATGATGGAAATCCCCTTCCCCCAAAACAAATGTTGGATTAAGTGTTTATTTGTCAGGGAAGGGTCTGCAAGCATAGCGGCTTTTTCTGTACCTTTCAACACTGTATATAACAACATTGTTTTGAGGGGGAGAGTGGGATACTACTAAATGAGCAGCAGAAGTAATGCAAGTGTTCCAAGACTTTTGGCAGAGATTTCTGTGATTAATTCAAAGTTTCTTTTAATCCTGGCACGATTTGATGCGAGAAATATACCCCTCTGATGAAATGCCAATGGTTAGTTTTCTGTTTTGGACTCATAACACACCCGTCTCTTATGTGAGGATGGCTTTCCCTGCTTACACTCTACAGGTTTCAAATGGAATCACATATTATGTATCACATATTAGCCCCGAAGATGTCTTTGTCAAAACCTGCAGTGAAAATAAAGGTCGGTGATGACCACAGACAATTTCAGGAAAAATGGGGAGTTCAATATTTCTGTGTTGATCACGGGGGCAACCCAACATGTCTTATTTGCACTGAAAATTTGTGGTGCACAAGGAATACAAGTTGAAACTTCATTATACAACTAGACATGCTGAGGATTACAAAAAATACTGGGGAGATGAGAGAGCAAACCACTTAGCCAGTCGTAAACCACATGTACTGAGGCAACAGCAGTTCTGTAAGAAAGCAAATAAAGAAAGTTCTGCAACAGTTGAAGCTAGCTACATCATTAGTGAGAAGATTGCAAAAGCAGGAAAGCTATTCACAGAAGGTGAGTTTGCCCTAAGTGCATTTTACAGGCTGCACATACTGTATGCCCAGAAAAGAAAGCTCAGTTCAACAACATCAGCCTTTCTGCAACACTGGGGCAGAGTGCATTTCTACCCTGTCAAGTGACATTTATGATCAACTGTGTGAGAAAACAAAATGTTTCAGTGCATATTCGTTAGCTCGTGATGAGACCACAGACATCACAGACGCTGTCCAGCTAGCAATATATGTCCGTGGTGGTGATGATAACTTTGACATGACAGAGGAGTTGCTCACAATACTTCCAATGCATGGCCAAACGACTGCAAAGGAAACAGGTCACCAGCTGTATGATGGCATTCAAATTGCTGGTTTGCAATGGAAGAGCTTTGCTGGAATAACAACTGATGGAGCCCCATCAATGGCAAGGAGGAAGAATGGACTAGTAGCACTTGTTCAAAAAATACTGGAAGAGGAGGGTGTGGAAGAGGCCATAGCTCTGCACTGCATTATCCATCAGCAGGCCCTTTGCAGCACATGCCTGAAGTTTGACAATGTGATGTCTGTCAGTAAATGCAACAACCAAATCAGATCCAGAGGCGTACAGCACAGACTGTTCCATGCTTTTTGTAGAATATGAGGATGTGCTTTACTTGACTGAGGTATGTTGGCTCAGCAGGGGGAAATGATCTGATGAGTTTTTTTGAGTTGAGACCAGAAGTAAAAGACTTCATGGAGAAGCACAGGGTTGCTAGTCCTGTGCTAATTGATCCCAGATGGCTCATGGAGTTAGCTTTCTTTGTTGACATCACACATGAGCTCAATGTAATCAACAAGAGGCTACAAGGCCAGGGGCATCGTTTCAGCGCTGCCTATGACAATGTCAGAGCATTCTGCACAAAACTCATATTATGGAAAACCCAGCTCTCTCAAACAAACCTTTGCCATTTCCCAACATACAAGGCACTCATGGATATAGGCACACCATTCAGTGGTGAGAGGTATGTTGAGACCATTTTGAAGCTACAGGAGGGATTTGAGAACAGAGTCTCATGTCAATTTGTGTGGACCCTTTCTCCTTTGATGTGCAAGATGCCCCCCTTTACTTCAAATAGGGCTCATTGACCAGCAGTGCAACTCTGCGCTAAAAGCTAATTTCAGGGAGGTGAGTCAAAAAGCCTTGGTATAACTATTGACAATCGTCTCAGTTGGACTAAGCAAATAACATCAGTCCAAACATCGTTCTGCAGCAAACTGTCACTGATCTGAAGGATATCATTTCTACCAGCTGATGTTTTGGAGGAAATATACTATAAGACCGTTATACCAGCAGTAATGTACGGGATGTTGATATGGGCAACATGCTCTGAAAACAGGATTGTCTCGAAGAGCTTCATGCTAGAGCAGCAAGAATTATTCACCGTATTCCAAAAAGGACAAATACGCAAGATTCACTGAACAAGGGAAACTGGAAACCCCTTACATATTTGTATAATTGAAGACTTGCATCATGTATGTTTGATGTATACAAGGACAACACTGACCCTAGGTTGCGGAATATATTTACACCGAGTAGGAGTAGACGATCAGCAAGTAATCTTGAAGTTATAAGACCTTTAACAGATAGACAGAGACACTCTAGCATTTAGAGGGCCAGCATTGTGGAACGCACTACCAGATGGTGTTAAGTTGTCAGCAAGTAAAGGAATATGTAAGAACTATATAAAGAATGAAGGACCATAAACGATATATCATGTAATAAGGGGACAGTTGTTACTGCAAACAGAAGGAAAGACTATATATATTATTAATACTTTTATGAACCTTTTAACAACTTTTGTTAAATATCATATATCACTTGTACTACGTTTAGTTAGATGGTAGGCCCACATCAGTGTTTAGCTGCCCATTTCTGGCCTGCCTAAACAAATAAAACTGTATGTATGTATGTATGAAAAGCAGAATTGTTTGCTTGTCCTTGCCCTGACACACCATACTGTACTTCAACATGTGTCTGTTATCCTCCAGATTGCATTGAGTGTCCAGGACATCTCCAGGCAGCACAGTGACGAAGTTGAGGGCGGTATGTTGTCCATTGTTACCTTCAGCCACCTGTCCGAGCTCCATCCTATCATGCTTGAGTGTAGTTTTATTTCTTGTATCATGACGTTGTTTGTTATGGATCCCCCTTCTGTTATCATCTGTGCCAGTGTGTTTGCTTATTTGTACAGTGCTCTACTGTAAAATATGTGCTGGTGTTGGCTGCTTCTTGTGGTCGATGTCTGCAATGAGACATGTATTACTAGCCAGGGGAGGATCTAGAAAATCTCACAACTGTTGCGACATAGGCCATAGCTCATTAGTGGGCATGGTCAAACCAACAAATTCTGTGACTCTTTGCTGTGGGGCAGTTGAAGATAGTCAAAATAAATTACACATGTTCAGGATGTAAATATTGCATCATAATACATTTTAACATTAAGCGATCCAAAAGAGGTACTCATAATTACACTTTCCATTATTGTATACTCTGTTTTTGAATGAGTCAGTTCTGACGTGCCACGGCAAGTTATCCCAGACATCTGTTACACACTCTGAGAAGTAGTTCCAATGCTCTTTTCTCAATCTTTACACAACATCTTCAGATGAAAAATCTACAAGGAGTGGAGGTGATACAGTTCCTATACTCTATATCAGTGGTCTTCAACCTGGGTGATACCACCCACCAGTGGGCGATTTCAGATTTTGGGTGGGCGGTAGAATAATTTCATTATATATCAAAAACATCCAAATCCTTTACTGGAAACCGATGAAATGAAATGTCACTACACGCAGCTATTCTGTTCGTGCAGTTGTAAGCTGAACACGAAATAACACGGAATTAGGGAACTTTGACGAGGCCCGGCTCACACCGAATTAGGGAACTTTGACGAGGCCCGGTGGCAGTCAGCACTCATTAGTAACTCAATGATCTGTTGTCATAGATACATTAGGGAAGCTTGTCAGCCAGCAGCGAAGCGCATAACGTTGTCTGGATGAATAAAGTGCCTATAGTTACTTTATTTCAGTGTTCGTCTTGGCACACCAGTGATTCTGTGTTATCTTCCTTCGTCGTGTGGTGCTGTGCTTGACAATATTTGTAATATTTTTATATTGCTGGATTGTGACATTATTTTGTGCTACGTCTTTTACACCCATGTCTCAAAAGAAGAAATAGGTTCGTGGCTATTTCCCAGAGTATCTGAGGTTCGGTTTCATCCAATCTACTACAAAAAAGCAACTTCCAATGCATTTACTTTGTCATAAGACATTTTTACAAAGCGATGAAGCCAAGTCGATTGCGAGAACATCTTGTTAAAATGCACCCAAACGATGAAAGTAAGCCCATTGAATATTTTCAAGACTTTTATCAAAGATTAACAAGTCATTCTACAATAACTGCATTATTTAAAAATCAAAATTCAAGTAATCAAGATGGTTTAATGGCAGCCTACCATATGTCTCAAGTAATTGCAAAGTATGGTAAAAGCCATAACATTAGAGAAAGGTTGATAATACCTTCTATTAGACATTTGATCAGCATTAGAGAAAGGTTAATAATACCTTCTATTAGACATTTCATCTCAACAGTAATACATCAGGATTCATCCAATGTTATGAACACATTACCTCTTAGCAATACCTCGGTCAGCCGACGTATTGATAGAATGGCGGCTAATGGTGAAGATACACTTTTAGGTAATCTCCGAAACACCTTAATCTCAATACAGTTGGATGAGTCTACCATTGTAGATAATAATGCGATATTGACGGAATATGTACGGTACTTTGATAAAGACACACTTTTACAAGAAGAAATGTTATGTACGTCAAATCTTCATACAGATACAAAAGGATTATCAATATTTACTGCTGTAAAATCGTACTTAGAGAAAAATGATATACCTAAGCACAATATTGTTGCATGTGCTACCGATGGAGCCCCATCAGTGATGGGCTGATACCGTAGTTTTGTTGCTATTGTGAAGGAGCCAAATGTCCTATATATTCATTGTGTGATACATAGGCAACATCTTGTGGGAAAACATTTCAGCACAAGACTTCATAAAACATTAAATGTGATAATTAAGACTATAAATAAAACTAAATCGAATGCCAAACATGATAGACTGTTTTGGCAGCTGTGCCAGGATAATAATGAGCAATTTATTCGGCTACTATTATACACAGAAGTTCGTTGGCTTTCTACGGGTACATGCTTGACTCATTTTGCTGAATTGTATCATAGCGTTGTTCAGTTTCTTGAGAGTGAACACGAGATTGGTCTCTACAGCCAATAAAAGCAATCAAACATGGCGGCTTTTACTTGGCATGGATATTTAACCAAGTTAATAAAATAAATCTAAAACTTCAAGGAGCCGACGTAACATTGATCACCTGTAAGGATGCGTTGATATTATTCATAAAAAAACTTGATATTTTCCGTCATAATCTCTTGCAAGGAGAATTTCATCAATTCCCAGAACTTTTAACAGTAAAAAACCACATAACACCAGAGGACATTGAGAGATTCGGCAATCATCTCAGTGAACTGACATTAGATATGGAAAAACGATTTTGTGATATTTTGAACGTAAAAGTGTATGACTGGACAGGGGCTGATCTAGACTGTCGCACAGGTCGCACATGCGACAGTCAACATTCAGCTGCACAACAATATTTTTAGTCACTTGGAAAGTTTTCGTAAGGTGTACTTCATCACATCAGCTCTAAGATGGATTTTTCTGTTTGCTCCAAGTAGATAAGGAACTATATGGAAATGCTTTACATCTTCCTATTCTGTGGAGGAGCTAGTCAGAAAGAGGAGATCCCATGCTAGTAATCTTTATTCCAGATTGTTAAATCTTACAGTTTTTACTGAATCCCAATAGATAGAGTAAGATGTCTGTGCACAGGATGCTTCTTACCCACTGTTGCACCACTGTAGCACCACTGTGGCACAATTTGCATATGAATAGAGCAAGCCAATCATATCGTTTTCCTGTGCGACCGTATGCCTAAAGGATGCTTTGTAGTGCTGTCACACAATCTTACAATAGATTTGATAAATAGATTTTAGTAGGTTGCTTAGCACGTGAAAGGCTGCAGCATTCCATTCATGCCGCAATCTTTATTATCTTATGACGGATTTACTGGAAAAAGTAAAGTACATAATTGAAGAAGAGAACTACAACGCGTTGGAGGCAATCTATAATGCTGAAGTAGCAAAGCTCGGCAAATGTGCGGTAATTTCGAAGAAAATCCTGTTAGCTGATGACTTATCTACTAGCAGCGACATTCCAAAGAATGATGCTTGCCTTCGCGTTATGAGTAATAAAAGAGTCGTAGCTGCAAGGTACAGTTCAATATATCATTTTCAATATTATATTATGTTCTCTTCCTCCTTAAACGTGCCTGAAACCAATCTGAAATCATTTGCAGAGAGCAGGTACCTTTCAGGATCATATTTCATATTGCTGGGTAATGATCCTGAGAATGGTAATTCTCCATGCTCAAAGCACATGTTTGTCTTGTCATTTCAGTTACATGGATTGTGAAATACGTCATGAACTACTTTTAGTATGGACTTTGGGGGCCCATCTGATTCATTTTATTGTCTTTTTTCTGTTGACAGTTTCTTAACACTATTGTGTGCAATAGGAAATGTTGCCATTTAGGAGGGGACCATGACCCCCAGCCCTCCTTGGATCCGCCCCTGCTTATAATGAAGCATGAGGTATTAGCAGAAATTCATTTATAATTCTGAGTACTGTAGTGGGTTAGAGCATTGGTTAGGGTTAGGGCTATAAGTACAATTAGAAAGTATAATTATATGACTACTTCTTTGGCATGGCTTACTTTTAATATGTGTTATGGTGTAATATTTACGTCCTCAAAATGTATAATGTATTTGGACCATCTTCACCCGCCCCACAGCCAACAGTTACAGAATCCCTTGGTTTGACCACGCCTACTAACGAGTCAAACCCTATGTGCGACAGTCATGAAATGGTCTAGATCCGCCCCTGTGACTGGATGATACATCCTTTTACTGCAAATGCTGCCAATGTTGATGTAACATTCCAAGAGGAGCTATTAGAAATGTAGGTTGATGAAGAAAGCAAAACTTATTATAATACTGGTGGATACCAGAAACTGGCAAAATAAGAAAATGTCAGACTGTTATCCAAATATGTGGAAAACGGTAAGGAATTTGTTGTTGCCTTTCCTTACATCATATTTGGTGGAATCAGGCTTCAGTGCCATGAACAATATCATCACTAAACATAGACATTGCCAGGGAATCAATGAAAGGGGAGATCTCCACTTGCTGTTGGCAAAAATAGAACCAGACATTCAATATTTAGTCTCACAACATCAAGCTCAAGGATTTCATTACACCCTATTAACCCATGTCAGTGTAAGGTAACGGTAAATAAAATGCATTACTCATACTTTTTATGCTTTGATTCCAAATTCTATGTTTGTTGCTTGATATTCAGTTTCATATGTCAAATTGAATATTGTTTAATATGCTGAAAACAAAGCGTAAAATGTGAGCTTATAACAAGCTAGGTCTAAATGATTTTGTATTGAATACTTCATTTATTACTTGTATGAGTATATTTTGTATAGACCTTTTCACTTTTATGGTATATGTCACAAATCATACAGCCAGGTTAAACAAAAAGGAATTTCAATCCATTACATTGCCTGTCTTATGTCATGTATTTACTTTCGGGATGAAGGTGTATCAACGATGGGGGACTTTTTTGATCAAATGTTAGTGGGCGGTGAGACATTATACTGTTCCAGACCTTACAAAAATGGGCGGTACGTGGGAAAAGGGTGAAAACCACTGCTCTATATCCTTCCTTATCACAAGTTTTTCAGTCTGAATCAGATCACTTCTAGCGATTACATCCAAGTCTCTGCAGTCTCTGCTCATAAGAGAGGTATTCCAGTCCATTCATTTTGCCTTTGTCACTTTTCTTCGACTGTATTACAACGAACATAAGCTTTTTCTGCAGCACGGGTTTCACACTTGTTCACAGTATTCCAAATGCAATCTTATATATACAGGATGGGAAAACTTTCTTTGACTTGAGTTCTGATTAATAGTCCTGATGAGCCATAGTTCTGCCTGTTCTACAGTAACTAATACTTCCACAGAGCAACTGTAATGCATTTTGGCAGAGGCACTGATACAGGAATACTCCTTCACCATCCAGTTGCAAACGAAGACACATTACCAGTAGATCAATTCATTTTAGAAACTATCGCATTACCTTCACGTCAGTTAGCTGCGATGCAAACTAAATCACTCGAACCACTTACATCCAAGTGACACAGGGCATTCAGTGATGGTAAAGGCAAGTAATGATGGAAACAACAGCTTTTATGAAGCTATCATTAGGGCAAGTGTTTGCAACTTTTGCAACTTTTTGTACAACCAGGATTTTGTGAGAAACTTGTAAATCCAACGTTTTAGATGTGTAGGGTACTCCTGAATAAGGTATAAGTGCAACGTTTTGCAACTTATGGTAATAAATGCAACATTTTGCCAATTTTCTGGTTATGTTCATATGAGCATTTTATCCCACTGAGGTGGGCCAGTCTTGCTGTGAAAATGAATCCAGCTACTTCTCGATTGCGCAATACTGACAGATTCACCCCCACCTAATCGAGCTGGCCTCAGTGAGATCCCACTGGCATGACAGTGGGATCCCACACAAGTGGGATATATGAATGTAATATTTCTTCACAGTTCTAGCATTTACCGGCTGGTTTTGTTATTTGACCGTCTTTGCTTGGCAGTTTTTCAGTAATAGAGTAAGAATGCCTAAAGTTGCGGAAAAATGGGCAACTAAACCTCGCCAATTTGTTTCTCAGCATCCAAATGAGCTTCAAGCTACACCACGGGGTTTGCTTTTGTGTACAAGTTGTGGCATACTTATAGATCATAAATGAAAATCTACAGTAGAAAAACATCGATCATCAACCAAGCACCAACAGAGAATACAGCCTGGTCTTCCCAGACAGTCAATTTTGACTGCAGACAGTTCTCAGGAATGTGTCGACTTTGCGACTAAAGTCACCAATGCCTTCCTCTCAGCTACCATTCACCTGTATAGGTTAAACAATCCACATTTAGAAGAGCTCTTCAACTTCATGGGATTTAATCTGCCATCCGAAACAAGCTGCTGCTCTCGAGTGGGCCCACCTGTAGGAGAGGAGCTGCAGAAAATAAGGTCATTGCTGTCAGGCAAAGATGTCTTCTTGGTGCTAGATGAAGCTGAGGTTGCAGGCAGAGCGTTTGTGAACACACTTGATGGAGATATCCTTCAGCCAACAAAGGCTTGCCTGCCTTCATCTAAGGTAAGTATTTTCTATTATTAGCATTATTTATATGTTACTAAGTTATATTGTGATGTTATTTTGTGGAAGTAATTTTTTTCATTTATGTAACTGACATTCTACTTGCACTACTTGTTTTGCAAGTCTATGTCAATTGCCTGTCTTGAAGCCACCACCTGTGATGCGCACTGCAGTTCACCACTTTAGGCAAATAAATTGCCACTGATAACTGCAATGCGAGCATGCATATTTATGTTCTTTTTTCAATGAATCTTACTCTAATTTTTTTGACATTTTAATTTAACAATTAAATTCAAAATGTTTGTTTGATTCTGTGCAGGTATGCTCTGGATGTGGTGCAAAGTGTGGATGATGCCATTCGTCTCCTGCAAGTTTCTCGAGAACATTTTGTGCTGCTACTCAGTGATGCAGCTTGCTATATGACTGCAGCAGGAGGGCTCCTGCAACAGCTTTACCCACGCCTGTTTCACGTAACTTGCACAGCACATTTACTTCACAACTGTGCTGAGAAGGTGCGTGCTTATGTTTCTGATGTGGATGATCTAATAGCTACCATGAAAGCAGCAACAGTCCATAGTAAAGATCGCAAGGAGCTATTTGCTAGTATCGGATACCCTCCTCAACCAGTTGTTACCCGGTGGGCTACCTGGCTGAAAGCAGCATTCTATTATGCTGAAAAGCTGCCTGATGTAAGACGCATGGTTGAGTCATTTGATGGATATGGGCTGCTGGTTCAGCGTGCAAAGAAATCAGTTGCCAATCCCCAACTGCCTTTTGATTTTATGGTAATCAAGCATGATTACCAGAGCCTGGTAGAAGTCCTGGAGCGCTGTGAAGGCACGGAGTACACAATTGCAAAAGCTAGTCAAGACCTGCAGGCCCTCTCCTTCGTTGAGGATATGGCAAGTGTCAGGATGTACGTAGAAAAGTGCCTACAGAAAAACAGTGGTCTCCAGGACATTGTAGGACTAACCAGGAAATATGTTGCACCATCTCTCTATGCTAGCCTGCAGCAGTGCACTGCGACATCAGTTAGGGTAGAGAGAAGGTTTTCTATTGTCAAAAAGCTGCTGGCAAAGGACAGGAACTCTTCGGACAATAATGTCGAAAAGTGTTTGATAAAATTGTACAACTCTTCAGCATGAGTTTTGATAAGTATTGAAATGATTATTGCAACAAAAGAGTCGTTTTTCTTTGTTTGAAATAAGATCTTCAGAATAAAAAACACACCTTGCATATACGTATTAATGACTTTCTTGAAACAGTGGGCCTTTTTGGCCTTCTTGAAAAACTTGCAACTTTTCCACAAATAAATGCAACTTTTTCAAAAATAAATGCAACTTTTCGAAAAATAAATGCAACAAAAAACTTGCCCAAGCTATCATATAAGTCTGACATATGTGACATAAGAACACACCTTGAAGATCTTGCAACTGTGTCAATACCTTTACTAGTTTCTAAGCCGTTTACTCTCTTCTGAGTCAGTACTTCTCAATTACGATTTCAATAGATGTATTGATGAAGAAGCTCTTTCACAAGTGCAGCTTGTACTTGGTAGAGTTCCTACGATCCTTAGAGCAGCTACTATATTTGGTGAAGCTTACTGGATCAGCTACTTTTATTGCATCTGACACTGTGGAAGGTATTCGATCCTTTGGATAATTTAACCAAAGCGACTCCCAGTTGTCACCTTCATGTGACATATTGTCGATGCTGGGCATATCTACTTTGTATTGTTCACAGAATGATTGCAGATATTTTTTCCACATTGTGTCTGATCTATATATTGTTATCATGTTTCCTTCAGTTAAAGTGATGTTTGGTAATCTATTCATTTCACTGAATTCTGCACTGTTCCCTGTGTTGTTTGTTGTTGCTGACGGTGGATTTGAAGGTTAAAGTGAAATAGACAGATACATCATCTGCAGGGTTATTACTTTGGTGAGTCTGCCTTTTGCAAAGCCTAGGGGAGTACACTATTGCATCAACGGAATTAGCTAGAGCAACTGCTTCATTGAACCAACCATTGTGGTATATATCAATAGAATTTCTTGCTGTCTGCAATGCATGTTTACTTGTAGAACTGTCTTGCAAGCCTTTAATGATGTCTATATTTTGGCCCTGTAGCTGAGAAGTAGCTGATCTAGCAAAGCCAAGAACCATTCGAACACCTACTAGCGTTAAAATAACATCAAAACGTGTGAAAACAGAAGCATATGAATAAGCATCACTGGCACTTGCATCCCAACACCCATCCTCGCTATCACGAATTATAGACATGGCTTCTGCAGTTACTTTATACATAGACCATCAGTTCGAAGGATCCATCCTGTCCTACACAGATACAAAATCGTTCTGTTCTTACTATGTGGATCGAAATTTTGAACCATTTCAACTAGCAGCAGCTGGCATTTAGGATGGTTATTGAAAAAGTAGCACATCTTGGTAACATGTTCCATCATATTTTGAACACTTTGACTGTAACAAGAAGAAGCAATGCAAAGGTTAAGCCTATAATAAGAGCAGTGAGTAAACAAGGCAAGGGGATTGATGCTTAGGATTCTAGGTGAAAGCCCATGAAAGTTACCAGCCATATTCCCAGCTCCATCATAACGTTTGCCTCTACAGTATCTAATATCTAGCTTAAAGTTCTGTGGTAAAAGATGCATAATCGTAGCTGTTAATGCTTTGCCAGAGAGTCCTGTGCCACAATGAATGAACTGCAAAAATCTCTCTTGATTTTCACCATCTTTATCAACATACCGTAATACAACTGGCATTTGCTCTTTGTCTGAGCAATCTTTAACCTCATCAGCTAGACTTGAATAGACCTTTGCATCTTTTATATCACTTTGTATTTGATCAGTTATACTTTCACCACAACAAGAGTGTACATTATATCACATGGTCTTAGGCCTGTGGGTTGCATTTCTAGGGGGGTTTTCACAGTGCTGCTTGAGTACCTCATCACCTCTGTCAACTCCGAAGTCTAGCATTGCCTGAAAATTCCCACAGTTTTTTGTATCATAATCACTTGACTCATCTCTGTGCCCCCTAAGAGGTATGTTTTGCCTACCACACAACAAAATAGTCTTAACAATAGAGGAAAAGTTTTCTTGGTTCTTCGAACCTTGCTTCTCAAGTTCTTCATGTTGAATGTGGCTGATAGGCTCTATCTCATTCTCCATAACAGAAATGAAAGCTTGCATTGTGAGAAGTGAGGTCTTGTGAATCTCAGATTTACATTGGTGATCATTACACCTTCTTGTAACCATAGACCAATCAACTAAGGGACACATCATCAATCTTTGTACTTTGCATGAATTGGAGCCAATGTGTCTGCCAAAGAAAACACAAGGGGTGCATTAAGCACCATCTATCATTCTAGAGTACGGAAGCCAAGGACATTTCTGAAACCAAGAGAAGACAAACTTCCTAGCTTTGCCATAAGAGGTACGGAGAGGGAACTTATACTCAGAACCAGGTGTCCAAATATGCTTTAGAATATCATACATTGGAGGATCAGACAGCTTTCCATACTATTATAAAAGAGACCTATGTCATATGCATGTGTTGGTGGTGTCCCAGTAAAAGGCTGTGGGATAAAACGGTGGCAATAACTTTTCCAAAGACAGAACTCGAGGTTAAAGAGAAATTGGCTCTTATGGATGAGGAGTGGCAATTTCCATACGCCTTTGGGGCGGTTGATGGATGTCATTTGCCTATAAAGTGCCTCCCTGGGGGCTCAGAAGCAGCAAAAGAATACCACAATTTCAAACAGTTTTATTCCGTGGTATTGATGGCTATTGTTGACCCCAAGAAATGTTTCATTTGGGGTAGTGTTGGCTTTCCCGAGAAGTCGCATGACTCCACGATGTTCAAATCAACCAAAGTTTATAAACAGATTATTGGAGATGGGGTTATACCTGCAATGGTACAAAAGGAGAACAATATCAACGTGTATCCGATGATTCTGGGTGATGGAGCTTTCCCATTCAGACCATGGCTGATGAAACCCTTTTCAACCGCAAAGCTGACACAACCTGACAGGTATGGTAACTACCGCGTAAGTAGGGCCAGAATGGTCATTGAAGGTGCTTTTGGCCTTTTGACAGGTCGTTGGCGAATTCTGTACAGAAAATGTGAGAGCAAGAATGATTCTCTAAAGTGGTTTGCTCTTGCTTGCATCATATTGCACAATATATGCATTGATCAAAATGATATTGCCCAAAGAACTTGGGATCTCAGTAAAGGTTGCCAAGGAAATGGAAGGAGGCCACAGCATTTGGTACAAGATATCTTACAAACGAGGCAATGCAGCAACATACCAGACAACTCCATTACAGCAGGAAAAATTCGTAAAGCAATAAATTTTGGACTGAAAGGATGGGACATTACTCAATGCAATCATTCAGCTGGCTTGTTAATGACTTATTGCAGTAAATTCCATTCACATAGTTTCTTATTTATATTATATTATATTTATATTATATTACTCACATATGTTTAACCATTTTAGCCACCTTCATCCCCTTTGTAATCAACTATAATATGATTTTAGTTGTAAAATATCAGTCCCTAACATTGACACCAAGACCCATAAATATAGAAGAGTAGGGATTCCCCCCCCTTACATCTAGAAACTGAAGAACTGTATGCTTTGTGGAAAACTATTTTTCCCCCTTCCTACCATGGCCCTACCCTAAACTGCTGTAAATTTACAGTCTACAACAAGTTTATGATAGAGGATTATAAATTCTAAATGTCATGGAAAATTTTATAAAGAAAGATCACTTCTTTTCAGCACCAGGATAAATTGATGGTCATAGTAGTAAACAAGACATTTTATTCCAAACTCAACAGTCTAGTTTAGTTTGTCTTGAAATCACTTGATGTTTTTTGTTGTTCAAAAGTTCATAAGTTAAAATAACATTTATCTTCTACTTTGGAGTTTTCATTTGTGTTCAAGCTTTGCTCAAACGGTCTACATTCATACTGGTTACCACATTGCCATGTTGATGTTGGTAATTGATGTCATGCTTGTTCTTTTAGGCATACTTTGATTACATGTATTAACAACTTGCCTTGAAGCTGATGGGTTGTCGAAAACACCACTTGCAAAATCTCTGTCCATAGCTGTATTACTTCCATACTGCACATCTGAGCTTTGGTTTTGGTTTTGACCACCGCTAACCATTAGTCTAGACAATTGCAGCTCATGCTCTGTAGCAGCTTTGTTGTCTCTTTCAAAGAATTCAATCATTTGAGATGTCTTTTCATTTTCTTGCAAGATGTCTCTAAGCCCATCTAGAAGCTCTACAGACTGAACTTTGTCTGACTTTCTCTTTCTTGCTTGCCTACCATTCTTGATTGGCACAAACAGATCTGATGTATCAATATTTGCAGTCATAGGATGCATGGCTAAATCTGTACTTTCTTCATCATCTTTTGGCATTTGACTAGAAGAGAAGGTAGATGGCTCTATGGCCTGCTCTGGTTGTGAGCTATCTCTGGACTTCACTAGTGGAAAAAGCTTTGTGAACCAGCTCCCATACTCCCGCTAATCCTAGAACCATTTGATTCTACTACTCGTTTGTATGGTGAGTGCTGCAGATTTGCAAATTGTAATAACTTTCTTGAATTTGGTTTTTGTTTGTTCTACTGTAAAATTATAGTAATCGCCTCTCTCCTTTCTTGGAGCTTCTACTTTCTTTAGCACTCTAGGGTATACTAGTGCATTTTTCCCATTTGGAATGTTAGTAAAGATCAACTTTTTAGTACATTCCTCCTCTTCGGTTATGCACAACACCAAATCTTCCAGTATATCCTCACTCCAGATAGCTTTTCGTCCAACTTTACAGGGCTTTCTTATTTCTGATCCTTTCTTTGCTTTCTTGAGGCTAGCTTTTTCTGCTGCAGGGCTATTGGACTCATCCTGCTCTCCATTCTCACTATCAAGAACAGATATGATTTCTTCTTGCAAGAATCAGCAAACCTCCTCGACGCTGAAAATAATGTAGGCCTGTTGGTGTTTGGGGGGCCATCATCATCACTGTCTTCTTCGCTGCCACTTATACCTTTGAACAGATGATTCCACCTCACTAAGCATATCTCCCTCTTCACTCTTCATGATCTCATTCACTTTTTTGAGCGAATATTAACATTTCCTATGTCTTAGAAACACACGGCCAGTTTGATTGTCAACTTGAGTCGGATATTGTTTTGATTACTGCACATGAGCAACAAGCAAGAAAATGCGGACCAGCCTTGAAAATGAGGTTGCTATGCGGTCACATTTTGTTCGGCACGGCAGACAGCACGATGTATAAAACCGACTTGTGCCAGTGTCAAGCTACCGGCAGATTTTGCCGAGCCAATGGTTGTGGCGCGGTAGATAATGTAAGATTGATTTAGTCGTTGCGCCACCACCATGCTAGTGTCAAACGTAATTCATTATATTTAGTTTGGCACGGCAGTGGCACGACGCATAAACTAGGCCTTAGCATAGATCCCAAGAGAGCTCATTGAGAGATTTACAAAGGTGACAGATTTGTATTGACTTCTCAAATCTGAGACTAGCCTCGAATATTTTAAGCGCTTTCTTTCTGCATTGTTGTTCAGGTTTGTTTCGAAGCCTATTGTTAGTTCCAAAATGTAAAGACAGTTATCCTTAGTTGTCAAAAGTAAGTCAGGACGTAAAGCATCAACGGTAATGATTGAGGGTGAAGGGAGGCCTGGAATGTCTGCATACAGTGAAGATCCTTCAACTACTTTCAATGATGAGGCAAGAAAACTTAGGACAGAGTTTTGCCGCCAAGTGTACCAAACCTGTTCAAGCTAAACTTTGCAACCCACTGCAACATGAAGTAGGGTTTCAGGAAGAAGACAAACTTAGGGAGATTACGCATCCTTACGATACCGCTAACGGTATCTTTATGATTCATGAGAGCACAAAACGCCCACTCTCAGAAAACATGAGCCCAGACACGTGCAACCGCAGAATCACAGGGCTGCGAAGTTCTTGCACTTGGCGGGAGGGAAAATAATAATATTTACTCTTACGTTACTCTGCAAGTAAGTATGGCTATTCGACGAGATCTTAGAGATATAATCGATGAAATTGATCGTCAATTGCTCTATAATGTGAAAGGGTGAATAGGCCTAACCTGGAGATTCCTTACTGGCAATATCAACGTTTTGATCTGGAAAGACTCACGGACGATGAGTGCAGAGTAGAGTTTAGATTAAAAAACAACGACATCTATGACATTGCAAATGTTCTACGAATACCAAATATATTTACATACAACAGTCTGACTGTTGAGCCAGTTGAAGGCTTGTGTATTTTAATGAAGATGCTTGCATATCCATGTAGGTATTCAGACATGGTTCCTCGTCACAGATATGGTTCCTCGTCTCGGCTAAATTCATGAGATGTGTATTGTAACGAATCATGTAATGAGTTTGATCTACAACCAATGGTCCTTTCTGCTATCACACTTTGAAGGAAGAAACAGCTTATCCCCGCAAAATCAATGCGCCAAACTTCTCGCAACGCTCATGGGTTCTTCTGAATCGCTTCCTTAAAGCAAACAATTTCTCATAATAGTACCCTTGACTAGATAAACTTGAAGCTTCCTTTTAGTTCAGCTACTATGGACAAAGTATGTTAAATCAAAATTCCTAGTCGAAGATAATGCGTGTTATGAAATTAGGCCTAAACCTCTTCGACATTCCAAACAACAAATATTGATACAACAAGCAATGCTTCATACCTTGATATATTTTGACTATCTATTTTCAACAGCAAAGCTTCTTTTGATAAAAAAACACGGAAAGATACAATAAATTCAACTTGAAACTTAGCGTTTGACTAAACAGTATGCTCGCTGTGTTAGAGTTTTAGAAACAAAGGGCACTAACGGTAACGGATAGGTTCTCCCCTTTGAAATAGACTGAACACATGATGATATGAGTGACAGGTTTAAGCAGGCGTGATATGGCTGGGAATCTCCACGGAGTTGAACGAAGAACAATAGGTGATGACCTCTTTCCGGTAACGGTAGCGGTATCGTAAGAATGCGTAATCTCTCTATTGGCAGTCAGACGATTGTCTGAGCTTCCACAGACAAAGATGTTTGCAAGTAGGTAGTGTATTACTAAGGTATTTTATGGTAAAATTGTAGATGTTCACTGCTAGATTACTCTGTACACCAGACCCACTTCCGTTTACTTTTTTGAGTGAATGATCCAAGAAGAATGAAAGTAAGGCACCTTGCGATGGCAAATTGTGTGGTAAGCGCTCTTCATTACCCAATTTGATTGCTTTTAGTACCTCTCCGGTAGTGCAATAAATGTCATATTGCATGGTTGGTCCAGTACTAGTAGTTTTCCAGAGAGCTTGGACATTGGCTTTAGGGGAAGAATGCAGTATATTACAAGAGACTTTTGGCACTGGTTGCATTTGATAGAAGGCATTTGGAGACTCAGACCAAACTGATTTTGAGTTAGAACTAAGCTTGTCACTGTTGCGCTGACAGGAAGGTCGAGCTAACTGCGAACATATCTGGATACAAGATTGTCAAGATTGTCAGTGACCCAAGGTCTAGGTATATCTGCAACAGTAAAATGCCATGAAACATTGGATAATACATATCTGTGATAGACTAAACGCTTATTGTTAGGATGAACAGGCAAATCATTGATTCCTTTCATGAAAGTGGAGAAGAGAGAAAGTAGTTTAGACTTGTGCAGTTCATTATTCATGTCAAAATTGAAGTAGTGGCCAAGGTATGTAACAGATTCACCATTTTTGACAGGAGGAACAAGTTGCTTATCAATTTAACGTTTTGGCTGACACTGAGTCGATCGTGTTGAATAGTTCGTAACACCAAAAGTGACACATTTATCAACCCGTACAACAAAGGTTGCCCATTGGCACCACCTTGTAAAGCAAGTGAGTAGGATTTGGTTCTCTTTTTCTCCACTAGTAATAACAGCTGCATCGTCAGCAAACTGAAACCAATGCACTGGTTGAACCATGTGATCACTTCCATCATGAACAGAGAAACTAAGATGTTGGTATTTCTCAGCTTGATAAACTGAATAAATGTGTGGAAGAAAGAGTAAACAGAAGAGGGCTCAAGCAGTCTCCCTGAAGGATACTTCACCGAACAGATATAGTGGCGGTTTGAACTTCTTCTGTGATAATGGAAGTTTTGAAATCCAGATATAAGTTGGAGATCAGGGCCTGTACATGGGAAGGTATGTGATGGTATGATAGTACAGATTTGATTAAAGTATGATGAACTTCACCAAACACGTTTTTAAGATCTAGAGGGGTTATTATGAGAGACCGTTGTTTTATTCTAGCTTTGTCTATTACATGGCTCATAATGGATGTGTGTTCTATTGTCCCAGAAATATTTGAAGTGAAACCCGTTTGGATCTGCTTTTCAATAAAATTGTTTAGCTTCAGAAAATGGAACAATGAATTTCGTAAGCATGATGTAAATATCTTCAAGGGAACAGATTCTAATGTTATTGGTCTGACATTTGCTGGCTCATCCATAGAACCTTTCTTATGGATAAGTATTGTTGCTGCTTTTTTCCATTCCCGAGGAATTCTACCAGAAAGCCATATAACACGGATGATTTCAGTGAGAAAGGGTCGTAGATCTGGACAACGCTTAAGACAGATGATCGATATCTTGTCAAGTGGACATGGGGAAGTAGAAGCTGCCATACGTTGTATGATTGACATTATTGTCTGATACGACGGGGGTTTCATGTCAAATGGATAAGCCGGTTCACTACATTGTGGAATCCAGGAAGGAATTGGAAATAAGTTGTTAGAATTTAGAGCTGCCTTACAGAAGTGCTCAGTACATCGTGTAACATGAAAAGAAGGAAGGAGTGACTGTGTGCTCTGCAGATAGCACTTGACATAATTTCAGAAATGCTTAGATATAAACCTGTCGTGATTAGGGATATTTGAATTATGATTGACAGGTAAGTGACGGTTGAGCTGTTTGCGAAGGCGGGAAGATACGACTATAATTTCAGAGATAGGAGCATTAGAAGATGTCAACTAGTTTCATTAAGTCCTTTGCTAGACAGTTCTTGTACTTATTTTTCAGTTCCTTATCATAGCTCCTTACGGTGCCACAAGCTTCCTTGAAATAATTGTAACTAGTTGTGCTCATCAATTTGACTACATCGCTTACTGTTGATTCATTTACAACTACAGTCACAAAAGCCAACTGACGAAAGGTATTGGCCAACAACCAGTCATTATCTGATCTTGGGAGGCAAATCCCTGGAGTAAGCTCAAATTGATCTCCGAGGGATTCTTCTGGGCATTCCTCAGTCTCGCAATAACTTTTGTCGATAATTGACTCTTCCTCACCTAAATTGTTTACAATTTTACAAGTCCTCTGGTGAATGCGTAGGCCCTTTATTCCTTTGCACGACTTCCCGCAGCAACAGTTACTAGAGGCAACATCGATATTTCAAACAGGAGAAACTGTGTCTCTGACAAGAGGGATGTTAATGTCTTCATCCGGACCAGTGGCGTTACTATGAACGCGTTTTTTACATCGCCATTGATGTCGGCCTAATGCAATGACATCTTTTCCACAAAACAAGCAAACCGTAAATAGAGCAAAAAGTACAATAATATAAGAGCGAATCATGGTTTACTTAGTTCCCAGTGCTGTAATCCAACGATAAAGATAACATTTACTCAAAAATAATGTAATCAAGGCTAAATATACAATTTAACCAGGAGCCATGCACAATAACGTCCGAACGCTGGAGCGAGGGATGAGCAATGGTAAAGGGAATTTACAGGGGCTGAACAGTTTGAATTGCATACCTGAATTAACCAGGGATTTACAATAGAAGATATTGCAATGTGGCGCAACGTTGTGGATTGATAGGACATTGGTACGTTATATTGCTATACGGATATATTCAAGGAGGAAACATTATTTCTTTGCCAGCGTAAGAATGTAGGATTACGAGCAGACATCTAGCGGAGGGTTTGTAATTCAATGACTAAAATTGTGAAGAAATTTTCTACCCACAAGTAATCACTTACATCAGGGGTCTCACACACGCGGCCCGTGGGCCAACTGTGGCCCCCGGTGCGATAATTTGCAGCCCCCATCTTAATATGAAAGATTAATAAAAGTGCGGCCCGCAAGATTGATATGATTTACATTTGTTGTGTGTGGCGCTGAATGAACCAAGTACGATGAGATATATGCCTGGAGGACGGGCATCGGCCGGGCTGTCCAGCACCTTGCTCACTCATTCATTCCACCAGTCAACTGTGTAAAGGAAAAGCCATTGTGTACGTCGGTTTGAGCTATGCGCATGCGTCTGTCCAGTGAAGACGACAGCAGCTAAACCACGTCTGCCTCTGCAAGGTAAGTTTCTGTGATTATTTCGAATTTAATTTTAATCCTGGCGCAATTTGATGCGAGAAATATACCCTTCTGATGAAATCCCGACGGTTAGTTTTCTTTTGGACTCACAAAAAACCCCCATCTCTTACGTGAGGACTGCTTTTCCTTGCTTCCGCTCGACCGGTTTCAAGTGGAATCACATATTACAGAGCCCCAATGATGTCTCTTTCAAAGCCTGCATTGAAAAGAAAGTTTGTGATGAGCACAGACAATGTCAGCAAAAATGGGAAGTACAATAGTTCTTTGTTGATCACAGGTGCAACCTGACATGTGTAACTTGCACTGAAAAAGTTGCGGTGCACGAGGAATACAACTTGAAACGTCATTATACAACTAGACATGCTGAGTACCAGGGAGATGAGAGACCCAACCAGCTTGCCAGTCTTAAAACAAATCTACTGAGGCAACAGCATTTCTTTAAGAAAGCAAACAAAGAGAGTTCTGCAACAGTTGAAGCTAGCTATGTCATTAGTGAGATGATTGCAAAAGCAGGAAAGCCATTCACAGAAGGTGAATTTGTCAAAAAGTGAATGTTACAGGCTGCACATATTGTCTGCCCAGAAAAGAAATGTCAGTTGAACAGCATCAGACTTTCTGCCAACACTGTGGCAGAGCACATTTCTGACCTGTCGAGTGACATTTATGATCAACTGTGTGAGAAAGCAACATGCTTCAGTGCATATTTGGTGGCTCTTGATGAGACCACAGACATCACAGACACCGCACAGCTAGTAATATATGTCCACGGTGCTGATGATAACTTTGAATTGATGGAGGGGTTGCTCACAGTAAGTCCAATGTATGGCCAGACGACTGCAAAGGAAATATTTCACCAGCTGTGTGATGCCATTCAAATTGCTGGTTTGCAATGGAAGAGCTTTGCTGGAATAACAACCGATGGAGCCCCATCAATGACAGGGAGGAAGAATGGACTGGTAGCACTTGTTCAAAAAATACTGGAAGAGGAGGGCGTGGAGGAGACCATAGCTCTGCACTACATTATCCATCAGCAGGCCCTTTGCAGCAAATGCCTGAAGTTTGACAATGTGATGTCTGTCGTTGTGAAATGCATCAACCAAATCAGATCCAGAGGCTTAAAGCACAGAATGTTCCGTGCTTTTTGAGAGTAAATTGAGTCAAAATATGAGGATGTGCTATACTACACTGAGGTACATTGGCTCAGCAGGGGAAGCGTTTTGAAGAGATTTTTTGAGTTGAGAGCAGAAGTAAAAGACTTCATGGAGAGGCACGGGGTGGCTGTTCCTGTGCTAAGTGATCCCAAATGGCTCATGGACTTAGCTTTCTTTGTTGACATCACACATGACCTCGATGTACTAAACAAGAAGCTTCAAGGCCAGGTGTCAGTGCTGCCTATGACAATGTCAGAGCATTCTGCACAAAACTCATGTTATGGAAAGCCCAGCTCTCTCAAACAAACCTTTGCCATTTCCCAGCATGCAAGACACTCGTGGATGCAGGTATACCATTCAGTGGTGAGAAGTATGTTGAGGCCATTTTGAAGCTACAGGAGGTATTTGATCACAGATTTGCAGACTTCAAGACGCACAGAGCCACAATTCAAAGTTTTGCGGACCCTTTCTCCTTTGATGTGCAAGATACCCCCCTGTACTTCAAATGGAGCTCATTGACCTGCAGTGCAACTCTGTACTCAATGTTAATGTCAGGGAGGAGAGTGGAGAAGCAGACAAGCTTGGGACATTTTTGAGAGAGTTGCCCCCCAACTTCCCTGAACTTTCTCGGATGTTCAAGCGGACCATGTGCCTTTTTGGGAGTACATACTTGTGTGAGACGTTATTCTCCACCTTGAACTTCAATAAGTCCAAGTACAGGTCCAGACTTACTAATGAGCATCTTCAAGCTGTACTGAGGGTCTCCACTGCTTCCTCCCGCAAGGCAAATGTAGCTCGTCTATGTGAGAACAAGCCCAGCCAGATCTCTACCAGCAAGATGTAGGCAAGAAAACCCATGTTCAAAACAGTTCATGTACAATGTTTCATTCCTGTCCAGAAAGTTAAAGTTTAAAAATACTGGTAAAGCAGACTTTTAAAACTGAATAAAAAATTACTAGTCATTCAGTACATATTTGGTTTCTTCAGTCATCTGTATTATTTTATTTATTTAGTACCAATTTATTTACTATTTTATTCATTTTTTCATTTCATTAATTCATTATTTTGTGTAATGTTTTATCAGCACTTTTCTTATGGAAATCCTGATGCGGCCCAGCTTCACCCAGACTCTGCTCCCAGCGGCCCCCAGGTAAAATGAGTCTGAAACCCCTGACTTACACTAAGTGAACAGTGTTTCCATTATCAAGCATAGCAGGGTCAAAAAATTGTGACCTTGTGTGAGTTGTGAAATGCTGCATATTGTACTACTGTTGTAGCTGTCCTTCCTAGTTACATTAAATGTTGGTTTCAATTAGAAACTATCTGTGCTTCAGTGAGCCATGCAGAGGTAATGTAAGGGAGGAAATGTTGGAGGGAAACCCTGACAGTGAGTGAAACTAGAGAATTTTAGCCAACCACAACATTCGGATTGGCTTTAACAAGGAGCAGGTTTTGACATTGCCAACAGTGCATAGACATCTTCAACAATTTAGTTGGCGGCTGGAGAGTTAAGTGAACTTTTAGTGCATTCTAACCACCGGCTCATCCCTTGGAAAAAGCTATCATCTAATGTCTCCAGAGTACTACTGTGAAGGGTTGATATTACTACTCTTGTTGGGATCACTTCTGACCAGACAAAATATCCCAGCTCAAAAGAAGTGAAACTTCTACATAGCATTTGATGTTTTCTACTTTACAAGAGGCTGTATAAGTTGACATGGTTTAGGACAGGCTTGTTCATATTTCGTACTAGGTCTTGAGCTAGGTTTCTTATAAAAGCAAAACGTGTACATGAGTTTCACTGAAATTATGCATCCAGGTGTATTACGTCATCAGTGGACAGATCAATAATGGTATAGCATCTATTGTTTTTCTACGAAAGTTATGCCATTATCACTGAGGGCATTGTCGCCATAAAAAGTATTACAATCTATGATGACAAATACAGTTGCTTCTCCATATGGGGCTCCGTAGAAGAAGGAGGGGCACATGTTGTGTTGTATCTTCTTACGAAAATAGTGTTCAGTCATTCCTGAATTGTTTTTCTTTAAGAACTCACTGCATAGTGTGTATAGCTATAACGCAATACTAATAGAAAAAACATTTAAAATGTCTGCTAGTAGTAGGTGGGTTACTTACGATGATAATCAGGGTAACTATGACTTAATTCTATGTCTAGATGTATGGGAGATCGGCCGCTGTAAATTTTCCACTTAAAATCTGAATATGAATATCTGTGGGAATAACTTTACCCTTTTTTGGGAACTACGGTTGGTGCATAATATGGCTCTTTTTTGATTCAGCAAGCCAAAGTCGGTACATCTCAGGATCATACCAGAAAATTTATCCTGTTCTCACCTCTTCGATCCTGTTACTCTTCAATTGTCTATATACTACTGAACACGTGCAAGACCAAAGATCTGCAATAAAAATAGACAACAACAATATACGTACTATAGTAGTAGTAGTAGTAGTAGTAGTAGTAGTAGTAGAAGTAGTAGTTGTAGTAGTAGAAGTAGTAGTTGTAGTAGTAGTAGTAGAGTAGCGGCAGATAGTCAGTTAGGTACATAGTTAATATAAATTGTCAATATAAGTTTCTTTGCCTCCTCGTTGTTTATCATTATATCGTGTAATCAAATTGACACCGTTCAGTGTAATCTGTAATGACAGATATGTGCTATTTGCATCACAATTTGATCTTATCACTTTTCCCATATACTCAGGTAACCAGCATCACTACGCGTATATCAGCGTATGGTTCGTCCACAGTTGGATATAATAATTCTTCATCTCGTCATCGTGTTATTTTTTGATTTATACTTAATGTTAATAGTTAGACCGTGGCTTTGGTGTAGATGTAGACTACAGCTCTCTGATGCGGGAGGCATCAACGCTATTTCACTGCCTTTAGGATTGGGTGAGGGTTATATACAAAATGTTATCTACAAATTTTGTAAAGGTAGATTGACTTTGAGGATCTTGTGATTGGTTGGTGTGTCTGTCTGGGATTGTTCTTCTGGAATCAGTGTTATTGTGCCCTGGTGGGGGAAGATGATAGGAAAATAAGTGTTTTTGATAAAACAGCAGCAGCAGCTAACATAGGATACATGCAGAAAAGTTGTATTCGTCGCCAATTGTCACCATTGTTGTGTGGTGTTGTATATCACTGTTTTTTATTTCTCTTATTTGTCGGTGGATATATTCTTCTGTCCTTTGCTGCCTTGTTTTTAGTATTTTGATTTTTGTTGTCTGCAAAAGATGATGATGATGATGATGATGATGATGATGATGATGATGATGATGATGATGATGATGATGATGATGATGATGATGATGATGATGATGATGAGTTATTGTTGGTTATGTTGGTTAGTGTATTGCACACGCTGCATCACAAAGGATATTCCATGCAGTGGTATCTCGTTGTCTTTGCCATGCAACGGCGATATCATGTTGTCTCTGTTGTCTCTTTTCACATTTTTTTTTCTTCAGTATGTTGACTTTTTTGCAGTTTTTCTCGTTGTGGATTACGTTTTGCTTAAGAGGAACTGGTCGTGGTAGTGATGGTGAATTCTAGAAAAAAGTAGTAGTTAATCCAAATATAACAATTTCTCTCTAACTTCTGTTCAGCTGGATGGAGCTTTCCTCTATTAGTCGCTTTGGTTTTCTATGGCAGTGGTGGACGGGCACTGAACCAGGGGCAAGTGTGGCATAAAAATGTCTTATATTAGTTTTTCCCCTTGCTTTACCTCCTTTCCATTCCGAGGCTCACCCCCCTCCACTTACAACTTAGGCCCTTCCACTTAGACCCTTCCACAGTTTGTCTGCCATTACCAACTTACACACTATTCCAAGGCAGGAGTCTTTGGCGACCCAATCCATGCCATATCAAGGCAGGAGGCTAGGGTGCCTGACTGGCAGGACACTATGTTACTATTAGCAAACTATATTATTGATGTTCACTATTCAACAGAGATCAATGATGTTACAACAGAGGAAATCCTGAATGCAATGAAATCACTCAAAACAACAAACCTATTGGTAAAGATACAAAGGCAAAAATAGTACAAGTGATGAAGAACATATACAAAGGTGATGAAATTCTCTCAGAATGGCTGGAGACAGTACTCATTGCTCTCCCAAAAAGCAAGGTACTGCTAAGTGCAAAGAACAGTGAAAAATAGCACTGATAACAAATGCAATGAAATTCCTAAACAAAGTCACATGCAACAGAATATCCACACATCTAACTGAGCACCTCAACCCAAGGCAGTATGGTTTCAGACCAAAAGTAGGAACAATTGAGAGCATTACTGCCTTGAAAACAATGCTGGCAAACAGAATCAACAGAAGCAAGATACCTACATGTCCTTCATTGATTTCAAAAAAGAATTCGAAAGGGCTGAACATGATATTCTGATAGACATCCTGAACAAGAAAGCAATTCCAGCCAACAAAATTGAGATAATCAAGAAAAGTTACAAGAATCAAATTGGCTTCATGAAGGAAAATTCTGAAAACCAGTACCCCATTGACATAAAAAGAGGAGAGAGACAAGGATGGATTCTTTCACCAATCCTCTTCAATACATACGCAGAGGAAACAGTCAAGTTGATGGATGAAAACCTTGGCATCCCTCTTGCAGATGGGAGAAAAATATGTCATATCAGCTATGCCGACAATAATGTCCTCTTGAGCAAAACTAAAAAAAGAATAAATGAAATGCTTGACTATATTCACAACGAAAGCAAAAAGTACTCAATAGAAATGAATGCCACAAAAAGAAAAATGTATGGTGGTCACAAAAAAAGGACACAAGATCGCTGATGCAAAAATCGGACAAGAACAAAGTGGGCCAGTGAGAAAAGTTCAATACCTAGGTGCTACTATTGATGACAACTTGCAAAATGAAACTGAAATAAGGATAAACAGTGCAAAACCCAAACAAAGTTTCTGGACACACAAACAACTCATGAGGAATAATCTACCTATGCAAACAACAAAGAAGCTGCTCAAATATCATGTATGGTCGATTCTAAAGTATGGTTCAGATGCTTTTTCGCTTGCAACAGCTTTGACAAAGAAGATAACAGCGTTCAAAACGTGGTGCTACCAAAGAATAGTGAAAATAAGCTGGGCTAACATGATAACTAATGAGGAAGTGCTATGGCGGGTTGAAGAAACAGAAACAAAGCTGCTGAAAATGATCATCAAAAGGACAATGACATTCTTTGGACATATAGTAAGTGCATCAGCTGGCCAGGAATTGAAAACCATAATAGAGGGAAATGACAAAGAGATAGGAAAAGGAAGAAGACAAACATGGTGGATAGATGATATAAAGAGATAGGAAAAGGAAGAAGAATGGAAAGAAGAAATTGAAGAAAACATCAAGCGTGCAGAGAACAGGAACTACTGGAAGATGCTGGTCAGACAAAATGTTGGAGGAAATAAAGTTCATATGAGAAACCAACAATCATCATCGGTCATGGTCAAGAAGAAGAAAAAGGGGAACTTTAAGGCAAAAATGTCTCTGTCTGTTAAGGCACAACATGACCTGACATAGTGGAACGACAATGTTGATCAATCATTTACTGTGATAAGGAGACCTGCTATTCAGCTAACTATGTATTCTGATGCTCCATTCAAGGATGGGGTGGAGTATTGAGTAAAGTTTCTGCTAGAGGACAATGGTTTGCAGATGAATTTGTTCATAACATCAATTACCTTAAGTTGCATGCAGCTTTTCTTGTAATCAAGACATTCAATAAATTCAAACAGCTGTGTTAAGATTATGATTGATAATACATCTGCTGTTAGCATTATTTATACTATGGGTACATGTAACCCAGCCAAGGAAACTATCAGAATGAAAAAATTTTACTGCAGGAAAAAGAAAACAACTGTTTGGTGGACAAAGGAAGTGAAAGATAGTGTGAAAATGAAGATGAACGCTTTTTGACTATGGATGAAAAACAGAACACCAGAAAACAGAATGAATTATAACTTACAAAGGAACAAAACTGAAAGAATTAAAAGGAACAAAAAGGCAAAGCCATGGAGCAAAGTTGGAAGAGACTTAACGGAAGATCATTATGGAACAAAGAAACTTCTTTTTAGTATGGCAAAAAACTAAAGGGGTAAAAATAAAGACATCAGTTATGCCATCAAAGAGAAGGAAGAAAACCTACTAGTGGAACCAGGAGAAGTAGCTGAAAGGTGGCAGGAATATTTTGAAGATCTTTAACAGTCAGAGAGTGAGTTGTGATGGAAGCGAATGGGAAAGAGAATAGCAACTGAGCGAGGATAGTGAAGAGGACTGGAACATCACAGAACAAGAACTATGAACAGCTATACAGGCTATAAAAAATGGTAAGGCTACAGGAGAGGATGGTATACCAGTAGAACTTCTCAAGTCAGCAGGTCATGCTGCTGAGATGCAACTCTTGGACCTATTTAACACCATGTTAAGTACTGAAAGTGTCCCAAAAGATTGACAATGTGGAGTGGTGTGTCCAATACTCAAGAAAGGGCATAGAACGGAATGCAAAAACCACAGAGGAGTAGTGTTGCTGTCACATACTGGTACAATTTATAACAGAATTATTGACAATGCCTGAGATCATGTGTGGAGGAGTTGCTAGCTGAGGGACAGCATTTCTTTTGACCACAAAGAGCAACCTCTGACTTGATATTTGCAATGAAAATGATATTAGAGAAGAGCTGGGAATGGGACAAGGAAAAATATATCATGTTTATTGACCTGGTAAAGGCTTTTGACAGTGTTCGAAGGAGTTCGTTGTGGAAAATTCTAGCGGATGAACACTGCAACATCCCAGCAAAATTAATAAGGGTAATAAAGAACATGTATTTAGTGTTCCCAACCATGATCAAGAGTCAGACACAGGATTCTGGATGGTTCAACATTAACTTTGCAGTGAGGCAAGGATAAGTGTTGTCTCCATTGCTTTTCATTATTTTTATGGATAAGTGTATGAGAAATATCAGCGTTGGTGATCTTGGAGAGGAAACAATGGTATATGCAGACAAAGCTAACAGCATGGAACAACTTCAAAGAGTAGCAACTAGATAGCATGAAGAAATGTCACAAAATGAAATTAAAATAAACACCAGATCAGGAAAGACAGAGTTTATGGCTGTGGCCAGAGAAGATTGTGAACAGGATTTGTTTATCGGCAAAAATCAAATAAATCAAGTAGAAAAATACAATATCTTGGTGTCCATCTGAGCAAGAGAAATGTACAACAACACTGTGACCATGCTCTACCTGTTCCTAAAGCAGAGAAACATCCGAAGGCAGTGCAACACTAAAATATACACTATGATAGTAAGAACTAGTCTGACATATGGATGCAAAACATGGGCGTTGGCCACCAAGATGGAATCTAGGGTACAAGCTGCAGAAATGAGGGTAATGAGACTTATAAGAGGTGTTTCCAGGAGGGACAGGGTGAGAAATGTGAAAATCAGAGAAGACCTTGGAGTGACTCCCCTGTTGCAATTCATCGAGAAAAGGAGAATGCAGTGATTCTAAAATGTGACAAGAATGCCAGAAGATCAGTGCCCCAAGACATATTTCACATGGAAACCAATGGGGAAGATACTATTGGGAAGACCTAGGAAGAGATGGATTGTGTTGAAGAGAACGTAAGAAGAAGATGAACAACATTACATCAATTGGAGGAAGACAGGCTTTATGAAGAGAGAGGAGATTGGAGGCGTTTTGTGCATGGTCAGCCTACTGACAGATAGTTTAACTATCTACTCAGGTGCATTGTGAGAAAGGTGAAAAATGGGTACATATAAGAGTGAGATTTGCAATGACATTGTAGTAGCATTATGGAAACTTTGTATTGACAATACTACTTTAGTCACTGCAGCACATATTGCTGATGGGTGTAATACTGTAGCAGACACTGAGTTTTGAGATTTTCATATCCAGCACACTGAATGGAAGTTAGACCTTTTGCTTCTGTACAAGGCTCTACATAAGCTTGAATTTGCCCCAGAAATAGACCTATTTGCTTCACGCATTAACAATCATTTTGCCACATATTGTTCTTACAGAGCTGATCCAGGTGCCATATTTGTGGATGCTTTTCAATTTCTTGGCTGATTTTTGTTTTTATTGCTACCCTCCATTTAGCTGCATACTCAGAGTGCTGTGGAAAGTCAAGAAAAACAAAGCAGCTAGAGAGATTGTGGTGTCACAGTGGCCAACACAAACCTGGTATTCAGTCCTAATGACTATGCTAGTGCTACCACCAATTCTTCTCAAACCAT
>OLMO02000238.1:17385722-17409317 GCA_900291935.2 Cassiopea xamachana | reverse complement strand
ATATATATATATATATATATATATATATATATATATATATTTATATAATACTCTTGTCACTATTATCATCAAACTTGCTTAATTTAACATATCTTTCATTCAAAATGAATGAGTTGCACTTTGTTTCTCTGAAGCTTATTTTATCAATATACTGACATGCTTCTGCTTTATGTTTAATAACCATGTTCATATATCATATTAGCTCATATAGTGTATATGCAGCATTTGGATGGTTTGTGAAAGATCATTTACAGCGTCATTTCAGTGCACACTTGTAGTGTATGTACTCTTTCTTTGACAATACCACATAACCAATTCTGGCTAATGACCTCTATTCATTGTATTGCCCATGAGTAATAATTGCTTTTGAACTTTTTTATCCATGACTCCTTCTTCCAGAATATCTGTATTAAATTCAATTTAAATGGGTTCATCTCAAATAATACACGAATTATGTTTTCTTGTCTCAATTGATTGTGAATAATGGTCATATATTACATCTAACAATTACATTCTCTTTCTTTTGGTTGTATTTCTAGTTGCACATAGTTCTGAACATTCATTTTTCTACAGGAGTTATTCTTACAATAATAGAGAGTTTACGATTTGATACGTAATGCATTACGACAACATAGGCTTGGACAGGAGTGCAGTAAGGTCATGTTGCCATAGTCTGTTGGATGTGGTTACAAAACACAACCCACAAATGGCTACTCAGCTATTTACACACCAACAATCAAAGTAAAATTAAGCAATGGAGACCAACATTGACCTTCCGTATCATGCTTTGCAGCTGCATGAAAACAAGGTGCTAGGTAATGATGACCGTTTCATGGTCTTGGATGCACCACAGCCTAGGAGAAACTTGCATAGTGCTTTGCCATTTTGGCGCTATGAGCATTTCAATCATGAAGGCTTGACTGACAATGAATGCAAAGGCGAGTTCAGATTTGGCAAGGATACTATTTACACACTTGTACATACATTCCGACTACCAGTGGTGATCAGGTGTTATAACAGTATTGTGATAGATTCCATGGAAGCTTTCTGTATATGCCTCAAACGATATGCATACCCTTGTAGGTATGCAGATTTGATGCCGAGGTTTGGTAGGCCTGTCCCACAGCTCTGTATGGCCGCCAAACTTTATCACAGAAATCATACAACAGATATTGTTACCTTCTTACAGAACTAGACCAGCCTTGGCTATGACCACAAAACCTACAAACATATGCATGCGCAGTCCAAAACAGTAGTGATGCACTTGACAATTATTAGGGTTTTGTAGATGGTACAGTCCGACCCATTGTCTAACCTGGGAGGAATCAGAGAGTGGTCTACAATGGCCACAAAAGGGTGCATGCCCTCAAGTTTCAAGTTGTTGCTGCTCCCAATGGGTCAATTGCAAATGTGTATGGGCCTGTAGAGGGTAGGAGATACAACAGTGCTTTTGTAGCAATGTCTGGTCTTTTACCCCAGCTGGAGTAATATTCTGTCTCTACTACTGGAGACATTTTATGTATATATTGGGACCCAGCATATCCTCATAGGTTACAGCTTCAGCATCCATATGAGAGAAGAGCCCAGTCCATGAGTAAGGCCAGTGTATCAGTGGAATGGATTTTTGGAGATATTGTGAACTAAGTAAAATTCACAGAGTCTAAGAGGAACCTAACAATTGGCCTTAGATCTGTTGGCACCATTTATACTGTGTGTGCCCTTTTACGAAATGCTATGACATGCTTCCATGGTTCAACCACATCAGCTTACTTTGATTTACAACCACCTGCTCTCCATGACTACTTTTTATAGTTTTCTTGGATGCACTGAAATGGTTTGGTTACAAACCACCAAATATATACAGTGAAAATAATCCTACAACTTATCTTGCACATGACATTATATGCTATTTACTGAAATTTCATATAAGAAACATGCCTTATTTTTAGTTACATAGTTCTCAGTTGTTTGAAAACAAAATCCAACTGACTCCCTTTTCCAGTGTTGCCACTGAGCCAGGGAATATCAAGGTATTTTATGTTTGATCATGGAACTGTGGGAAGAAAGAGAGAGCTGTCAGAAAATCAGGGACAAAAAAGGAAAGTGTTAAGAGTCTTCTTCTTCTCAGCATGTGAAGGTTCGTAGTTGGACATAAGCCTTCCCTAGTTCTTTCCATCGCTGACGATCTCATGCTGTTCTGTGCCAGTTCTTCTTTGCTTTGTCTAGGTCATCTCACCATCTAGTTTTTTGCCTTCCTTTTCTTCTCTTATGGCCTCTTGGTGTCCAATGCGGTATCTTAGTTGTCCACCAGTTGTCAGTTCTTGCTAAGTGACCAGTCCAGCTCCATTTTAAGTCACTGATGGTTTGCATTATATCCCTTACTTTTGTTTGAAGTCTGATCCACTCTGCTGTTTTTCTATCTCACCATGTTCAGTTGTGCAATAGTCTTTCATGGGCCCTTTGCATTGTTCTTACTGTAATGACTTCTTTTTTCATGAAATTCCATGTCTCCACACCATAGGTGACAGTTGGTAGGATACATTGGTTATAGACTTGGTGTTTGTTGACTATTGGGATATCTTTATTTTTAAAGATTGAGTATGCCCTACCAAATGCCTGCCAACCCATTGTAAGTCTTCTCTTGATTTCCTGCTCTGTGCTAGTAAAAGTAGCTGAAATAAGCTGTCCTAGGTAGATGTACTTTTGAACTATTTCACTTTCATTACCTCCTATGATGATGTTGATGTTGTCATTTATTACTTCATTCTTCATTATTTTAGTTTTCTTTATGTTCATGATCCATCTTGGTCTCGTTCAAAGTAACAACATTCTTCATACTCAATCTCTAATCCTGTCTAGTTTGGACGTTACCAAAAGTTATCCTTTTTATATCTGTTTGTTCTGCATTGTCCTTATGAAGCACAACTGAACTCAATGTTTTATGCAACCAAACATTGGAATGGCCAAAAAAGTCTGATTAAGGGTTGTGGGAATATCAAAGGCAATGAGTATGATGTCAAATATCACGGAACATCAGGGAATTTTCTCCTACAATACTAGTGGCAACCACTTTTCACACTTTTGGACTACGATTTCTGTAGAACACTTGGATTATAATTTCATATTGCAGTAAACAATAGCATGTACATAATATTCTTGAAGAGTATACTGATTGACTATTACATGGTTTGGGCTCTTGTATTAAAGCCGGTGATTCTCAACGGAGGCTTTATCGCCCCCAAGGGGGCATTTTGAGAAGGATGTAGCTTACGTCTGTCTAACTTATTTTAGGGAGTGTCTGTCTCTACCAGAGCTGGAAAAATTCCACAAAAAAAGGCTAATTCCAATTCCAGTAGGTCTCAATATCATCAAATCTAATTCTAATTCCGACTTTTTCAACTATGGTCTCAACATGTAAGGATGTGACTTTCAACTAAAAAACGTTTCTCCCTTTGACACATGTTATCACTGCATCATTATGAGGAAGATAGATAATAGCAGTTAAACACACAGCTCTCAACGATGTCTGACACGTGGCAGGATGCTCGAAGTCCCACCAGGCACATGCATCAACAGCTCATCAAAAGTCAGAAGCAGAATTCGTAAGACCCCAGCGGTCACCGATTGGTTTTGGAGTTATCTAGTACAAAGCGACACTAGTCAGATGAGAGTTCTCTTTCAATTTCTCGACAGGATACACTTTATACATAAAATCGCGGATTCCCATGGTTAACCCAGAAGCTGATTGGTCAGTAGAAGCACGGCGACACACACTGACAAGACGACCCACAATACACACAGACACGTGTCAACAGCAGCGCTCAGTCACACAACACACTCACATAGACATATCGTTACTTGCTTGGTGCGCTGGCTGAGAAATGAGAGAGAGGATAGAGACAGTGCGGCGTTTAGACACATTAACATACAACAGTCGAGTTGGTAATAGACGATCGATAATCCATGACTATGTTAAAGTTGATTTTTACCCGTGAAGTTAAGCAAGAAAAAGTGCACCAGTACATGGCCGATTATTTGAAAATTGGTTTATTTAGGCGCCTTACGATTGCTGCTTGCCTATGTGTTTATTGTGTCATCAGAGGTTGAACAATTACACTATGAAGTATGTTCGACTTTTACAGTATTTCAATGCAAAGCACAGTGATAAATCTTCGAAGCCGCTTTCGTATTTCCAAGATCTGCGGCAGCAATTTTGCAAGCGTCCTACTCTGATGCAATGCTTTGCTAAACTAATGGAGAAACAAGACAAGTCACTGATAGCAAGCTACGAAATTTCACATTTAATTGCGAAGTCTGGCAAACCTCACACAATAGGTGAACAGCTCATCAAACTGGCTATTTCGGTATTTCTTCAAACTGCCATAAATCACACGGATGCTACCTTTGTCAAAATGATGCCTCTCAGCAATGATGTTGTGCGTCAACGAATAGATGAGATGTCTGTTGATGTGGAACAGCACCTTCTCGGCTTACTTCGAGAAAAACAGTTTTCTCTTCAACTTGACGAATCAACAGTTTGCGGTAGTCAGTCGTTTCTTCTCGCCTATGTACGATTTCACGACAACTGCGATTTTCGGGAGGAACTGCTTTTCTGCAACGCTTTTGAAACAATGACAACGGCTGCTGAAATCCATAATCTCTTGGCAACTTATTTCGCTGACAACAATATTCCACTGGCATCCATCGTATCATGTGCAGCAGATGGAGTGCCTGCAATGATAGGTAAGAACAGTGTTGCTCTAAAACAACTTAAAACTAACAGCCTTCCATGTTGACGGTGCATTGTGTTATTCACCGTGAAAACTTAGTATCCCGAACTCTTTCGCCAGATTTGTGGGAAATATTACATGCTGTCATATCATGTGCAAACGCTATACAAGCAAATCCAAAGGCAGAGTGCCTCGTTGAAAAATATTGTAAAGATGTAGAAAAGCAGCATGTTAATCTCATGTTACATACTGAAGTCAGGTGATTATCTAAAGGAAACTGTTTTATGGGTTTTTTCGAATTATTTGATGAAGTCTTACATTTTTTGCCTGATTCTCCGCCCCAAAGTTTGCTTCAAAGTGCTAGCGGAAAGCTGGCTGACATTTTTCAAACACTTAATGTTTTAAACAAGGAATTGCAGGGAGATAAAATCACAATGTTAATCTCAAAAACTAAACTACTTGCCTTTATCGACAAACTATCGTTGTATGCTTCACAAATTACAGTTTCCCGCTTTGACCATTTTCAACTTTTGTCTAAGTGTGTGCCAATACCTACAAAAGTGACAAGCGCTGTGTGTGCTCATTTACGTGCATTAGAAAATGAATTCAACAACAGATTTTCCGACCTTTGTCAGCTACATTTTCCTGAATGGTTTACACAACCATTTCTGACAAATCTGTGTGATGTTGAGACGTGCCTTCAGGATGAAATGGCTGGGTTAAAAAATGATAATGTCGCTCAAAATCGTTTCAAACATAAGGCAACCAGGATGTGGCTTGATAACCATGTGAAAAGTCAATACCCACTCACCCACTCCACCGCACTGAAACTTTTGTTACCTTTCCCAACTACCTATCTGGTTGAGAGTGGTTTTAGTGTTGTAACTGATTTATTGACTAAAAAGCGAAACAGACTTGAAATAGAAAACCGCTGAGATTTGCGCTTGCAACTGACAAAATTACAACCAGATATAACCAAGCTTGTATCTAGACATCAATCACAGCCTTCACAGTAAATAAACTCTTACGGTAGATTCACACTTGTCGCGTTTTTCTTGCCGCCTAGTTGCCGCGAACCATATATGGTAAGCGTTTTTTTTCCAACTTCATCAGCCACACGTTTTTTTACTGATGCGGCAAAGCTGAAAAAGTTCAGCTTTTCCGCATCACGCCGCATAGGAACAATAGTGAGCAACATGGATGCCAAACAAGTGAACAAGGAAAGTTTGATAGAATCGGTTAGAAAGTTCCCGTGCCTGTATGACACAAGGCGAAAAGATTACAAAGACGACGGTATTAGGGAAACTGCTTGGAAATTGGTAGTATGTGAAGTTCTGAGCACAGATCCAAACAGTAGCGATACAGTTCTTCGTGAAGGTAAATGTAAATATTTTTAGCTCTCCTTGTTTACCGTTTCGTTATATATATTCCTATTCGACTGATAGAGTGTACCCTGTATTAATGTGTTCTATAGATTTATTTTCTTCACCAACTGATGGTGGATTGAGCATTAATCCGAAACATGTCTTGGAAAATTAAAAGCATTTTCATTTTCATTCGATTTCTTTCCAACCTAACTATATTGAGAAACTGAGGAAAGAATGTAAATATATTCTCATAGATAAGCATTCATAATTCAACGTAGTTCAGTTTGCTTATTTGGATGCCATTTAGTTTTGCTTTGATATATGTATTTAATTAGTATCCGTGGTGTCAACCCTTTACATTAGTTATCTTTCGATTCAACCCTGCAGATGTGAGTGCAGTGAAACAGGTGTTCAAGACTTTGAGGGATAGATTCATGAAAATGGGACGAGAATACAAGCCTTCTGGTAGTGGCGGTGGTGTTTCAAAAGAGCCTTCGTGGCAATTCTACAAACAGTTAGAATTTCTTGCTCCATTTTTCAAGCATAGGCCAACCATGGGCAATCTTTCAAGGACAACAGACAATATAGATCCGGAGGAGACCGCATCGGAAACAAGTGAATCAAACAGAAATGCTGATTTGGAGACAATGTATGCAGTTTGCGATGACTCGCAGGTTATGACTGCTGCTGTATTTCCACCAGTTCCCATAGAAGTGGACAAATTGGCGATGGATGATGGAGAGTGCACAAGCAACTCCATAGAATCCACAACTGCCGATAATTCCTTTGATGTAGGCCCCATTCCCAAGAAAAGAGCTAAAAGGGTCCAAGAGAAAAGAGATAATATGAAAGCAATTTTAACTGCTTTAGAGAGCTCACATGAATTTATTATGAGTGCCAGCAACAAGCAAGAGCCAGATGCCGATGAACTTTTTGGTCAAAGTGTAGGGAAAGAATTGAAAGAACTCACTGACTACCAAAAGAGCCTGGCTAAACTGCGGATACAGCAGGTTTTGCACGAGATTAGATGGGAAAGGGAGCCTCACAATTAACATGCTTTTTACAGCGAAAATAGTTATATTCTTTACACATTATCTATATTTCTACTTTACCGTAAGTCCTTGAACGAGCCCCCTTGGGGCTCATTCCTTTTTTGGATTTTAGCTTGAGGGCTTTTTCGAGGGGGGACTCTAGAAAAATTTTTTCTAGTTGTTATACATATTCCTTTTCAAATTATTCAACCAATAAGCTACTTTTTGATACTGCAAATACAGGCAATATGGATATTTGTTCTTTCTTAAATCTATACTGCATTGAAAAAAGTCTCATAACGCTACAGTCACATGCTTCGATATGTGATTATTTGAGGGGTGCTTATTGAATATTTGTAGTTCTAGGCCGGGCTTATTATATGGGGGGACCAGCCCAAGGATTTACGGTACTTCCATAACTTTTGTTTTCAGTAAATAATTCTTCAGAAATTCTTGAAAAATAATATCTCATTAGTAGTCTTTATATTATGAGACAGATTCATATGAAGTCCTTCTGATATATTCATATTGCCACGGCAATTCTCCTTGTGGGGTGACAAAGTAATCTGCCATTCCTGAACGCAGTGCTTCTGCAACTTTGGTATAATTATTATTGCCAATCTGGCTTATACCAGTTAGAGCATCAGTGCTTCCTACCTCTGACCTCCAAAGTCCTCTGTGTAATATGCCATGACAATCTTCGTAGTCAGTATAACCTGGGGGGCAATATATACGTCCAAATATCTTCTGGGAGTCGTCGTGCTTTTTCAGCCAATTGTGTAGAGCTATCGCAGCAAGTACATATTTCCCAGCTTTCTCTGGCTCAGCTTCAATGGGCCCTCGCACAAATCTCCACCTTGCAGACAAGATTCCGAATGCTTCTCAACCTGTTTGATCTAACCGCCCCCCCAATTCAACGAACTTTTGTAAAACCCCCCTCCTCTCGAAATATACTTTCTTTCATCAGTTTCATACGTAAATATATTATATCATAGAAATTAATAAAACAATAGAACCATTGTATATGGATAGAAATGGACAGAAAATATAATGTTATTGTTTGCTAATTCAACTTTTCCTTACACTATACTATTTACAAGACTCGGTAGTGCTTGATTTCCCTGCTGTTCTTGTTGCTGGTGTTGCTGCTGAGTCAATATTTCAAGCAATGTGTCATCCTTCCTCTCTCTTGCCTGCTGCTCTTTCCTTCAATCCTAGCTCCCTCTTTCCAAGTTCCAATTCACCTTTTCCCTTATTATGTCACTCACTAGTCTGCGTGCAATGCATCCTGGTAGTTGTATTTAAGAAAGAGCCCATTCATTGATACTTTGCATTGTGATCGTACAAAAGTTATGTTATTGCTGAACGTTTACAACGAATTGTGAAAGGAATTATGGAAAATTCTGCAAGTACGTTTGACCAGCATATCCCTAAGTCTGTTGAAAACTCTTGCCCGGGAGCCAGAGCTGAGGGAGCTATAGCATAAGGTCAGTTGAACGAGAACTAGCAGGGAAACCTGGCTCCGCCTAGTGACCTTCACCTCTCTAACAACATGGAAGAGCAAAAGGAAATACGAAGCACAGCAGTGGTTGGTGAAATTACCTGCTGCGTTCCACAGTGCTTCAGCAACAGTTTACGAAACCCGGAGCTTTCTCTTGATGTCATTCCCAATGGCAAAAACAGAGAAAAGCAAGAACTCCGCAAGCATTGGCTTTACATGATCTCGCAACAGACTTTTGATGCAGCAAAAGCCTAGACCTACTTCTAAAGCAAGAAATAGGCCAACTGATCTTCAGAAGATGGCTTCTAAAAGTGAAAATATGACATTGTCAACCCCAGACCCTATCAAAGATGAGGAAGAATCTGAAAAAGCTGAAGAACGTAGTGTACTTGAGAGAGAAGGCATTGTAACAGGGGTTGAGAAGAATGTAAATGACAGGATTGCTCAACTGGAGCTTGAAGTTAAACGACTTAAAGAAGCCAATGAGGAACTAAACCAGCAAAAGAACTGTGTGCATAGAGACACCAAGGCCACACATGTCTCTTTCTATGAGCTGAAAGATAACTCTAAGCTCTTTCGGTTTTATACTGGATTGTCAGATTATGAAACCTTTGCAATCATTTTTGAATCATTTGGTTCTGCAGTTGATAAGTTAGTATATATTGGATCAAACACAAATGCCAGTAAGATCACTTCAGCTGATTATATGAAGAGAGGTCCAAAGAGGAGCCTATCTGCAGAGCAGGAATTTTTATATGTTCTTGTACAAGTAAGACTTGGCCTTCTAGAGGATGATATTGCCTATAGAATTGGGATATCAACAGCACAGTTTTCTAGAATTTGGGTTACATGGCCTGATTTCCTGCACAGTACATTCAGAGCATACCCAATTTGGCCATCAAAGTCGTCAATATTGCAGACAATGCCAAACTGTTTCAAAGACACATATCCATCAACACGAGTCATCATTGACTGTACTGAACTGTATATTACATAAGATTTCGGTCATTTGTTCCTATTTACCTACCTTTTTGCCCCTTTGATTAATGAGAGTTAGTATATAAGAAGACAGAAATATATTAATCTTTTAGATCTATCATACTATACATCTAGAGGATATTATTGGAGTAATCTTAAGTAATGAATTTAAGCTTTCCACTTCACAAGTGTGACACACTTAGGATCAACATGTTTACTATCTATATATCTGGGATATTCATCTAGGGCAGTGCTTCTCAACCTTTTTGATCCACTTCACCCCTTTATGAAACAACTCTCAGCTATTCACCCCTACCACGACAAATGGTAATACTATAGAAAATTAAATCTAGGAGATAATGACATGGAGTGTATACTATAACAAAGCACAAAGTCTGTATGTTAACAACAACAGTTCTTTTTTCATAGCATAAATTGTTGTTATTTTTGTCTGTAATACCTTATTACTAAAAGCAAATAACATATTTATCAATGCAAGCCTTGGGCTTGATGTCCATCAGCAAGAGTTTTTACACTTGGTAATAGCTTTGTTCTTTGTTAATTGTAACCGTAGGTTGCCGTGATCAATAACAGTGAGAGAGCCACGTTTTTTTGTCAAAATATCTGCTACTGCACTAAATGCGCATTCTACAAGATATGAAGTGGGGAATGGTAATAGTACGTTTTGCGCATGTTTGCTCAAATTAGGATAATTCTCGACTATCTCTTCATCCAGCCACATGAATTGACACTTTGCTTTGTGGACAACTTCGGCTGATGAATCATTCTGAAGATCAACAAGCTCATTTTGGAACTGCTGCTCAACATCACCAAGATCAACCAGCTTATATTGAGTAAGCCATCCAGGAAAGCCCATCTCACTCAGGTCTACGAATCTCTGCATAAAGTCTGTCACCATACTTTGTAAATGACTCGTGATTACATTCAAGACCCTATCTGAAACATCATCGCATGAACTCAAACGAACGGAGTTCACAAACTCGCGCCAGGATAATTCCACTCTACATTGACAAACTCTAGTAACAAAACCGAATAGTTTAGTTTTTGAATCCAGAAGGGTCTTATTAGTACCTTGCAACTCTGCACTCAAACTATTGAGTTTTCCAAAAATAGCAGCAAGGTAGCAGATTTGTGCTTTTCCTTCATCTCCTCGTAAGATACCCATCTCCTTTCTATCTGCCAGAAACTCATCCAAAGTATCCAGGGCTGCCATCTGGCCTAATTGGAGGCCAGATTTGAAAAATCTGGCCTTTTCGAGACAGCCTTGGCTACGGATAATTTGTCTTGGCCTCCAGCTAAATTTTGGCTAAATTTTGGCCTACTGAACTTCTTAAAATCTTAAAGCTTGGAACACCTTAATTTTAAGTTTTATTCCATTTCCAATAACAGGAAATCACAAATAAGTGATAAAACCAGTTCGCACAATGGCTTTACCACCTTAATAGTCACAACCTTAACACTTGTGTTATGCTAATAATAGCCCATTAGATAGAAGGGTGTATATCCGACACATAGCAGATTAAGCGCACTGCACAGAAGCCATTTCCTGAGAGGCAATTGATTGTTACAAGGTGCTATATCCCTCCCTTTGCATGAAAGAGCAGCGTTGCTTTCCTTGTATTCAAAATATTTCAGTTAACTTCATCATTTTCGCCATGCTTACTTGTCAATCGGTCGCTATCGCTAATACAGATAACTGAAATTTGCTAATATTAATATCATGGCTTCGTCCGCATCTAACAATACTAAATCATCAAGGTGGAAAGGCTGTTACGATTCGTCTCGAAAGTACACGAAGAGGTGGGAAAAGCAACATGTTTGGCTGTCGCAATCTTCAGATGGCAAAGGTAACGCATATTGCAAGTTATGCCGAAAAACCATTCAAGCAAAGTTATGGTCAATTACAAAACATGAAGCTAGTGAAGAACACAGCAGCAAAGTAAGAGAAACACAACAAATGAGGCCATTGGTGTTAGAAAGAAGACCCAAACCTGGTACCAGAGATGAAGTTAAAAAGGCCGAAATCAGTGTGGCAGTTGCAGCTGCATGCCACTCAGCAATAGTGGTGGTTGATCACCTTGGTGAGATCATGGTGGAGCATGGGAAAGGGAGCACCATTGGAGACATTTGGCTCCACAGAACGAAATGCAGCCAACTTTTGACAAAAGTAATTTCTCCAGCTATTAAACACGAGCTTCAAGAGGATGTGAAAGACAAGGTCTTTGCAGTTCTAATAGATGAAACAACCGACGTTGCTTCAAAGAAAAACTTATGTATCTGTATAAGATACTTTAGTGAACAAACTTTGAAAGTTGAGACGGCATATGTTAGTATGGTTGAAGTTAATGAGGCAGCAGGTGAAAACTTGTTTCAGGCCTTAAAAGCTGCTCTTGAAGAGATTGGACTAAACTTGGGAAATTGCTTCGGTTTCGCCAGTGATGGTGCGTCAATTATGGTTGGAATCAGAAACTCTGTTTGGTCAAGGATCAATGAAGTTTCACCCAACTGCACAATGATGAAGTGTATTTGCCATTCACTTGCATTGTGCACCCAACATGCCTTTGAAGTAATGCCTGCTAACCTTGGCTTCTTGTTGAAAGAAATACCAAAATGGGTTTCCAAAAGCACAACCAGGCGAGAAGCTTTCAAGGAACTGTTGCATGTAATGAATCCGAGTGACAAATCTAGAGCAAAGCCTCTGCCGTTTCAGAAAATGTCAACAACTCGCTGGCTTGTGAGAGGCAAAGTTATCTACAACTTAGTGGTCAATTGGGAAGAGATCAAAGCATATTTTATGGTGGAGGAGCCCAACCTGAAGTCTGATGTGCGATACAAAGCTAGGATGATTTTGAGCATGCTTAACGATCCAGTGAACCTGCTCTACTTTCACTTTCTGTCTCCACTGGTGACGGACTTTGAGCACGTAAATGCTGTCTTCCAAACGACGAATGCCGATGCAGAAGAAATGGTCCACCAGCTACTTTCTCTTCAAAAGTCTCTGCATGCAAGAATCTACGGCTTTGGGGGAGGGGAAACTATTCTGCCTTTGTCTCGCATTGACTTTGGCGTGAAGTATTTGTTGGAGACAAAAAAGTACATTGAAGAACAAGGAAACAGCAGCAACGCCAAAGAAGTTGTCAGTGAAGTTTCAACAAGATGTAAACAGTTTCTTGTTGAACGTCTTCAGCAGGTGGGAAAGAGGCTGCCGGACAATGAAAAGCTATTCTGTGGTCTAAACAACCTAAATCCCAGAATTGTGTTGTCACAAATGGACCGTCCATTGCTAGTGTCACTGCCCATGCTTCACATAGCCAGAAATTTAACGGTTGTGGAAGAGCAGTACCACCAAATACTTCACGTGAACTGGGCGTCTGAAGAAGTGTTTGGTGGTAATATTCCTTCAGATGCGGTAGATTTTTGGGCGGTACATCTATTCTACAGGTATGAGCCTTACAACTATGATTCCAGCGCGAAAAAATTTCACATAAAAAGAGATGGAACCATACCAACTATCTCAAGCCAGAAAACTCCGTCAACCTATTATATGAGGGACTTTGCAGGCAGGAAGTGTCCTGTATACATGATCGAGGATGAATATGATGCGAACTTCGTGGAAAAAGAATTTCGAATCGACGAATACGAAACTCATACAATCCCGCAAATCCCCTCACAGCATATGTTGTGTATGAAAGACAAAGATGGTATAGAAAGAGAAATAAGAGACAGACCGAAAACTTACAAGTTGAACTTAGAAGTTGAAGTTATGTGTATAAACTTTAATATTGTTTAAGTGATGTGTGTGTTTAAGTTAAATGTCTTTGAGTGGTACACATGCGTATTTTCTCCCTGTTTATCTCTCACAAAGTGTGAATTTTACACATCCTAATTTTGCTATGTATGTGAGATTAGAATGTTTATAGCTCATTTGGAAAGTGAGTTGAAAGAGGATGGATCACATATTAGCAAGTGCAAAAACAGATTATTTAGTTCCATTTCGAATAGATGGGAGATCGATATCTGTGTTAGGTGAGAACGAGGGGCATATGACATTGATAGATCAAGATAGGTTGAACAAATAAAGAATGTACAGTTGATGGAAAGAATATTTAACATTGCGAAGGAGATTCAAGAAGAGCTAAAAATAAAGTAATTTGATGTTTAAATCATTTCAATGTGAGATAGGTTGGAGTGTAGAAGTTCTTGCTGTTTATACATGCAAAAGATACGTGAGAGAGTGGAAAATGAAGAGGTAAAACCAACAGTTCGTAAAGAATTAAAAGACTTAGGAGGAATTTATACGATTTCAAAGAAAAGAAATGAAGAGATGCGAAAAAACATAAGAACAATGAAAAATGTATATGAGCAGTAATTACCAAAAATGAGAAATAGAATGTGTTTGTTAGGGGCCAATTATATGAGCGGGCTAGCCCGATTAGCCGGGCTGCCTCTGTGAGCCGTGTCAATAGAATTTCATGTTATTTGCAAAAATCGGACTACGTGGCAATCGGGCTAGCCCGGTTAGCCGAGATCCCGTCTTCTGCCTACTGGGCTAGCCCAGGTAACCGGGCTGGTTTTCAGCTACGCATGCGCCGTGGGCTTTTCTACCATGCGTTTTGTGCAAGATGGTGGATCGCTGCAATAAACAAAAGCCCCATAAACAAGATGAGCCACCAAGGTTTAAGTGGAATGGAGAGATGGTGGAAGATGTACTAAATGCCTTGTATCAATACAAATGTATAATGGAATTTACTAACTCTGATTTTAACGCTGATAAGGCCAAGCAGTATGAAGCCGTAAGATCAAGTATGGCCTCCAAAGAATACCAGGTAGAAACTGGTTTACCCCTCGGTCCAGTTGAGATTGAGCCAATTGCCGAGGATGAAGGCCAAGAAAAATACTTGATGAGATGCATGGAAAAGAAAAAGCAAATTCGTAAGGGATATAATCAAGTGCAAGAGAAAATAAAGGAGCTCAGACAACGTTTTAGCCAAGCCATCACAACAGGAACCAGGTCTGGCTCGGGAAAAATGGTAATGCAGTTTTATGACTTGATGGTACAGATATGGGGTGGCTCCCCTGCTACAGAACCTTTAGCTTTTGGTGTTCAATCCGCCAGCTCGAGTCAAGAAAGTGATACCATATTAGCTGATGATATGGCACCGGAAGAAAGCATCGAGCAAGGAGGAAGTCAAGAGAAGTTAAATACGTGTGTGTGTGTCAACTTGTTTAATATCAAGCTAATACTTTATGGATTTTGTGTAAGCTAAGCTGCATCAGTAAAGTGAATTAAATAGACATAAAATAAGCATTTAATTAACAATTTAATATTATATAACCTAACTATGGTGTGCATATTTACATAATCTACATTTGCAATAAAGGCCCTACTACTTTTAAGGCATGTTTTCTCAAGAATTCAGATTTTCTGCCAATTCCATATTATTTGGCAGTACATTACATATTAGTAGCCCCAAAGATCAGAGGCTATGTGAGCCAATAGTACCTTAATTTCGTCTATAATGTTATAAATTGTTGATTTCTTTCAATAAGCAACAGAAAGATTTACTTGGCATATTACTTGCATATAATAATGGTTTAATTTGCTTGTAGTCTTGAAAATAAAGATGTTCAAGTGATAAATTGCAATAATGGAAATTCACGCAAGTGCCATGTGGCCCAGAGTTCTGTACCAGTTCTCTTGACAATGAAAGGAAGCACATGGAACGGCAGCTTTCTGCTGCACAGAGGGACAAGTTTATGATGGAGGAGGTGTGAGAGGAACGAGAATTTCGAAGGGAATTTTCAGTGTATGCAGAAATCACATATACTATTTGCTGATTCACTGAAAGTGCTTAGCTCTTCAATGGCTGCTCTTGCCTCCTCAATGCAGAAGTCAATGGATTTAATGTCTCAGTCATATTCCACACAACAGCAATATCAGGAAACAGAAAGAAGAAAGTGACATCAGTGATATGCAAGGGTTTAAAGCAAAAGATAGTTGTTGACTACAACTGCTTTTACTGCAATAATCTACATAACATATTTTGTAATACTCATTAACTGTGCAGCGTTATTTTACATTTCACATCAGTATGTATCAGGCAAGTTGTATTTTATGTACTCTGTTAATATCTGTCTAATCATTTCACCTTCTCCCGTGTCTCCTGAGTAAATAGGATCTGGTATGTTTTTGTGCATCACTTCATCATGTCTGTTTCTTTCCATTTGATTTTTGACCAACTCCATATCTATGTCAGTATTGTTTGCTTCACAAAAATTGTGAAGTAAAAACATGCCAAGACCACAGTTGGAATTAATTCTAGATTTAGGTCCATTTTCCTTGTTAATATGGACCAACGAGACTTGAGACGTCCAAAAGCATGCTCTATTGGATTACGTGCGGATCGTAGCATATTATTAAACACAACTTCTTCATTGGACTTGCAAGACTTATACTCTTTAATGCAATAGGGGGTTAAGGGGTAGGCTGGGTCACCAATCAAATAGGTTGGGACTTTTTCATAGCCAGGAAGCAGGCTGTTGTATGAGAAAATCGTTCCCTGCCTCAGCCTCTTATGGACATGTGAATTTGAAAAGACTTTTGCATCATGTACAGAGCCTGGCCACCTACAATCTACATCTAGAAAAATTCCATGACAGTCACATACTGCTTGGACATTCAAAGAATAAAATTGCTTATAGTTGAAGTAGTCTTGACTGTCAGTAACAGGTCTCCGAATAGGGATATGGGTGCCATCAATACATCCAAATGCCTGCACCATCCCAAACTTTGTTTCAAATTCCGCGACTTTGCTTTGCATTTCTTCTTTGGTAGAAGGTAGATACAGATTTTCAGGACTAAGGTGCTTTGAAACTGCGCTACAAACTTCATGCAAAGTTTTGGAAACAGTACATTGGTGAATTCCAAAAGTGTTCGCGGTCATCCAAAGAGATCCTGTGTCGTTCAAATAATACAATGTCACAGCTACCTTTTTTCCACAGATAAATATCGATAGTTTGGGGTTTTACCTGGTAAAAGATAAGGCCTAAATCTCTCACAGAGGATGCAGAATTTTTCCGTAGTCATGCGGAAATTCTTTCTCCATTCATGATCTGGTGAAACCCCGGTAATCATATTCAGCCACCATGTTTCCGTTCTGCCATTGTTGACCCAAGCTGCACGCCGTTTCCTGGATAGTTTTCTCATTTTCAAGTGCCTTACTTTTCTACGTACGATGTTTCGTCTTGTAGCATAATAAGTTATCAATTTTTCATTGAAGTTTCTCTTAAAAGGTATGTAAATATAAATGAAACTGTGAAGCTGAAGCAACAACGATGTCAGCATCCCGCACTGCTGGATTAATGTCCTCAGAGCTAAGAATTGCTTTTTGGCTTGTAGAGCCGCCATGTTGAGAAGTAAGAACTGACACGCCAAACTATTTTGCGCCAATTTGCAGGCATACCAAGCCCGGGGTGGCCCGCATCGTGTAATAAGCTACATACTTCAGCCCGGCCAGCCAAGGCAGCTCGGCTAACCGGGCTAGCCCGTTCCATATAATCAACTCCTTAGAAGCAACAGTGAATGAATTACAGAGAAAAAGAGAAAGTACATAGTTTGGGTATGAGGACTAAGATGGGTATAATCGATGTAGATCAGATATATCTTCTACGCAAAGAAAGATGGAGAGTGTGCATCAATGGTATGAAGATTGTGTGAGGGAAGCAATAGAATATAAATCATTTACAATATTTGGATTTTCACCAAAATATACATTTGAGCTATTTATGCAAAAGTTTGAGAGACTCTTAACCCATGGTGAAATTTTACCAGAAGAATGGATGAGATGTTATGAAATAATAGTAAAGTGTATGGAGAATGATTGGTATGTGAAACGAGGGATTGTAGTACCTTAAAAGATACAGGAGTTGATGAGAAAATGTGTATCGGACGATGATGAACAGTCAAGTTTATTCCGTGAGTGAACAGATTGTAAGTTATGTGAAGCAAGAAAATATATCGAAGAAGAAGAATCGGATTGGTCAGATTACTACGTAAATCCAGAAGATGCCGAAATTGATGACTAAACTGAATGATAATTCTTTGTAATAATACATCTTACCATTTTTAGCTTCTTACCGAATTTGGCATCTTTTTCTTATGAATAATACAAGCTATAGATATTTGCATTTTCTTTTGCTATTACCTCTCCCCTGAGAAGTATTAAAGATAATAACCACAAGGTGTATAGAAACGAGATTGTTAATCTTTCCCACGGGAAGTAATAAATGCAAATGGTTGATCCTCTATAAAAAGCCTTTAATTTCACTCCACCAGCATTCGCATCAACATGGCGGCTATTGTCAACGATTACTTTGTTAACCTACTTGAGATGGGTAGCCATACTACCAATGCTGAGCTAGTATATTTGATGGTGCGGAATTTATCTAGTAAGTATATCTATCCTAATACCAAACTTGTTTCCTCATGCATAAACACATGCGTGTATAAACAATTTCATGAATGAGTTTTTTCTTTTAGATTTGTCAGTGTGTGTTTTATCGCAAACAGAGACTGAAGAACGTTATAGACAAATAAGGCGAGAGGATCATCTACATGAATACCGCCAGATGATGAGAAGATGCAGGAGAAGAAGATTGTTTCAATCGAGTCAAACACCGAATCAAAGCATGCCATATATGTCAAATCAAGGTCAGCAAACCACACCATACGCACCGAATCAAAGTCAGCAAACCATGCCACATACACCGTATGTGAGGAGAAGACGAAGAAACAGAAGGCGAAATGAACCATATAGAAACGAGCAAAACGAACGTTACTGCATTGAGGGTGAGGAAGATGAAGATAGAACATGTTATATTTGCTATACAACTATGTTACGAGGTGAAATTGTAGACACATGTTTAACATGTGAGTATAAGTTCCATAAAACCTGTATTAGATCATGGTTTATGTATAATAGGAATCGCCCATGTCCTATGTGCAGAGCAACATTTCTCCAATCCCCTAGACTGATTACACCACCTCCGCTAATTGATTTAGAGAACATCAATTTATTGTCGCCATCATTTGAAATTATAGAATCTTCACCATCTATCTTAGAATGAATGTATTATTATAAGAGTGTTGCATCATAGTTTTTTGGGAGTGTTATGTTATTATAAGAGGATTATGTCATTGTTTCTCTGTGTCAATCTCTGTAGAATGCTGTAAGATGCCAAAAAACGTAAGAAGCCAAAAATGGTAAGAAGCCAAAATTGGTAAGATGTCAAAAAACGTAAGATGTCAAAAATGGTAAGATGCCAAAATCTGCATTCTTTTCAATTTGAAAACCTATATATTGTTGAATCTCAGCCTCGAAAATCACGTTCATTCCAAATGCTGAAAACGATGGCCTCGCAAGTACTCTCAATTCAAAATGGTGATGATGTACTTACCATCAAACATCAATACAGTGATGTCTATTCGCTTGAAGCTGGTTCAAGTTCAAAACTCCGCATGAAGTTTAACAGTTTGGTTGAACTGTTAGAATGTCTTCATGTATGGACAAACATTGTTGAAGGTGAAAAACCGAAAGTCTACATTCATGATTATGATTTTGCGGATATAGGCCCTGAGAAGTATGATGCCAGTCAAAGATCACTGTTTGAAGATTTGGTTCAACAATATGAACACACAGCTACAAATAGAAAGTACGCAGGCACAACGAGAAAATGCATTACACTTCTTTCTTCAACTGTTTGTGGAATCAAAGATAATGAAAAACAAGTGACGAATCTTGTCGCATCGAAAAAAGAAGGTTGTGATAATTCGCATGATTGGGAACTAACAATTGATATACGAAGTAAGTTCATAATGGATGATGGTGTGGTTCGTCCTACAAAAATAGGTGTAAATATCCGCGGTGAAATGATGTTATCTCTATTGAGAAGTGCTCAAGAAAGTCAAAAAATGGTGAAAATGTTTCATGAAAAATTACCAGTGGGTGAAACACCAAAGAAGAGAAAGAAACCTTATGAAAAACCCCAAAGTCACAAGACTGATAATGACGTTGCAGATCTTTTCACAAAATGGACAAATCTGATGGACAAATTCAGACTAAAACTCCAAAACTAAAGTATTTAACTAATGTTTTATGATATAATACTTTTTGAATATCTATTAAAGATTTGTTGTTATTTAACCACCGCTTTTTCCTTTGAAGTGGATCTGGGAAGACATTTTTAGAACGATTTATAACAAATTTTAGTAAAATCACAGATGGATTCGAAATCACGTTTCCAATTTATTGTGGTTCAGCGGAACAGACCAGCCAGACGCTTCTTTTCCTAGCACTGTTCGATTCTTTGATTCGATTGATAGTGACATATATTCAACACTTGAATCGGAGGGGAGGAACTCGACAATAGGTCTCGATGACTTAATTCATGAAATGTCAAGTATGTCGGATATAGAGAAATTATGTACAAAGAGTAGATCGCATTTAAATTGTAATGCTATATTATTATGACAAAATGTTTTTCTGAAAGGACCTGAGATGAGGAATTTATCTATAAATGCGCAACACATTATAATATTTAAAAACCCTCGTGATAAAAGTCAGATACGGTACTTTGCACAACAAGTAGCACCAGGAAAAGTTCAAAGTTTCCTTGAAGTATTTGAAGATTGCACAAAACGTAGTTACGGGTATTTACATTGTGATTTCTCGCAAAATACTCCTGAAGAAATAAGATATAAAACAAATATATTACCTGACGAACAACCTGTTATTGTGTATAAGATATAATGAATTACACAAAAATGGGTATGCTTCCTATGGATGTTTATAAACATTTAGTAAACGCAGATGGTCAACAACATCATACAGTTGATGCTCCTCCTCCTCCTCCTCCTAAGGCAAAGAAATCCTCTATAAAAAGACAACAACCACAACAACGGTTAATTAGAAAGATGTTGAAAGGAATGAATAAAAAACAATTGTCGGAAATTGTAAAGAAGAATGGAAAACGTAAACGAAAGAATAAATGAATTGTATTTCAATCCTGAATTCCCTGCCTCATTATCAAGTTTAGGTAAATTTTATACAGAGGCTAAAAAAGTAATCAAAACGTTGAAAAGAAGCGATTTGAAAAGATGGGCGCAACAATCACCAACATATACAATAAATAAAAGCGCCTGCAAGAAATTCGGTAGTGAGCGTATAATGACAATGCATATTAATTATCTATGGGAAATTGATTTGGTTGATGTAGTTAGACTAAAAGAGTTTAACGATGGGTATACTTTTTTGTTAGTGTGTAGTAAGCCAAGTTTATGTAGGAGGCAATTGGGTGAAGTAAGAGTTATGGAACAGACATGCCATTTTTGTATATCTTCGAGAGACCCCCAGATACCTCTAAGAGTTAGTGGGGATTCCATAGAACATTCTCTACATTTCGAAGAAGTATAAATAAATGTGGAAATAAAGAATAAGTGGTTTAATCATGGTAGTGAACTACGCATTGTAAAAGTTACAGCTGTAATACAACTTCAATATTTATATTTCATCACTTCTTTTCCTGTACACAATTACATGTACCTCTCTCTATTCACCATATTGGGGTTTATGTTTTAGTTGATCAAACAACCAATACAATAAGGTTCCAATGAGGAAAGTTATTCGTTTTCTGACGGATATCAATGAGAAACATAATGTTTCTGCTACATAGCATAGGATGATTTTCCAACGTTCCAAGGGGCGTGGCCAGTGGTGTAGAAAAGAAGGGACCCGAGGAGTTGCGGTCATCTAGCTTAGACTTTAGAGGGGTTCGGCTCTAGGATATTAACAATATTTTTTGGATGACATTACCATCGCTCATGCAACTGTATCAATTAACGTAAAAGTCTCCTATACAGATATATACAAGAAAGTGGTCCCCTAGCTATCAATAGAGGCCCACTAACTGTTGATTTACTTCTACACCACTGGGCATGGCATAAAAGAGCAACAGAAAACAAAGCAGTAGGAGTCCATTGTGTACCTAGATTAGCAGCATGACAGAAGAAGCCATAAAGGAGAGCTTGAGCATCCACTTACGTAATGTCGTAATGTCAATTGGTAACATTACTGATGGATGCATGGAAGAAGCAGCCGCAATAAGGCCTAGAGCTGATGGCGAACAGCCGTTTCTGGAGCCCCGTTTTGAGAGAAACTCGAGGCTGTTGTAACAGAGGGTCCACATTCACGTTTGAGTAAAGTAGGACGGTTAGGCACCAAAACAGTATTACAATGTTTGGCGCCGCCAGTGCAAGATATACACTATCTTTGGCCCCTAGTTGTAGCAACAAAGTGATTGTGGGATAGATAGGTGGCAGAGCTCGCCTGGATGGTAAGTGCATTTGTTATGCTTATGAAGTGCGAAGTAGTCATACATAACTGCAGTGAATAGGTATATATGAGGGTTTACATTCACTTTCATGTTGAATTTGTGGTTATTTAACGTTTAAGAGGAAAATGGCCGATATTTGATGGCAGTACGATGCTGAGTGCATCATTTTGGTAACTTGGCCAAACTATGACCAATCCACTGATGGATGGTCTCATATGAAAGAGCACACGAAGACCTATCTTTTGGCATATAATTTGTGTATATATCTCTTGTAATTAGAGAGAGGTCCGAAACCACATTAGCGCTAACTTTTTGTTTAAGTTTGCAATAATGAAGGGAAGACAAAGAAAAAATGAAATATATAAAATCAGTTACATTTACTACACGTCTTTTATTATAAGAAAATCGTTATTTTGCCTGAGCCTCAATTTTCTTAACTTTTCCCGAAATCCAGCCTGAACTGTTCTTAAGTTTTTCTTAACTTTTACTGACATAAAATGGTTAAAATGGTTTACACTTTCGTTAATACTATTGTATACTTGAATATGAATTCCATCTTTAACATTTTGAATGCAATAACGACGAAATTACCGATTTTTGGCCTATAAAACACTTAATTTTGGAATTTGAGCCTCATGATTTTCTTACAATTTCTTAAGATTTTGACGATTTGAGCCTCATGTTCTTATAGACTTTTTCTTATAAAGAAAAAACATGCATGCAGATACTACCTGTGAAGGGTTGTGGTAACATTAAGGGTGGGGTTAAAAAGGAATGGTCTTGAGGTTTAAATGGTATGTAATCGAATGCCTATCAGTAGGATGACCATAACTAAAGGTACTAATATTTTGAGATGATGACCTTTTTGACGGCTTTAGCAAAGGACATTTTGGATCCTGATTGTCGAATGTTTTGGGGGATAGAATTCCACACATCTATGCCAACATTTTTTATGAAGTTCTTACCACTGTTTGTTCTATATATCCTATATAGGTATGCAAAGAGGTGCAAAGTGTATAGTCTCTCTATAGAAGCACTTCCCCATTTGTTTCCACCACCACACCCCCTGAGACTGACGAGGGCAATCTCGCACCCCCTTTTTTGAATGAAACAAAAAAGGCGTTAAAAAATAATGAAAAGCAGACATTCAGTTGCCTGATGTTGTCTGAATATATATGCATGTAATGTATTGAAAGCGCATTTACAGAACAATCTGACGTTTTTCACACTGCAGCAACATAAATATCGTAACTGATATTCTTTGTGATGAAAAAATATATTTACTTGTCTTTCACGATTGATTCTTGCACCCCCACAAACCACAGCTCGCACCCCTTCGGGAATCACTGCTCTATAGGCTAAGGAATGCATTCATAGCTGTTTCCTTTCACTCTTCTTGGGAAAACATCAAAGATATTCAACAAACATATAAGAGGGGAAAACACTTGAATCACAATGAGTGTTGCAATTAAAATTTCACGCTTTTCTAACATGCATTCATAGCTGTTTCCTTTCACTCTTCTTGGGAAAACATCAAAGATATTCAACAAACATATAAGAGGGGAAAACACTTGAAT